>JAJJWW010007474.1:0-128846 GCA_023531295.1 Papaver armeniacum
CTTAGATCTATCTTATTCTCAACTACCAAAGGTAATTGTTAAGATTTTGCAATCAATACTATTAATCACCAAGAATTGTATTGATGCTCGATATACACAACACATCAATCTAATCTACCACAAGGATAAACCAGATTATAGTTTTATCCCCTTATCACAGAAACAAGTATTGTGCACACCAAAGATTATGAACCCCGAAATCTATCAATATCTTCTTTGTCTTCAAATCTTCTTAGATCTTCAACAACGCATGTCCATAACAACTTGAATCTCTTGTGATCAATCACGCTACAGAGCGGAGTGCATTAGCAATGGATTATCACAGGGCGTCTTTAGAACTAAAAGCAGTCTCAAAGATCCACTGTCGAAACTTCGATCTAGTTTGAGTGAATCTTATATCGGAGAGAAGACTCTCAAGCATAAACAAACTAGGTGCAATCAAAGTTCAACCACGGTTAGTCAATCAAATCAATCTAAAACACTAAGATAAACCGCAATTATCTAGTTTCCCCCCAGCGGTACTAATAGAGCTTCTCAATCCCAAAGAAGACTTTAAAATGAGTGGTACGTAAGATATTTACGCCTAATTAGGTTACCCTCCTCTCCAAATGGCGGCTTCACCGGTAACAACCTGACAGGAAGTTTGTTGTCACGAAGGATTAGTTTGCTAGAAATGCAAACTTCAAGTATTTATAGACAAGGAAGTTTGGACACTAAGGAATTTCAAAGCAGAAAATATTCTCAAGATATGCAATATATTCCAAATTCGGTTTCCATAGTTCTGAAATGCTCTGTCCAAAATACTGACAGAAAATCTCTTTGGAAAATCTCCAACTAGCAAATGCACATTACTAATTATCATTTTCCTAAAATAAAATTAAAAACCTTAAATAAAAGATTCTTAACTTATTTATGTTTCGATCCTGGGATTCTCTTCTTGTAGCTATTAAGGAATAACTTTGAACAATTAAAGATAAGCGTTACTGCACATGTTTAAAGTATGTCGACATCATTACTACAGCAAGTCCTCTTTCATACTTACAATCTTGAAACCGATTTGCCACACTTCCAAACAAGTTTAGAATTGGTTCATCTGACTTTCAGAACTATGTGATTGATCAAGAACACTCAATCACCGAGTCATGGGTTTAACGGTTCTACCAAAACAAGTTTCGATTCTACCTCCATGTGAGTATTGTGCATAGTCACACTAGCTTTCCAAAATTCGGTTGACTAGGTACTCAGGATCGGTTCCCCACATATATATGGTATCTAACTTGAATGTATTGCACATGTCCATAGGATCGGTTCCCCTTTGCCTAAAACGTGTTGCACGGAGTCCATAGGATCGGTTCCCTTCTAGCTAAAACATGCTGAACCTCATACAAGGATCGATTCCCCTTTGTGATGTGTTGCACCTCTTACTAGGATCGGTTCCCCTTTACCCAGATTCGGTCTACACAAAATCACAAACTTCGATCATACCATCTTAGGTGATTGCATAAGATCGGTTTCACTAATAAAGTCCATACCAATACAAAGTCGAGGCCTTTGTGAATAGTTTTAAAGAACACAAACAAGTCACAAAGCAGTTTATACTAATCACACATAATATGGATTTGATTCATGGATGATCTGCTGATGAATACTGATACCAATAATGCCTCGGCGATTTCCTTTTCGATTCACAAAACAAGTTCATGAATTTACTTCCTTAAAACACATGTAAAAACATTGTTTCCTAGGATGAAATTCTCACCTCATACCCATACATAATCACAATAGCATTTAAACGATTATGTCGATGTCTTATCTACAAAGTTTAATGGTTAAGAAATAAGCCTCGTATTATATTCCTTAATACTATGACTAACTAGAGTGTTCATGCTTCGCGGTTTTGTTTTCAATATGAACGACTTGAAAGATACGTTAGGGAATGAAACAGTTCAAGTCAAATATCACTAACCTCAAGTGGAAGGATGATGTTGTCGCTATTTACTTCTTCAAGTCTTCGCAATACTTGTAATGTCTCATATCCTATACTTTGCCAACCCATAAAGTTGACTCTAGTACATAATCAAGCGACTCTTTAAATGAGTTTGATTCACTAAAAATATGACAACCAAACTTGACATACCTACGCTTGGTGGGTTCAACCGAGCTATGCTCTAACATCATCATCAATGAAGACATTGTCAACCTGGTTTCTTCTTCTATCACTGATTCTGATAATGTTAAACTCATGTTGAATACCTGTGTGGAAGAAATTAATGATGCATTGTTTGGTATGCCTCATATGTCAACTCACGGTCTTGATGACTTCTTAGCTTTTCTTTTTCAATATAAGTAAGACCTTATCAATGGTGATATATGCAAAAATGTCAAATCTTTTACTCTGGTGAGCATATACTCGAACAATTCAATAATTTCATTTCCCTCGTTACCAAAGTTCAGCATCCTTTTAGTCCAAGGGTTATATACCCATCAATCTCTGCAACATTGTATACAAAATAACTTCAAAGGTTATAACTAACATAATGAAACCTATTATTCAGTTTTTTCATTTCTCTCTTCCATTATACCTTTGTCAATCATAAACAAATCTCTGATAATATTTCGGTGGCCCATGAGGTCATTCATGTGATGAGGAAGATAAACGTTAAAGTATGATCATGGTTCTTAATTCAAACATGAATAAATCCTAGATAGGGTTGAATGGAGTTTCCTCATGGTTATATTAAGTAAAATATGATTTTACAATGATTGGTGTAATCTCATATTTCAATGTGTCAACACCAGTTCCCATGTCATTCTCATAAATTTTAGTCCATGCAAGTTCTTCAACCCCTCTATAGGGATATATGACAGGGGATCTACCATCCCCATTATCTTTATTTCGTCGAATCTTTTATGGAACCTGACTAATGCTGAGTACGTTAGCCTCCTATCTGGATTAAAAGTGTCTTATAAAAGCCACGCCGCCAACTTCTTATGCATATGACTGCTTAATCTTTTGCTAACCCACCAACAGACAACCAAAAATCTTAGATTTCATCCTTTCCTCATATGGTGAATCTTACTTAGGAAAATGATTATTTTTTCATAAAACTAGGTATTTTCTTCACCCCCAAAGTCTTTTTGGTACTCTCACTAAAAAACTTTATCAATATTCTCCATGTTAAGAAGATCTCTCTAAATGATAACATATTGGAATCGTTCTTTTCACTAATAATTCCAAGATTAAATATTTTGAAAAAGTAGTGCAAAACTCTCTCCTCTACAGGGAAAAATGTCATGGTCAAGACTGTCTTGGAAACAATCCCTATTTACTCTTTGTCCCCTTTCATTTTTTCCTATTACTACAATCAAAAGAGATACCAACCTAAAAAAAGGTTAGGTGGGGCAATGATAGTAACAAGAAGGTTGTCTGTATGAGAGCTTGGATTAGTGTGTGCAATGATAATAAAAATGGTGACAATGGTATGAAATAGACGGGGAAATGAAATCTTGTCTCCATTTCTAAGAATGGTTGGAGGCTTTACTACCAACCAGACCCTTTATGGGCTAAGTCCATGAAAGTAAGGTATTTCTCGACCTCCCAATGTTTTCGCTCCTCATGTAGTGAGGATGTTTCTTAATCTTGGAAAGGAGTTTACAAAGGAATCAAACTCATCCCGTAAGTAACCATTGTATATGGGAAGTTAGGGATGGTCTAAATATTAACATATGGAAAGACCTGAGGCTCTAAGGGAAATCTGTCCCCATCGATGCTCTAAGAAACTATATCCCCTTTTCTCCAAACTTAGTCAGTGATCCATTATTACATGAAAATTTAATACATTCATATTCTCTTGGAAACTCTCTCCTATACAACTTTTTACTTGCCAATTAAGATGCATCTCTTCCAATAAGAAAGATATTCTTCGATGGATCCACAATCCCCAACACATCTCACCGTAAAAATCATGTACAACATCCATGTGAATAAAATACCTTCCGGATTGACATATTTCTTAAGGGGATATGGAAAATGCAGACTATCCCTAGAACTCAAATGTTTACCATGAAACTTAAATCCAACATTCTTCCCCTAAGTGGTCACCTCTACAACTTTATCTGTAATATTAATATCACATGTCTTTTGTGCAACAACTTTGATGAAAGTAGTAAACACCTATTCATGCTCTGTGAGGTCACTTAGGTTGTTTCGGCTAGATGTGGTATTTATCTTGGTGTTGTTACCCAGTTTGCCAACAAAAATTTTGATTGGTGCAATAACTGGTTCAAGGATAACAATAAACATCCTCAATAGGGGTTCTTGCAGTAGGAATTTGTGCTACTATTTGTTTGTTTGTTTGGAAGAGTAATGGGTGAAACCATAAAAAATTGAACCCAATAGACACTGGAAAACAAATTCTCAATCATCTTGATCAAAAACACCGGAAATATTCAAACTCCTGTTCGAGAATAAAAATAATTATCTGATTTTCTGCAACCATACTCACTATGATATGCTCACAAAGTTTACCGGATTGATATCATCATTACTGCAGGGTCCAACCATTGCGTAAGATGCTTGTCGCCGCAGTCCACTCAAGAGACGAGGGATATGGTCTAGCTTTATAGAAACCTAAGTGGCCAATTTCCTTGTTGAAAAAAAGAAGGTCATGTGATTTATGTCCGTGTTAGAAAAGATATTTGAATCCAAATTACTAACCTCCACGAGGAGGAAGCTTGAAACCATCAGACCACTTGATGGTTCATTTTATATCCTAGGATAAAATATCTAGGTTTGGTTCCTGGACCACCATTATATGTAATCCAAAAGAACTAAGGGTGAGCAATGGACCACCATTATATGTAATCAAAGAATTAATGGTGGCTAAATCGAATGGGTGGATGCGTATTTGTATCACTCGCATCCAATCTGTTTTAAATGCATGATTTGAGATTTTCACCTATGTCAAAATCATTACCCATCGGATTTGATACCGTGGTGAGTAGATGAGCGAATAGGATGCAGATGGATTTGCGGATTCAAAAAAGATATAAACGAAAATAAGTAAATGTCGAAAATGAGTAGTTTTAAAACTTAGATTATAAAAATTTTAGCAATCAACATAACAAGAGTAACATAATGTCCTTCCAACAACCAAAATTATATTTTTTCTGACATGAGGGCCTCCGATCAATCCAAAATTGATATTTTTTTAATATCTTTAGGGAACTTCAATGCATCTCAATAGGGAAACTATATATATTATCTACCAATTTTGTATAGTAACCTTCATATACGTATAATACTAATATTATCCTTAGGATCGGTTGTCCAACGGATGTGTGATGTTCCTCCCGCATTCAACCCGTGAAAATGATCGGTTTCAAAAATTAACTCACGTCCAATCCGCCAAGAAACGAATTGGGTGTCCACCCGCCAAAATGCGGATCGGATTGGATAAAATCCAAGGATTTTGATGTTTTTGCTCGCCCCCTAAAGAAAAAGGAAATGCTATTCCCACTCGTTTAAGAGCTCTATTCTCTACACAGATCACGACGTGGCGGGGTGAGCTGTTCCAAAAGAAAAGCACATACTCCACGTCATATTTTTTCTTTTTTCTATCTATCCCGACTTTTTCTCTTCTAACTTTCCCTTCTCTTTCGAAAAAATTCTCCCCTTCCTCCTGTAACTTGGTCTCTTTTTTGATGATCTTTATGAAATTGTTGTTCTTAATTTAAGATCCTTTTTTATTTTCTTATAAGTTCTTTTATTTAAGTTAAGAAGTGAAAGTGAGAGAATTAATGCTTAATCAAATTTTTTTTTGAAAAGTAGCGGTCTTGATTTTCTTCATCTTCTTTTCAATTTTGTTTTGTTTTGAAGTTTTTCTTTTTTGAAGCATTGTTTTCTTCTTTCTCTTTAAGAAGTGGTAGTATGAGAAGCATGCCATTGAATAAGTGGTGGTGGTGGTGGTGATGAAGCAAAATTAGGATTCTTCTTCTTCATAAAAGAGATATCTTGTAAGTCGGTGGTGGACTGGTGGTGGTATTGGAAGTGGTGGTAGTTTGTATTGTTGTGTTACTTTTAGTTTAATGATTAGGTTTTACTTATTTCTAAATTAATTGGTTTTTGATCAAATAAGAATTAGGGTTTTTGATTTATGGAATTGGGTAATGAAAATTGTCTTTGGATTTAGGGGTTTTGCAAACACGATCCGGAAAATGTAAATCAGTTCAGGGTTCTTCAAATCTGGATCGGAATGTATTTAGATATAAATGGGTGGTGGTGGTGGGTTTTGATTAATAAGAAGGAGGTGATGGGTTCAGAGGTTCTTGTTTATTGAACCTAGCAATATCTATCAATAAAATGTAAGAAGAATTTGATTTAGTAAGTATTTTGTGATATGGGTTTGAATGACAGAGGCGTGTGGTGGGACAGTGGTGGTAGGGGAAGGAGAAGAGGAAGAAAATGAATGGTGGTGGGCGGTTGAAAAATAAACGAATCCATATTTAAATTTAAACTGTCCACTACTGGTCTACTAGTGCTACAGTTTTGTTGTCGTCCAAGCCCAAAGTAGAGTTCAACTCCGAACTAGAAGTAGAGGCCCCGAATCCGGATCTGAAAACCGAAGTCTCTTTCGTTCAAGTAAACTTAAACATTTTCGAGAAATCGTTTTTACTTGCCCGTGTAAACTTTACTAGTGGAAGTTGGAGAGGTTTGGCTTTTGATTCCATCAAAGGGTTTGCTAAAATTGAAGAAATAATCAGTTGCGATTCATCTGGGTATCGAGAAGTCATCTTCATTTTCTTAAGGTAATCTTCAAATGTTATTCTTACCCTTTCTCTCTTTATTTTTGATGTAATTAGTATACGAAGAAAAATGTGAGGATTTATATTTTCCAATTCGTATTTTGTTGTGTGAGCATGAGATATTTTCGTACGTTCTTTAGTAAATCTAACCATAATTCAATCATCACAGTTTCGTCAAACCCTAGAAAACCCCCAGATTTTCAATTTCCTTCAACTTGTTTTGACCCAATTGTGGTTTGTTTGGAAATATTCTGGGTGTATGGAATTGGCCGAAATCCAACTATTCAGTTTCTAATTTTTAACAATAAACTATTGATTTAGGTTTTGAAGATGCTAGAGTGAAGGGGTAAGATTCACTTATTCATGGCTGTGGGTGAGGATAGGATTAGTGAGTTGTACGATGCGCTTATTCATCATATCTTCTCATTCCTTCCAATAAAATGTGTAGTTGCTACAAGTGCTTTATCCAAAAGATGGAAGAACTTGTGGATTTTTGCTCCTATTATTGAGATTCACCAATGGCGCCGCTCAATACTTAATTATAACAAAACACTCGGGCAAGAAGATACTTCTAGACTGGTGAATTTTCTGGATAAAATGTTACGATTACCTTCTAGGTCAGAAGTTAATGGTATCATGTCTAATATTAAAAAATTTCATCTCAAGTATTGTTGTTATGATCCGGAGGAGGATAACCTTTTTGATAAAAGGAAGGTTTTAGGATGGATAACTAATCTTATAGTGCGGAAAGTTGAAGAACTCGGTCTCTGTTTGGGACAAAACTTTATATTACCCTCATGTTTATTCACTTGTGAAACTCTCACCATGCTAAAGATAGAGATGGCTGGGGATCTTTCAGCGACTATAAAAAAGGTTGGAACTCTTCGTCAGGCTTCATCAATTTATTTTCCAACGCTCAAGATCCTCCACCTCACACATATGGTATTTGTGGATGAGAATTTGAGTGCTAAATTATTTTCGAATTGCCCCGTCCTTGAGGAATTGATGTTGACCGATTGTTACATGATGAAGAAAAAGGTTTTATGTATTTCAGTTGCTTCATTGAAGCGGTTATCCATCATTGCGAACTCCAAGATATACAGTTGTAAGCTCAAGATCGATACACCAAACATACAGTCTCTAACATATGAAGGCATGCCAGAGGATTATGTTCTTACAGATCATGGCTTTTCATCCCTAGTCAATGCAGACATTAACATAACTTCTCCAACTGTGGGCAAAGGTACAAAAAGAGGCAAGGAAAGACAATCTGGCATAGAAAATCTTCTTGTAGGCATTTCAAATATAACGAATCTATGCATCTCTGGTTCCACCATCGAGGTAAATGTTACTTTACTACTTTTTTGTGCTTAGCTGACATTTTGTCTTCAACAGACTTTCTTGTTTTGTATGTACGCACCATTGATATACTTTGTTTTCTGCCTGGTTGCTAGGCTCTTTGCTATGAAGGCCCCTTTATTCTGAAGCCTATTTTCCATGATTTGAAACGATTGGAGGTGAGTACAAAGCTTTCGTGTTTGATGTCAATGGGATTTATTCGTCTCCTCTCGACGTTGCCTAATCTGGAATCGGTTGTCATTAGTCAGGCAAGTGCCTCACCTCTCTCAAAGTTATTGATTTGTGTACTCATCTTTTGTTGTACTATTATGACAATTTGCCTGATATCACCTTAGTTTTTGGATCGAGACACTATATTATCTACAAACTTGTAACAAGTTATTGCTTGTTTTATACCCTGAAATCTGAATACGATATCAATTTAAAATGTGGTGGAAAATATGGGGAAAGGGGTCTTGGTTTCTTTCCAAAAGAAACGGGGGTCTTGGTTTACCTCACTGTTCACATCTCTATTTGGTGGATATTTTTTGAAATTTGTCTTTTTTTTCATGGTTACAGGGTTTTTCCATATTTGATAGCTATCTTACTTCAGATAGACGAATGGTGCCAGAGTGTTTGTTGCGACAGCTGAAAGTAGTTGAAGTTCGGGAGTTTTCTGGAGATCAAAAAGTCCTTGATTTTATACATTACTTCTTGAAGAACTCACTTGTTCTTCAGACCATGGAAATTACATTTTCTTCAAGCACATCACAACACTTGAGGGACAGCCTTATGAAGGAGATACTGAGGTTTCCAAAAGGCTCTACTTGTAGTGTGATCAATTTTTTGCCGTAAAACATTCAAGATTGTTTGCCAAGTACTGGTTTCGTTTAGTTTTGAAGTTCCGAGCTATCATCAGTAGCTTAGGCTTGTCAAATTGTCATTGACAGTACCGTCAGTCTGCAACTTCGCGATTAGATGATCCTCTTTATTGATAGCTTTGGGCACTTTTTTGTTGATACTCTTTAGTTCCAAACTCGCTCATAAATGTGTGAAATTCTTAGTTCTATTACTTGTGGTACTAATTAACATGCATGAGATTTATCAAGTGAATCCAATATCAAGAGAACTTGAGGAGCAATAGAACAGCTAGTCTTGTCAAGGAACTTGGAACAGTTGTTATATAGAAATCAAGTTATTTGGATAATTCCAGTGATGTTATGTCTGTAACCCTCCTCTTTGATCCATGGTTTCCAACAGCATTGGCGTCGGAGGGATTCTTCCTTGGGTATTTTTTTGTTGGCAATTTTACGTTTATTTTGGATATCTATATTGTTTCCACTTTGTGGTTTACTTTTTTTGCTTATTGTGATCTTAGCTACTAAAATATAATCCGTTGATAAGTTCATCACAGGTTGAGTTTGTAAAATATTTTGAAATTTCTGGGTTACAAGTTAGAACAGATCATACAACCTAGTATATTTCTAACTCTCATCATTAATTCTTGATTGGAGTTGCGCAATTCTAAAAGCTTTGATTTGAGGGAAGGAATTCTGTAAGTTAACCAGTTCATCTTAACTATATTCCTAGGAAGCCTGAAACACACATTGGATTCCAATCGAAAGCGAGTAGTGGTGTTCTACTGGATTAGCTGTAAAGAAAGAGTTGGCCGTTTACATGATCAGAATTCACCATTCAGGTTATCATATTTCACCGATTACGATCCATAATAGATATTCACTTGATTACAAAATGTTGCAACTTGCAAGGGTCTCTCCACATTAACTCGAATTAGCATTTCGCTAATTTCCTTGGTTCATCATTTGGAGGCACGCCACTATGTTGTGGGCCTATACGAGCCACCCCCCGTACTTGACTAGGTAAGCTAGCAATCAGATCCCTAGTTAGCAATTCGGGAAACGGTGAAGGTACGGAACGGCAAACGTACGAGTATTATTCGGATTTGTGAAATTTAAGTTCCGTCAAAAGTGCGGTCAACGGTTCGCGAATTGGGGATAATTCGGAACGGTATACGTGTATAATTCGTTTTCGGGATGTGAATTCGGGATCCAAAATTCGGTATGTATTAAATACAAATAAAATGTAATTAGACAGCTTAGGGTTGGATTTGTTAACTAAATGTGGTACATATATTAAATATATGCTTATTTACCACCGAAGAATAGCCAGCTCAATGGAGTAGTAGTGAGAAAGGGAGATGAAGGTCGAGATTTCGAATCTTCCCGTTCCCGACTAATACGGAACAATTCGCGAATAATACACGCGAACACAGGTCGTAGTTTCAGCGAACACAGGTCGTAGTTTCAGTTGGACGGCCGTATGAATCGTTCCCGACTAATACGGAACAATTCGCGAATAATACGGCGAATTGCTAACTAGGATCAGATCAACCATTTGGCGGTTGTGGTGCTCTTGCTTAGTATTGAGAAAATGTGTCCAAATGAATATCTCATTTACTATTGAGTGTGGGATCTGCATAGTACCAGCATTAGGGGTGTGCATATAATCCGGATCCGCGGATTTCATCCGCAACCGTCCGCAAAATTGTGGGTAAAAACCAATCCGCAAGAGATTTTGGGCCGGCCACGGGTGAATTCTCAAATCCGCAAGGTTTAGTGGTTTGGTTGCGGTTGGTTTTGTAAATCCGCGGATTTATCCGCACTGTAGGGTGAGAGTGCTATGGAAGGGACTGAATGTGGAAATGTCTTGAATTCAAACTGAAATGGGTTCGTTGCTGGTGTTGGCTCGAGTTTGCAGTACAGGCCTACAACTTAGTAAAGTTTTGAGTTGCTATCAGCAACATAACAACTCTTTCGGTCCGTGAAGACAGTCATTGGTTGGTGACTGAACTTAAAGGGAAATGGGGTATCAACTCAAATAGGAGTTGGATTGGTTAAACTGTTTTATCGATGAGAAGGCAATGATGGTTGTCGAGAGATGGGGTTAGTAGCTCAGCTGAGATGTCAATGAAGATGGAAGCAATGAGTTAGGGTTCTATCCTATCTGTTTCGGATGAATTTAATTCATGGCTGTGTACTCGAATGGAAGATACTCGTTGTTATGATTTGAAGCTGATGATGTTGTCCGTAAACACTAGTGGAAGTTCTGTGAAGAAGAAAGGCGTTGTACGTGTTTGAATGGGTGCTGGATCGCTTTGGTTTTGAACAGTTGGGGACGAACTGGAGCTCATTTGAGGTTGAACAAATAAGAAGAACTGAAGGAGATAAAAGTGTTGACTATTTGTTGTGCGACAACACAATGGTTGGAAGGTGATTCCCTGCCGTGTTGTTGGAATACAAGATTGAAAGGTGACAAACAAGAAGCTGAGAACTAATGTTGAGTGTGGGATCTGCATAGTACCAGCATTAGGGGTGTGCATATAATCCGGATCCGCGGATTTCATCCGCAACCGTCCGCAAAATTGTGGGTAAAAACCAATCCGCAAGAGATTTTGGGCCGGTCACGGGTGAATTCTCAAATCCGCAAGGTTTAGCGGTTTGGTTGCGGTAGGTTTTGTAAATCCGCGGATTTATCCGCACTGTAGGGTGAGAGTGCTATGGAAGGGACTGAATGTGGAAATGTCTTGAATTCAAACTGAAATGGGTTCGTTGCTGGTGTTGGCTCGAGTTTGCAGTACAGGCCTACAACTTAGTAAAGTTTTGAGTTGCTATCAGCAACATAACAACTCTTTCGGTCCGTGAAGACAGTCATTGGTTGGTGACTGAACTTAAAGGGAAATGGGGTATCAACTCAAATAGGAGTTGGATTGGTTGAACTGTTTTACCGATGAGAAGGCAATGATGGTTGTCGAGAGATGGGGTTAGTAGCTCAGCTGAGATGTCAATGAAGATGGAAGCAATGAGTTAGGGTTCTATCCTATCTGTTTCGGATGAATTTAATTCATGGCTGTGTACTCGAATGGAAGATACTCGTTGTTATGATTTGAAGCTGATGATGTTGTCCGTAAACACTAGTGGAAGTTCTGTGAAGAAGAAAGGCGTTGTACGTGTTTGAATGGGTGCTGGATCGCTTTGGTTTTGAACAGTTGGGGACGAACTGGAGCTCATTTGGGGTTGAACAAATAAGAAGAACTGAAGGAGATAAAAGTGTTGACTATTTGATGTGCGACAACACAATGGTTGGAAGGTGATTCCCTGCCGTGTTGTTGGAATACAAGATTGAAAGGTGACAAACAAGAAGATGAGAACTAATGTTGAGTCTGGCTAATGTTTTTTTTCTTTTTTCTGACTAAATCCGCGGTTAATCCGCATCCGGTCCGTATTACCCGCTGATCCGCGGATGTGAAATCCGCGGGTGATTGGGCCGGACACGGTTACTTTGACGGTTTGGACGCGGGTGACCCCTAATCCGCAACCGTCCGTCCGTTGCACACCCCTAACCAGCATGTCACGAATCGATAAGGAACGCATCCCCAAAGGGGGAAGAGGTAGTCATTCCTGGTAGGTACTTTTCAAGTGTCAATCAGAAAAATACAACACACACCATTTGATGATTTAAATTTTTTATTTTTAAATGTCATAAAACTCATAACACTCTTTCCTTCTGTACTTCGCATAGCGACTAATACACTCCTTCGTTCAGTTCATTGCCATTGAGCAGATTGGTGAGCGGCAAACAATTGTTTGAAGCCATCGATAGCCAAAAGATCAAAATAATGCTGCAAGGCTTACTCTAATGGGTGTGCAAGATCTAAGATTCGGAACCAGAACCGTCGTTTATTTGTACACTATTTGCTTGATTCCCAGAGTTGCCCTCAGTTTGTTTGGATGCGAGATGGAAGCAATCCCGGCACGCCATTATGAATGGCGTATCAAAAAAGCATCATACGCCATTAGAAATGGCGTATTAGGGAATATTCCATCCATATATTCTCCGGAGCGCCATTAGGAATGGCGTGCCACGGTAATAAAAATGGCGTTTTTCCAATACGCGCGTCCCAGTTTTATATTTGTTTGACTTTTTTTTTTTACTACACCCCGTTTACACTCTTATGTTATACAACACTCTCTTCGTGTATACTTTGTGGCAGTGATCGTCGGTTAAACATACACCATTTCGAACAAAGTGATATTGAAATTGGGGATACATCGATGGAATGATTACAGAATTCTAAACGATTATTTAATTCTAAACTTAGATAAATTTCGCCGAAAGCGCGGCAACACATAGCATGTGCGGCAAGCCTTTAAACCGTTATGTGGCCATAACGGACGAGTTTTGTCTTATGAGGGTTTACATAGAGGTATACCCACAAAACCATTACGAATGTCGTTGATGCGGTTGTTTTAGTCTTCCTCTCCATCTTGAGGAGGATTTGGTGGTTGTTGTATCGTGTTTAGTTCCGGGAAGTTAGCCTTCATGATTAAGTAGCATTGATAAAACATGAATTCTTTTCCTGTATCCCGAGCATATTTCATATTTTCATATCGCTCCTACAAAAAAACGTCATAAGCAGGTTAGTGTTTTTGGTGAAGAATACGACCAAGGGGTCGGAGTAAAAACATAAACTACTTACAAGTCTCTCAACTGTCCATAGAGGAGATCGGCCCTGAGCAACATAAATTTCTTTTTGGTAACGTACGTAAACCCTCACGCCCTTTTTTATTACTCCGAGCCTACCCTTTATAGTTGTTGATGTTCTTAATTTGATGAATATTTGTGAATTGTTGTTTGTAAGTCTCGAATATGCGGTTCCAAACCGTATTAGCCGGAACCAAATGAGGTCAACCTCGGGAAGGGTTACAACACTTTCCCATGTATTTGTGATTTCTATATCCTCTTCCACGGTATACGGAGCCATTATAAGTGTGTTGTGCTTGCCGGATATAAGTTACTAGAAGAACCAATATTCCCGGAGAAGATGTAACTGGATGGATCTGAATATCTTATATCCTGCACCTTTTTTTTTGGTTGACGAATGAGTGATTTTATAAAGGACTTACTTCTGTAACAGTTCTTTTTTGTAGCGATGATGTGTAAGCCTTGCCTGGTTTTGCAAGTTGATTGAGGGACCCAATAAAAAACACCGACATGTTAGACACTTTAAATCACTTCCTTGATTTATCAAGCATAGTTTACCTTGTCGGAATAAGTAAATGAGGAATAAATAATAGGATTTTTTTTTTTATGATAACTTTGTTTTTTATCCTCAAAGATATTTTTAATGATACAACGTCTAGTAACCATTTAAGCGATTTGAAACATAATTATATTTATTTCATTAATTTAAAATTAGTACACGTATGGCGATCCGATATAAAAGTTCAATAATACACGCCAAATCAAGCCTTTAAACCGGTAGGTGTCCCTAGCGGCTTCCAAGAGGTATACCCTCCAAACCAATCTAAACGATGTTGTTACATTACCCCCATGCGCCTTGCTACCGCCAACGGGTTGAAGTCATCCACGGCGTCCTTCAAAAAAAGGTAACATTGATAAAACTCAAATCTGATATCATTTTCCTTTCGGAACTGTCTTTTCGCCATCGATTCCTACATGCACTCAACACTAAAACCATTCATTACGTCCTCAAAACTAATGTTTTACAAATAAGGAACGAAAGCAATAATTACTTACGATATTATTTGTATTAGACCCAGATGCGAGGTTTCTGAACATCTTAGCTTGGATGATAACATGCCTCGGTATTTTTTTAACAAAGACTCTTACATCATCTCTTGTTCTTTGCTTAGGATTCAAAAAGTTTGCAACAAAATGGTTGTGAATACCAATATTCTGCGGAGCACGTGTCGCGGTTTCAGTGGTCGCACACAAGATAACTGTTTAGCCCTCGTTGTACAGAGAAACATGAGTAGCAGAAGATACCTTCGCAGATCTACTTTATCTTGTTCCAAGAAGGGATACCTCGACGGTGAAGATGGGAAAAGTAAAGCCTAGTCTAGAGAGAGGAAGCTGGCGAAGGGACAGAGGTAGATGGAATATCTAATCAGAATTAAATGCACAAATCTCTTATCTACACGAATAACCAAAGCATGTGGAGAGAGATGATGTGGAAGAACCTGAATG
Source organism: Papaver armeniacum (assembly GCA_023531295.1). NCBI lineage: Eukaryota > Viridiplantae > Streptophyta > Magnoliopsida > Ranunculales > Papaveraceae > Papaver > Papaver armeniacum. The sequence continues at coordinate 15,211 of JAJJWW010007474.1, forward strand.
ACAAATGATAGAGGTGAACAAAGGTACAATCTGTACTAAGGCTGGGAAGTTCCCGAAGGAACGTGGGTCAGCTGAGGTGGCAGAGTCCGACTGGAGAAAGCACGCGGTGAACGAAGGTAGCATTTTTACGAAAGGATATCAGAGAACGATGGGTTCAAAGACAGCAAAGATATACCTGGAGCAGAAGGGGATATAAATACCAAGCTTCACCAACAAACAAGGGGCATTCAATATCTAGAAGAGGAGATCTAGTCTTAAGCTTATACCTCTTAAATGTTTAGAATATAATTATTTACTTCAACTTGAGTTCTCTCTATTACTTTGGGAAGTATTTAAGATCTTTGTAACCACCACAACTTAATACAAACAATCACTCATTACCCCGTGGACGTAGACGAAAGTCGAACCACGTAATCTCTTGTGTCTCATGATAACTTAGTAGCATTTATGTTATATTTGTGTTCTTCGTTATTATTGTGATCTTTAATATCTTTTACTATACTTAGCATTATCAGTTCAACAGAGGCATCAATACTGCTTAGTATCCGATTCTCTGAGCTGTATACATTATGTAGACTATGGGAAAATTAGTAGTCACAGTTTGGCGCTATAAGGTTTTGCTCACCAGCTTGAGTTCTCATATTCCTTTATTTTTAACTTACACATCTTTTGTAACGATTAGATCTGTACTTTACAACGATGAATCTCACTTTCTAGTGATTTGTGATAAGCACGTACGTGCCACATTTTATACCCATATTTATATTAGCTAGGACTCGATATTTTGGCTAACAACACTATTTTAGTGCTTTTGTAGAAAGTACAAGTAAATTTGATCATCCGGAGAATAAACGCCCAAGTTGCTACTTAAATGGCATTTGCGGCGAAAATCACCAACATGACTCACAGATAGAGCTTGCTTCCATGTTAATGTGTCAGTACACCCACTTTACAAGAGATGGTGCTGTTAACAAGCATGGTGTATGAGGGTTCCACTATTGGCTTAGGCAGAGGACGTGGCAGGCTCTAGTCCACAACTCACTTTATTAAGCATCAAATGCATCTCAGTATTTTCAAGAGGGAAGAAATGGATACATTCGTCTCTACTTTCCACCAAGGTGCTTCATGACGTTCCCTTTATCATCTCTCAGCAGATGGAGTGCGAATTCTACCCCCGAAATCAGAACGGAGAGTTTTGGGAGAGTTTGGAGCACAACGGAGTGAGGATTGATCGAGTTGCAAAATTGTTTTCTGCTGCTGCTGCACCAAGAACACGAAGAACAGACAGCCAAAGACCGTCGTTCTTCAACAATGTCAATGACAGGACCCCGTGGGTCGTACTACTGCAGAGCTTGTGACGCATATTTGTTATCGTTCTTTGTAACAGTGTTTTGCAACATTTATAAACGTTGCAAACACCCGGTTTTAATCATTTTCTCTCCATTTCATCTTTGTAAACAATTTTTGAGCATGAATCAATACTTTGAGAAAGTTTACACAATGATGGGCTAAACCCAATCCTTGGGGCGATGGAGGAATCTATCTTTCCAATGAAAAAGTGGTAATTCTTAATTATTTAATTTGTGCAATTTTTAATTATGATTATTTGCCTAGATTAAAAATAGATTTTATGATTTTTGTTAAACAATTGTATTTTATATTGATGGAATATGCTTAGCCTAGGGTTTTGATATCCCATGCTTTGGATTAACATTTGTTGTTTCTAAAAAATCTACTTTTGCAATAGTTGAGAATCAAATTGAACGTGTCAAATTGCATGATTGTAATTAGTATCACTTTGGAATTGGTAAATAGCGGAATCCTAACCCCAGCCTCTCCATAATTTCCAAACAACTTTTTAATTGAGCTTGTTATTTTTATTTACAAAAATTAAGTCTAAAAAATCTGCTTTCACAAGTCTTGAACGAACCTATTACTACAACATCATTGAAAATAACCATCAATTTTTGGCGCCGCTGCCGGGGAGTGGCTGAGGAATATTATAATTAGTATTTTTGATTTTGTAAATAGTTAGGTTTTTATTTTATTTATTTTTATTTTTGTACAGTATTTTTATTTTAGCATTTCTTTTTCCTCTTGACTTGTTTTGTGTGTCAGAATTTTATTTCAGGTAGCTTTTTGAGAACGATGAATGCTTTGTGCGAGACGTCGTCTATGACGCTTGGTGAATACATGTATGGGTCACGGTATAAGGAAGTTCTTGCTTATAATCGTCTCAGGTATGGAACTTGGAATCCACGTAATTTCGCTATGGGTGGTTATTCAGATGAGTATCAACCCCAATACCATGAGGGTGAAAATGAACTTGACACTAGAAGTGATTTTAGGAATTATGATACCGATATAATATCTGAATCTATTGCATCTTACCCAACTCATGATTATTTGACTGATTATATGTCTATTCAAAAGGACGAGAGTCGTGTTAGAGACGCCATTTATTCAGATAATGATGATTTAGAAGAACATATTTATACAGAAGATACTATTGTTGAGTTTGATGACTTAGAGACAGTAGACGTGCATAATGAGATATTTTCTAATCATTTGAATAACGAGATTCCTATAAGTCACTTAGTTGCAGACAACAATGAGCCGATTATTCATGATATTGTTGCTCCATTGAGCTCCTATTTTGCTAACTCATCTTGTGATAACCTGATTGCTGATGTGAATATGGAGGCGATTGGTACTGGTCAGGTAACTGCTGATTTTGAACCAATCTCAGTTTGTTTAGCTCACTTTGCAGATTCTGATGATCCTATGCTTATTGACATTGTCAATGCACTGCGCCCTCCAATGGTTAATCAAGGTAACTCCATAACGGAAGTTATTTCCGCGGACTTAGAACCAGATTTAGGAGTTACTGATTTTGATGAACCTGAACCACTAGATGCATGTTTAAACCATTGTGTTGTGTTAGATGATTCAGTGCCTTTTTACATTGTCAATGCATTACTTCCTCTGATTTCTAGTGAAGATAATGTGTTGACTGAATGTATTTCCGCTGATTTAGAACCTGATTTAGAGTGTACTTCTAAAAAAGAAACTATCAAACAATCTGAACTTGTTGCTTATGGAAGTGATTTACTTATCCCGAGTATCACTTACAGTTTTCTATTGGGAATGAATTTACACATTTTTTTTGGAGATTTATAGTGTTTTCAGGTTCATTTTGGCGGCTGATCTGATTTGTTGGATTGATCCCCAACTTTTCAGACTATACATATATGCTTTGCAGTTTACTTTGGTGCAACCTCACCTTGTTTGAGGTTCTTATTTATGTGCGCAAACATGGATACAAAGATTATGCTTTATGGGAGTCAACCCATACGATTTCGCTTCATGGGAGTCAACCCATCAGATTTGTTTTCTTTCCTCTATCTTTTATTTGTTTGCTTGAATTTACCATCTTAATTTCTACATTGGATGAATCAATTACATTGAGGACAATGTAATGTTTAAGTGTGGGGGAGTAGCTTTTTCGTTAAAAAATTGCTTGATATGACCAGCTGTGTAGCGGGTCTCTTAAAAAAAATAAAAAAAAAAATGTTATGATTGTTAGGGTTTTGACCAGCTGTGTAGCGGGTCTTTTTTATTAAAAAAACTGATCAGCTGTGTAGCGGGTCTTAAAAAAAAATATATATATATTATTATCATTATGATTTGTAGGGTTATGACCAGCTGTGTAGCGGGTCTATTTGTTTTCTTATATATTCATGACCAGCTGTTGAGCGGGTTTAAAAAAATTTTTTTTTATTATGATCAGCTGTTGAGCGGATCTATTATTTGTTTTGCTCGAGGACTAGCAAAATATAAGTGTGGGGGTGTTGATAAGCACGTACGTGCCACATTTTATACCCATATTTATATTAGCTAGGACTCGATATTTTGGCTAACAACACTATTTTAGTGCTTTTGTAGAAAGTACAAGTAAATTTGATCATCCGGAGAATAAACGCCCAAGTTGCTACTTAAATGGCGTTTGCGGCGAAAATCACCAACATGACTCACAGATGGAGCTTGCTTCCATGTTAATGTGTCACGTACACCCACTTTACAAGAGATGGTGCTGTTAACAAGCATGGTGTATGAGGGTTCCACTATTGGCTTAGGCAGAGGACGTGGCAGGCTCTAGTCCACAGCTCACTTTATTAAGCATCAAATGCATCTCAGTATTTTCAAGAGGGAAGAAATGGAGACATTCGTCTCTACTTTCCACCAAGGTGCTTCATGACGTTCCCTTTATCATCTCTCAGCAGATGGAGTTCGAATTCTACCCCCGAAATCAGAATGTAGAGTTTTGGGAGAGTTTGGAGCACAACAGAGTGAGGATTGATCGAGTTGCAGAATTGTTTTCTGCTGCTGCTGCACCAAGAACACGAAGAACAGACATCCAAATACCGTCGTTCTGCAACAGTGTCAACGACAGGACCCTGTGGGTCGTACTACTGCAGAGCTTGTGACGCATATTTGTTATCTTTCTTTGTAACAGTGTTTTGCAACATTTATAAACATTGCAAACACCCGGTTTTAATCATTTTCTCTCCATTTCATCTTTGTAAACAATTTTTGAGCATGAATCAATACTTTGAGAAAGTTTACACAATGATGGGCTAAACCCAATCCTTGGGGCGATGGAGGAAGCTATCTTTCCAATGAAAAAGTGGTAATTCTTAATTATTTAATTTGTGCAATTTTTAATTATGATTATTTGCCTAGATTGAAAATAGATTTTATGATTTTTGTTAAACAATTGTATTTTCTATTGATGGAATATGCTTAGCATAGGGTTTTGATATCCCATGCTTTGGATTAACATTTGTTGTTTCTAAAAAATCTACTTTTGCAATAGTTGAGAATCAAATTGAACGTGTGAAATTGCATGATTGTAATTAGTATCACTTTGGAATTGGTAAATAGCGGAATCCTAGCCTTAGCCTCTCCATAATTTCCAAACAACTTTTTAATTGAGCTTGTTATTTTTATTTACAAAAATTAAGTCTAACAAATCTGCTTTCACAAGTCTTGAACGAACCTATTACTACAACATCATTGAAAATAACCATCAATTTGTTCATCCGTTATTTACGTATGTTCTTGGAGTTCATAGCCTCTAAAGACTTACCACATCATAGATCTACAAAGTTTTTCGTAAAAACGCACTCACAAAACGTTAAAACTTTTGTTTTATACTAAAAAAGCCTTTTCCGACAAGGCATCCTTTACATCTGAATACCTCTGACTACGGAGGAATCTCAGTGAGAATTTAAGGAAAAAGATCTCCTAAAAAGCATTTAATAACCTCTTTTTTTGGGAGATCTGACACCCTTTTTTAATTGGTTTTCAACATTTAAGGTTGTTCTTTCCAAGGGTGTCATAAGAAATTTAATACCTGTCATTCAAGGCGTCATTTCAGTCTTTTTTATGAAAAAGTTACTTAGCCGTCTTCTGTGTCAGAGCATTAATTGCTGTTTTTAACGAAGACATCCAAGTAGCAGATTTTTCCACTTTTTTCTATGTCAACAGGATAGTCAAAGACCTAAACCATGCAGAAACCAAGTGACATACCAACAAGCTCACGACCAGCAGTTACGAGAGGAAGATCTCAAAAGCCATATCAAGCGAATCAAAGAACATAAGCAGTGGACGGGCAAAGTGAAATAACAAGAAGAACAGTTGCTAACAAGCCACCTATTCCTGCTGAAGGGATGGGGCAAATATCGGGAGCACAACCACTTTACAGCATGTCATTACCGTAGCATCCCAATACCATGCAGCCACCTGCGGCCAACGCAGGGTTACCCAAAACTTTAGTTCCTACGGGACGAGGGTTGGGAAACCTAACCCCGATCCAGATAGATCCCGACGCTCCGGTCATAGAAGAAGGAGTGGATAACTCGGAGGATCCGGCCGACAGCACTCCTTAGGGTGGTGGAATCCACAATGAAGATCAAATGGCAACACAAGTAGCAACTTTGCTACTCCGTAACAAGGAGCATGCGGATGCAATGCACGTGATGGCCCAGGAGAACCAAAACCTAAAAGATATGCACATATCGAAGGTTCCCAAACTCACCCTCCGTTAAAGAGGCGTGGGAACGGATCTATCTCAGGAAGATGAAGGGTGGATCTTAACCCACCAGGGGGAGCCAGAAAAGCATGCCACGATCCTGATGAAACTGATCCAACATACAAGCCCTCTAAGTCCTACTTTGATGAGGCATTTTCCAGAGATTCTCACAATGTGAACATGGTTATGGAGCAAATGAAGAAGATGCGGAAGGAGATACAAGGACTAAAAACTGACCATGCATGCGCAAGACTGGAAGAAGTGCTACAAGAAGCGACAACATCTCCGTTGTCTTTTAGCATTTTGAGGGAACCCATCCCTGCGAAATGCCCAGTACCTACGTTTCAGGCATACAACGGTACTACACTCGTGTCCATGCCCAGTGGGAAAGAGATGAGGTGGTACTTTGTAGGTATTTTCCTGCAAGCTTGACGGGATCAGCATTGGCATGGTATGACAATTTACCATCAAACTTAATTAACTCTTTTGAGCAATTGTCTATGGTGTTCTTGGAGACATACATGTACAACAAGTCAACAAAGGAAGGGTTAGATAGGCTATTTTCTTTAGCTATCGGACCCCGGGAAATGTTGATGCAATACACAGACTCAATGAAGAAAGAGTTTCCACACAGCAACACGAAAGAAAAAGACGAAAGGTGAATGCCAGTGAAGTAAAAGATGAAGGCTTCAAAGTACCTGAAGCCCCCTCAGTTCAAGAAGCAAGCACATCCACAACACCAGCAGCGGATATCTCCACCAAATAAGAATTACAGAAAAGCACTCCTCAACGACCTGAGAAACAAACCTTCTCACCGGTGGAACCAACAAAGAAAATCAACATCGGAACGGAGGCTGAACCAAAGATGATCAACATCGGAACTTTACTAGAAGAGTACGAGGAGATGCAACTACAAAGGCTACTACGAGATCACGCAGATATCTTTGCGTGGTCAATGGAAGACATGCCAGGAATTGACCTGAATTTGGTCTCCCACCACCTTCGGCTCAAACCATAAATGCCACCATTCAAGCAACATATCCGCAAGGTGGCAGAGATATACCAAGAGGCAGTAGAAAAGGAGTTGCAAAAGCTCCTAGCAGCAGGATTCATACGAGAAGTCAAGTATCCCACATGGATATCTGTCACACCTCCAAATGCCTCTGCAAATTTCTGCGAAAGTGTAACTCGGCAGCACAATGGTTCTGTGAATAAAGCTTCACCCAATTGCACTTCAGCATTATAAGTTTGTACCAATACAAACAGCTAACTCTTCAGGTTTATCAGTGGAAGTCTTTAACCTTCTTTCTCTTCTCAAAACTCATCAAATACACCCCATAATGCATTCAATCTTTGCCATACTTTACCAACAACAATCAGCCAACCAAGAACACTTAGAACATGACACAATCAACTCGTTTTATTGCATCAAAGGGAATAAATACAAAACTTGCCCACTTGGGGACTTACACAGACTTGTTCACCTTCGAACCAAGCCTTAGTCTTACAAAAACTCTCCTATTCATTCACATATGCAAACCTCACTCTCACATATGCTCTCCTTGCAAGCCTGCAAAATTCTCCCAGCCTTAGGACTATTTATACAGCAGCTTTACTTAGCCAAACCGTGCATAACCGTTACACACGCATGGGATAACCATCTGTCCCATAAAGCAGTTCTGCCAACCGCCAATAACTGTGCTAACTGGCCAGTTCTTCTCCAACTCACGCCAATCATCCAACACCTATTCTTTAGCAGTTAGAACTCTTCTCCCACACTTATAAACTCATTTATAACTGCTCCTCTTCATCACATATTATTGGCATGCTTGTGAAACTCGTAACTAACTTGCAACCGTCATTTGAGCCATATTGTACCGCTTGTTGTTCCATACCGGATTCTGCCTTGCGCAAACATTCAGCCCTCTTGGCCCTGCATGCTTATCATTCTAAACTCATGCACGGACATTCCTTAAGCTTCAAACATTGATGCCAGATCCTTAGGCTCACTCTAGTTGCTCATGTGTCATATATGTTTCACTTCGCCAATTAGCTTGACAACAGCAATGAAACTCTTGCATTACCAACTTGTTTGCAAGAGTTTTTCAGAACTCAACTCTTGCATTACCAACTGGTAAGTTATGATCATGATACCAACTGGTAATGCAAGAGTTGGCATCATGACAAAATATTGGCATGATGATCAGATGCTCCAACTGGTAAGTTAAGTTGCTCAGAGTTTTTCATTAGAAATGAGTTCTAATGGCATGATGATCGACGAAGAACTACCGGGTACGTTTGATCAACTTGAGGAGTATGGTGATCTTGGTGATTTAACCATTAACTTTAGTGCAGATGGCATTGAAAATCCTCTTGTTTCTGAAGAAAATGGCATCCTAGACCTACTTGAAGGAAGAACGTCAGATTGGTTTAAAGAATTTGATGGCAGGGTAAGTGCTGTAGAAGACAAGGTGTCTGATGCAACCTTTCTGAATTGCGAAACCAATGCTGAAGTGACTGAATTGAAGGTGCAATTCAGTGACATAAAGACCATACTAACAAGCCATGCGAAGCAAATGTCTTAGGAAGTGGCAAGCATTCGCGGGTTAATAACTTACCAGTTGGTAATGCAACTCTTGGATTGCACCTTGTCTTCTGCAACTCTTGGCATTATTGCTCTGACCCTTAGGAAGTTATGATCATGATGCCAACTCTTGGATTACCAACTGGTAAGTTATGATCATGATGCCAACTCTTGCATGATGATCATGAACTCAACTTACTAGCGATTGGTAGACAAAATATTTCAGCCATGGATATGCAAGATACTAGAGGTCTACGTGGACGACATGCTAGTCAAGAGCAACGGGGCAAAAAATCACCTGTCAGACCTAAGGGAGATATTTGAAGCCATGAGAAACTTTCACATGAAAGTAAACCCGGAGAAATGCACGTTTGGAGTAACCTCAGGAAAATTCCTAGGGTACTTGGTAACTAAGCAAGGAATAGAAGTGGACCCCGAAAGGGTCAGAGCAATAATGGAGATGTCGTCTCCAAAAACACTAAAAGAAGTACAAAAGCTAAATGGAATCTTAGCCTCCATGGGAAGATTCATAGCAAGGTCATCGGACAAATGCAAAGAATTCTTCGACACACTGAGGAAAGGAAGCAGGTTCATGTGGACCACGGAGTGCGAGCAAGCCTTCCAAAATATCAAGGAATACTTGACTTCAGTACCCATCCTACAAAAGCCGGAGCCAGGTGAAATACTCACCTTATACTTAGCAGCAACAAGCTACGATATGAGCGTATCATTAGTACAAGACGAAGGTCAAGGAGAAAAACCCATCTACTACATCAGCAAAACACTCAGTTCAGCGGAGCGCAACTACACCAAGGTGGAGAAACTTATATATGCCTTAGTAGTGTCAACACAAAAACTAAGGATATATTTTGATGCACATACCATCCGAGTCTTCACGAAGGCTCGGATAGGGCAAATCCTCGATAGCACAGAGAAAAATGAAAGGGTGGAAAAATGGAATGCCATGATCAAACAGTTTCACATAATCTTTGAAACTAGAAAGGCGGAGAAATCACAGATCTTCGCAGACTTTCTAGCAGATCTACCTCTCAGCGATGAAGCGAAGATAGATGACATCCCAGGAATGGAGGAAGACAAGCAGGAACCAAAAGATCTGCTGGAACCTGAAAACTCACGAAGATGGGAGATATTCGTAGATGGATCCTCCAACGGAGAGGGAGCTGGCATAAGGATTGTAATAACAACCTCCACCAGAGACCGACTCATCTACGCATTCAGGTTAGAATTCGAGCAATACACCAATAACATCACAGAATATGAGGCGGACATACATGGCTTACGCTTGGCACGAGAGATGGGCTTATCAGATGTTCGGTTGACAAGTGATTCACAGCTGGTCATTAGACAAATCGAGCTCAAATACCAAACTTTGGATCTGGTACTATCTTCGTACTTAAAGCTAGCTCAGGAGCATGCGTCCAATATCAACAACGTAACGTTCAGGTATGTGTGTCGAAAAGACAACAGACACGCAGATGCCCTAGCATTTATATCTTCTATGCTAAAAGATAGAAACACCACCGCTGTTCAAATTGGAAGGATCTACGAACCTTCAATAGAAGGACCCATCTCAGGCGCCGTTGGAACCTTTGTTGTAAAAACTCGGTCCATGAGAGAGGCAGATAAAGAAATGAACGAAGAAATGAAAGAATCAGACGACGAAGCTTAGGAGTCTAACAGGGACCAATCTATGTCAGATGAATACAATGGAGACGAAGTAGAAGATGATTGGAGGATTCCAATCCACCAGTATCTGGACAAAGGTACCTTACCAGCCGATGTTAAGGAGGCTCGGAAGCTCGAATCAAAAGCAGCAATGTACAGCCTTCGTGATGGAATACTGTATAGAAGGTCATTTCTCAGACCTCTAATTCGGTACTTCTCACGAACCGAAGGGAGGAGAATACTCCACAATACACACAGCGCAGATGCAGGCAACCATAGCGGAAGAAGGTCCTTGGCGGTAAAAGCCAAAATGCAAGGGTATTACTGGCTAAGCATGGATGAAGACTCAAAGAACGTAGCTAAGCGATGCGAAAGATGCCAACGCTTTTCTAGGAAGATCAAAGCACCAGCAACGGAGCTTAACTAAGTTATCATCCCTTGGCCATTTGTCAAATGGGGGGTTGATATTGTTGGACCCTTGATAGAGGGAACCTCGAAAAGAAAATACCTTATCGTGGCTACGGATTATTTCACCAAGTGGGTGGAAGCAAAGCCTTTAGCAAGAATTAGGGACACGGACTTCTTTAAATTCTTGTTTGAGCAAATCATATCCAGGTTCAGAATACCAGCCGTCATAGTTTCATACAATGGCAAGCAATTGCATGGAAAAAACGTCGACATGTTGTTTGATACTTTCAACATTCAGAAGAACAAGTCCACTCCTATATACCCTAAGAGAAATGGACAAGCGGATGCAACCAGCAAAACCATAGCGATGAACTTAAAGAAGAAGTTAGGAGCATACAAGAAAAGGTGATGCGAATAATTGCACAACGTCCTATGGGCCTATCGAGCTACAAGAAGGTCAGCTACGGGAGAAACACCATTCTTGATAACCAACGGGGCCGAAGCAGTCATCCCAACAGAGATAATACTTCCAACAATGAAAACGGAGGCATGGGAGAAGAATCTAACAACAAACTTGATGTTAGAAAAGCTGGATGACCTTGAAGAAAAACGGGAAGTGGCTTTGCAAAAGATGGTAAACTACCAACGAAGGCTAGCTCGGTACAACAAGCGGGTCATCCCTAGAAACTTTGTGGTCGAGGAATACGTACTGCGTCAAATACCACCTTTTTTGGGGTAAAAATTGATTCTGTTGTTTTTGGTAAATTTGGGTGTGTTGATGAGAAACGAATTCAAACCCAAAACAAATGTACTGCACAGGAGTACTTTTGAGTTCGAGAGATCAATCTGTAAGACTCTATCCTAAACCAAGAAATGGTCGTTCCAGATTCAATTCGGTCACAAGGTGAAGGAGAAGGAGAAGGGTTGATCTTAGGGAGGGAAGCGAAGAAGGTGTTTGAGATCGGAATGTTGAATTATGAAGGTGTGGCTGGTTATGACTTGTATCAGAATGTGGAACTGGCTTGCAGAATGTAAGCTATCATTTCTTGGTGTTTTCTGGATACTTGTGTTTTGTTGTCGAAATTGGTTGAAAACCTATTTATACAAGTCATTTGAGCGCAACCCTGATCTCGTAGGAAGTGGAGATGATTAAGTAGTGGGGTTGTGCAAGAGGTGGTAATCATCACGTGGTCACACCTTCACCCACTACTCTCATCGTTGTTAACCGTTCGTCCTTTCCTGATACGTTCTCGTAATGGGCGTGTTGCACGCCGCACGCTGTAAACCGCCAGGCCAATACCCCAGTAAGTATCCCCCAGTTTGTGACATGTTTGATGTCTCGAGTAAGTGGGTCAAGTCTTGGGACTTGCCGCAAAGAATAACATATGGTGCTATTAGGTTAAACAACTAAGTTGTTTATGAGGCCGATAAAATATTGTATGTATTCGATGCACGTAAAGCATCTCTTTTTAAGCAGCTCAAAATAATTGATGTGCATGAAGCATCGTTGTTTTAGAGCTCGATTGAATAAGTTGCGGACTGGGTGTCTTAAAAGAGGAGCACGACCGGACACCTTTTGGCAATCGTTTGGTAACTCTAGGGATGAGCTACTGCTTGGTCGATCACTCCCTGCAGGCGAGTGGCGGATGGTAGCCATTCTAAAATCCTACCAGTTGATCTAAATTAGATCTGGATCGTTCAAATCGGCTGGCCAAGTTGAGTGGTTAAGACGATTTGCGGCAGTTAGTGACTGCTGTTGAAGCTGCGCAAAGGGCTATCTTTGGGCGATCGTCCGGGATCGCATGGGCGAGCCGTAGCTCAGTCGATCGCTCCTTGCAGGAGGGGTGTGGCTGGTGATCATTGAGGTACCTCATTGATCGCCTAATATTTGATCCAAGTCGTCCGACCAAGCTAGCGAAGTTGGACGGACGAGATAGTTTTTTGTGGCAGATGTTTGTCGCTTTGATTTAGGGTTTGGCAGTCGTGCAACTACCTTATTTTTGGTTAATCGATTTCCAAGCGCCAGGCGCTGATTCAAACAGGCTGATCAGCCATGTGTGAAGACGAGTTGCTAGTGAGTGTGTTGACATCTCCTGGGTCGTCTAAAATAGATCTAAGCCACTCGATTCAGCTGGCAAAGACAAGCGGTCAAGATCGATTTGCGATAGTAGCATATTGCCGCAAATATGAATTAAGGTTTTAGAAACGGCCGCGCCTACCCTAGTTCAATCGATCAATTTGATACGTCATTGACTTCCCACGAGTAAGTCGATCGAGTGGAAATAATATTGGACCGGCAGTGAACTCATGTGCACTTCCTTGATCGCCCGAAACACGATCTAGGTCATCCAACTAGGCTAGCTAAGTTGGACGGACACGATCTATTTGCGACAGTTGTATACTTCCGCGACCCAAATTAGGGTTTTTTGAAAATAGCGCGCTTGCCCTAGTCTGAGCAAACGATTTGTTGCTTTACAGACTTGTCGTGAGCATGTCGATCGAGCAAGGGGGAAGTTGGGCCGCCAATGTGCATGCTGGCGCCTCTTTGATCATTCCAGGGAAGATCTCAGCCGTCCAACAAGGTTGGCATAGTTGGACGGTCATGATGTATTTAAGACCTTTTTTGACGGTCTTAGCTCGTTTGAGCTTTCTTTCAAATAACGCGAACACCCATTCTAGGGTTGACTTTCGGAGCGTTTGGAAGTTAATTAAATAGGACTCGATCGACTAGGGCATTAGTGGGCCCGTCGGTGATCACTACGGTGATTTCTTAGTCCTGCTAGGAGTAGGCTATGCTTGTTGGATCGTGCGGCCAAATTGCATAGCCGTGATTGTTTCTGCGACTGACATTAACAGTCTACATTTTCCTTAAGGAATTTAAGCGTGTTCGATCGAGCTAACTTAAAAGTGCGTCGATACAATATTCTCTTTGTTAAAGAGTGATGCAGCCCATGTGGCACTACAAGAAAAGGGGTGTATTGAAACATGTCACAAATGTGGTGACAACTCATATTTAGTGTGGCTATACCTTTTTGCCACACTTGTGGCAACATCCTGGGTGGCAAGAAATAATTGCCACCCCTTTAACGTACTATGGCAAAAGCTGGACTTCTTGCCACACCAAATTGTGAGGTAATAGCATGAGGCAAAAGGTATTTCTATTTTTCTTTTTTCTTTATTTTAAATTTTAATTATTTATTCTAAATTTTTGACACATCAACTGGTGAGGATACAACGTGAGGGAAAAACATTTATTATTATTTAATATAAAATTATTTTGAATTACATTTTATTCAAAAAATATTTTGCCACACCATTGTCGCGGCTAAGAGTACAACTTGAGTGCGGCAAGACAAACCCTGTTGCCACAGCTTGTATGTAGCTAAAACTTATTTACTGATTTACTGGCCATTGTAATATTATGTTCTAAATTATGCACGGTACCAAAAAACACTAAAACAATAACAAAAATTGAATCCAAATAAAGAATTTAAGTTCCATTAAATAAAAGTAGTTGTTACAAGCATAGAGAATTCCACTTAACCATAAGGAAAAAAAAATTACACAATCAAAACTAAAGAAAACTAATAATTCAAACTTGGCCTAGTCCATGTTAAATCAACTCTCAAACCAAAACTTGGCACAGAGGATCTGAAGGTCCCGAGAGTTGCCCCGATCTCGTAAATAGGTCTGGCCTGCACCATCTGACATACTCCATAATTTGGTTCTGACGCATGTTATATTGCTCATATTGCGCTTCCATTCGTCTCTCCCATTCTGCATCTCGTTCTTTCATTTGCTTCTTAAATTCTTCCTCTCGCTCTTCCTTTTCTCTCTCAAAATCCTCATTTCTCGAGTATTCCAGATGGCATCTTTGAGTAATTAGGAACACTGGACATTGGGAGATTTTTATTTTTTTTTGCTTAAAGTACCAAGGGGAAACATACCTGTTGCTTTAGCTTTTTGCCGCAGTTTCTTACTATATTCAAGAGTTGGCTCGGACGAGGACGGCTTTGAGATGCTTGTCTCAGAATCTTCCAAAACCAAATGAGAAGTGGCAACCTCATCTTCTTCTTCGAGATCCTGAAATCTATTATGGTTTTCAAAACCAAGAGGAACAAATGGATCGGTAGAAGAGGTGCTCACCCCTTCCACAGAAGACACCGGACCCATTTCAATATTTACACCATTCTCCGAGACATTACAATTTTCACCTTCTTCCAAAATTTGCTCTCCAACATCTACTTTGTTATTTCTCCTCCTTCTTCTCTTAACATTGCCAATCTGCAAATTTCCATTGGTCCCCTTATAAGTTGCTTATTGCTCAACTTGAATCACCTCCCTCTTAGTTCTGCGCTCCGCATTAAATGCCCAATGATTTTGCAATGGTTACAGAACTTTGGATATTTGGGTATCTCCACTTTCTGAAAGAAACTTCCTAACTTTGATTCCACCCAAATCTTTTCAGGCACAGGCATTGCAAAGTCCACCTCCACCAACACATTTGCATAGAAACCAAATATCTTCTTCATAGTAGCATCATCCACTTGCACAGGCCTTCCAACTCCCTTTGCAATATCCATCACTACCCTCTCATCCAAAAATTCCAAGCATAAACCATGAAGCCTAGTCCAGACAAATGCAGTAAAAATTCTTTGATTCTCAGGTTTGAAATTAGGCTCCCAATACCTAATCTTTAGATATTTCTCCTCCACCTTCCATTGACCTTTTTCTATAAGCAGCAAATTCATAAACTTAGCTAGTGATATTTTGAAACCAGTACAATTGACTTACTATGTATCCTTGTGAAAATGGGTCCAAAGCTTTTCCACTGACTTTATTTACATGGATTTTCATGAACATGTCACCATCAGTTGGTGGGTTCCCTCCGTTCTCTTGAGCCTAAACAAATTCAGCCACATAATGATTAGTGGTATCCAATAACAAAATTATATGATAGAATAGAACTCTGATAAAACTTAATAGAAGAAAAAACTGGTTTAGCACTATCTAATGTTCACTAGGATTCTTAGTAACTAATAGTGAATGATGATAATTCTGAGCTTAATGTGTATATGATCAGCTCCCTTAGTTGTGGCATGTTGTCTTCGGTATAAGGAAGGTCTTGTTGGTTTTCTTTTCCTTCTAGTTTTTAATAGGGTTCGGAAGTTTCTGACAAGGGTATTGATATATGGAACACACCTGATTCTCCTAGTTTGCATTACAATCTAACAACTGCTCCCTAACTGTAGTGAATGATGACAGAGCTGAGCTAAATGGAATCCCGTGTTATATATCTTTAAAATGTCATCAATAACTACTATTATAAGGCATTATAAGGCATCATTAACACTTTTATTCATTAATATTTCGTTTTTCTACCAGATGACCAACAAGTGCTAACATGCTAAACGAAAGAAAGGCCATTTAAGCACTATTAAAAATAAAAAGTGCTTCAAAGGTATAATTAACTATTTTCTAATCTTGCTCCTCTATGTTCTTTCCAATGAAAGATGCAAAAGTGGTATCACCTCGCACCTTTCTCTTTTGAAGGACAGCAACTGCTTAGAGAGTAACGTAAGCATTTTGTACACGTTACCTAAAAATACATCTAAACATAACGGTACAAAAAAAAAATCACCAGTAGTTACGGAATTGGAATGCTGGCCTTGTTCCCCATTTTGTTGATATTCCATCCTGCATAAAACAACAAGGTTTCCTATATAATCATAGATCGGAAGAAAATCTCAGATTGGAAATTATGAGAGAACATATTGTCTTATAAATGATTGCGAGTTTGGAAAACAGCATCAATGACAACAACATATTTCTATGAGGGGAACAATCAGTTACTATATACTTAAGATCTTTCCTTCTAAATAAACTGAACAGTTAGATACTCAAAGAGGGCATTTGGAGAGTTTAAGACATTTCGCAAAAAACAACAACAAAGGTTAAGGATCCGCCATCGGCCGATGCCGAATCTCTCAAAGCTATTTGATTATTCGCATTGGATGGGATCCTTGCAACTTATAAAGATAACCTCAAGATGGAAATTTTCATCTTATCTAATACGTATCACTTTTCTGGGTGCTTAAAAGTTAAAAGATTCCATTGGCTTGAATTGCTTCACGCCTCTCCCGTTTAAATGGTACCATTAGCTGGGGTCTCTGCATCCCAATTCACTTGCCTGCAGTAATTGAAAATTGGGACAAATTGCTGGCTGCCAGCATCAGTAAATGTACAACCTAATTCTCAACAAGAATACTCAACTACAAAAGGCTAGGCATGTAGTAATTTCATCTAGATCCATAATTCATGAAGTTTGAAGTGGACCCAAACTCAATCCAGAGTTGAAAATCACCAGCAAACCATAGAGAACATATATTTCATTTACGATATCAACATAAACAAACTTTTTCAACTATGTTCTAACCTATATAACAAGCTGCAATGTACACTTGCACAATTAGAAACCAGAAAATATTTAATCCCCCATAGACTATGATTGCTAGGCCTCGTAGGTGACTAAAGAGCAGGAAGTAAAAAATTAGCGGGTACCAACTGTTCAATTGTGGCTATTGCGCAGAAAACAACAGAGAATCCTACATTTCATTTACTCTATCAACATAAACAAATGAACTGTGTTTAAACATAGTACTACCTCATTATTTAAATATCACGTCTACACATAATCGTCAAACAAAATCAAATCCAAACAAGAACTGAAACAAAACGAATGAAAAATCCTTACCTAATACTCAAAATGGCCCTAACAATCAAATATGAGAACCAAACACACAAAAAAATCTTGCCAAAACCACAGAAACTTGATAAGAAATGGATTGAAAACTTACTCTTCCTCAAATTCCATCTTCAGAAATAAAAGAACCCTACAGAAAAAAAGTAAAAAAATAAGAACATCGAAAACCCAAATTAAATAAAACCCAGAATTCGTAAACTAGGGTTTATACCTTTTAATGTCTGCAAGAGAAAATTAGAGATTTCAAGATTGTTTTTGTGTGATTCAAGTCTTGAAATAATAGGGATTTCGAAATCTCGAAAGAACAAGTTTTCGATAATCTCGAGCAAAAGATTGAAATTTCTTTGGGTTTCCGGAGATTTTCTTTTTTCTTCCATCTTTGAGAGAAAAAACTCAAACTGTTCTATTCGAGAAGATCCGAAATCTTTGGGTGTATAGGCGAACTTTGTGGGCTTTCGGAGCGAAATTTGACTATCACGAATATTCAGAGAGGGAAATTTAATTTTCACGAAAATTTTAGGGTGAAATTTGCCGCTAAATATGTATATCATGTTAATGTCTTTTTTTATTTTGACACTGCTTTTATATGCGACCTGTTTTACATGGTACATTTTTTTTGGAAGCTTATTTCACATATTCAAAAAGCATTTTTTTTAGTCAAAGGATATTTGAAGTTCTTTTACTTGCTTTATGTGCGTGTATATAATATTTCATGTCCGATTTTTTGTAGAATTTATTTACCTTCGACAATATAATGGTTTTCTACATTATTTTCGAATGATCTTCATCGGAAATTGAAAGTTAGTCGAAGCTAGTTAATTTCATCACAAAACTAAAAATATATCCAATTGATATTGAATTTGTACAAAACCACAGAGAACAAACCTCGTCTGAATAATTTTCGAATGATCTCTCGGAGAATTTTGGGCTACTATTTCATTTGAATTTGGAAAATTGAAAGTAACTCCACTTGTGAATCCAAATAATGAAAACTAAATCATCTTCATCGGAAACCGAAAGTTAATCGAAGAATTGAAAGCTAGCTAGCTAGTTAACTTTCATCACAAAACTAAAAATATATCCAATTGATATTGACTTTGTCCGGAACCACAGTGAACAAACCTCGTATGAATAATTTTCGAATGATCTCTCGGAGAATTTTGGGATACTATTTCATTTGAGTTTGGAAAATTGAGAGTAACTCCACTTGTGAATCCAAATAATGAATATTAAATCATCTTCATCGGAAACTGAAAGTTAATCGAAGAATTGAAAGCTAGCTAGCTAGTTAACTTTCATCACAAAACTAAAAATATATCCAATTGATATTGACTTTGTCCGGAACCACAATGAACAAACCTCGTCTGATTAATTTTCGAATGACCTCTCAGAGAATTTTGGGCTACTAATTCATTTGAATTTGGAAACTAAATTCAAATAATGAAAACTAAATCATCTTCATCGAAAACTTAAAGTTAATCGAAGAATTGAAAGCTAGCTAGTTAACTTTCATCATAAAACTAAAAATATATCCGGTTGATATTGACTTTGTCCGGAACCACAATGAACAAACCTCGTCTGAATAATTTTCGAATGATCTCTCGGAAAATTTTGGGCTACTAATTCATTTGAATTTGGAAAATTGAAAGTAAATCCACTTGTGAATCCAAATAATGAAAACTAAATCATCTTCATCGGAAACTGAAAGTTAATCGAAGAATTGAAAGCTAGCTAGATAACTATCATCATAAAACTAAAAATATATCCAATTGATATTGAATTTGTCTGGATTCACAGTGAACAAACCTCGTCTGAATAATTTTCGAATGATCTCTCATAGAATTTTGGGCTACTAATTCATTTGAATTTGGAAAATTGAAATTAACTCCACTTGTGAATCCAAATAATGAAAATTAAATCATCTTCATCGGAAACTGAAAGTTAATCGAAGAATTGAACGCTAGCTTGTTAACTTTCATCACAAAACTAAAAATATATCCAATTGATATTGACTTTGTCCGGAACCACGGTGAACAAACCTCGTCTGAATAATTTTCGAATGATCTCTCGGAGAATTTTGGGCTACTAATTTATTTGAATTTGGAAAATCGACAGTAACTCCACTTGTGAATCCAAATAATGAAAACTAAATCATCTTCATCAGAAACTGAAAGTCAATCGAAGAATTGAAAGCTAGCTAGTTAACTTTCATAATAAAACTAAAAATATATCCAATTGATGTTGACTTCGAATGATCTCTCATAGAATTTTGGGCTACTAATTCATTTGAATTTGGAAAATTGACAGTAACTCCACTTGTGAATCCAAATAATGAAAATTAAATCATCTTCATCGGAAACTGAAAGTTAATCGAAGAATTGAAAGCTAGCTTGTTAACTTTCATCACAAAACTAAAAATATATCCAATTGATATTGACTTTGTCCGGAACCACGGTGAACAAACCTCGTCTGAATAATTTTACTGAAAGCTAATCTAAGAATTGAAAGCTAGTTAACTTCCATCACAAAATTAAAAGTACATTCATGAAATTGAGAATGTTCGGAACCATTGAAAGCTAATTTTGTCTAATCAATTTTCAAATGATCTTCATCCAAAAAACAAAAGCAAATAAAATTGAAGTAAGAATCGAAAGTAATTCAACCTAAAATAAAACAGGAAAACATCAAATAAACAGTAGCATTCAGTAGTAAATTTGACTTTATGTTAGACGAGATCATCTCGTTCACAATCACTAAAATAATCATTATGACCACTATCACTGTCATTATTTAGATCGCCTTTATCACCTTCAGTTGTACTTCTAATCACCTCTTCCCCTTCAATTTCATTTCGGGTCCAACTCCCAAAGTCTTGGCCAGTTTTAGTTGCACTGGTTACATTATCTGTGCGGGATGAATCTTCTTGGATGAGCTCCTGCAAAAAATTGCCCACCATTAATCAATTCTTTATTATATAATGGAGCACGTTTTTGCTGACATGGTGCATCCACATTCATTCTGAAGAATTCTAAATTATTATAGAGCCATATCAGCGTATCATTAGTGCCACGTCAGCATATAAATATAGTTCTAACAAACACATCTGGAAGAAAAAAAATCTTCGAGCAAAAAGGCCACATTTGCTAGGAAACATCTTCGTTTTAGTTGTTGTCCGAAAGATGGAGAATCAAGCGTCATAAGATCACAAAAAAAGGAGAGACTGCGTGCATTCCCAGAACACCATCTTTGCAAAACTTAATTCAGAGTACGGTATGAGTCATTTAGTTTGTAACAATCTTATCAATCTTCACCTCTAAATTATTTTAGACTGCCATATTTATCACAACTATACCTTGAGTACAGAGATCAACAAATAGACGAAAGAGATCGACGGATAGCCAGAAAAAAAAAATCTAAATACAGGTGAAATTCAAAAACTTATCAATGATTTGTAGTTTTTGTACAATTAGGGAGAGATACTCCTCTGTAATCCCTTTAACTAAACAAAATGCTCCCTATTTTCCCACAATGTCATCCACAACATGAGATAGTCTTTGTTTTTAGATTTCTTTGGGTTATCTATTACAGGCAAGTAGAAGTAGGTATACTGGGCTATGATGCTGTACAAAAACCATGTACTAAAGTTACTTTTTGTTAATATATTGTGATTCCGTCCAAAGAGGTATCCAAGTAGTTACTAATACATGCAGTTTTTTAGGACTCAGCCAAAGAGAGAAAACTTATTCAAACAAACACATCTCACTGGAGGGATTCTACCATGCTTCTCAGAAATAACTAATAAGAAAATTATTGTGGGAAAATAAGGATTGATTGCAAGGATATGGATTGAATTGAAACAAAAAACACAAAGCAGGGAAGTTATAAATCTAAGCGTGATTATAGCTAGCACATATGTAAGAATTACACATATTTAATTTCTATTTCTTTTCGTGTATACCGAAACATAAAAAAATCGACTAGCTTTCGTATATTTATACCTTACAGGAGAAAGAAATGTGTGCAATAGAAACATATGACAATCTTCTCAGACCAATCGGTAGATATAACAAGGTAAGGTATAATTTCATATAAGTGTACCGAAAGGCATAACTTCTCATTCGAAGGATTTGAAGAAACAAAAGGCCTGGATGGAAACGACACTTGGTTAGAAGGATTTGAATAATATTCTACTCACTAACTAACATTATGTATCCCTTCGATTGGATACATCCACCGGTAATCAACAGGTCCGGCTATTATCATAACTACTTGGGACTATCCCGGAGTTGAACAGGGTGCTAGTAATCAAGTAACAACAAAATCTATACATATGTAATTACAATTGACAAGGCTCAGAGATGTGATTAATATCCCCAGAGAAGCAATTATGATTTTTATGAATTGATTATTTCAGAAACAGTAAAATCAAACACTAATAAACAAACAAGGGTTTTACCCTAACTAAAAACAAACCCATATATAAGAATTTATGTACAATACAAGTTTAGAACATGATCAAACTGTAATAAAATTAAGAAACCATACCTCAATTTTTGATTAAGAAGGAATCCCTATGTAATCAGTTCACCTATCCAGCGAGAGACGAAGAAGCTCGTTTTTTTTTTTTGAGAAAATTAGGCTAAAGCCCCACCCATGGGTAACCCATAATATCAGGCCCTTAATTAAAAGAAGTTTAAATCTAGGCCCCAAAATATTAAAAGACCTTGATACCCTTATGTATCTTGTCAAGCCCATAATTAAATAAAATTTAAATTTAGGCCCAAAATTATTAAAATATTATGTGATGATGTCCCAGCCACCTCCGACCACCACCTCCGACCACCACCGCCACCAACCACCTCCGACCACCACCAACCACTGCCGACCACCGCTCACCACCACCAACCACCACCACCGCCGACAACCACCACTTCCGACCACATTGATATTGCAAGTGTAACTGGAAGTTACACATGTATAAAAATTACACATTCATGTTGTGTATTCAATAGTGTGTAACTAAAAGTTACACATCCATATGACGTGTAATAAGAAGTTACACATACATATGACATGTGTAACCACAAGTTACACATGCATATGGCATGTGTAGTCAACAGTTACACATCAGAAAAATAAATATATACAAAAATACATGTATCGCATTAATATTCATTTACAATAATATCTCTGTTTACCAGTTATAGTAATCGGTTGTTACTGAGCACAATAAATGAGTTAAAACACTAGAATAAGCCACTGAAACCTATAATAGAAGTTTTGCCTTTCTTTCTTGTCTTCCTCACTCCAAAATGCTTTCATATCTGCAACGAAATAAACATCCATGGATTAGGTTGGATGAACAAAAAGCAAAAAAAAAAAATTATAAAACAATTGTAAGGTTATAAAACAAACATGATAACCTATCTTAGCATGTGTAACTGGGAGTTACACATGCATTTGTCATGTGTAATTGACAGTTACACATGCATATGACTTGGATACCTAGCATGTGGAATTTTTGATTGCAAGTTTGTTCATTTTAGCATGTGTAACTGGGAGTTACATATGCATCTGTCTAGCGAAAAGAGGAGTTACACATGCATATAGTATGTGTAACTGGGAGTTACACATGCATATATCATGTGTAACTAGAAGTTACACCTACATATGACTTGTGTACTCATCTTACCGACTTTACTTGTGATACTCTTTAAGAAGAATGCACTTAAATATGTGACATGTGACTGATCTTGATATATAGAGTCAAATTCAAGCAAAATACCTTCTTCCAACAATGAAGGCCTAATGAGTATTACTATGACATTTGCGCCCAAATGTTTATACCAATGTGTGACCTCTACCATGTGACTGTGAGTGATATCTTCAAATAGGTTCAGATTGTCAGAGTCTCGTAGGACTTTATCACATGTTTTGGTGTCCTTCATAGGGCTGTACATAGACAAGCATTCAGGTGAGTAAAGATAACTACCTATCCTCTTAAAAATCATAAATCCTTGACGGGGAAATCTTAAGTGGCTTTATCACCTGACACTCACAACTTAAATCGTTGTACCAACGTGTGATCCTTCACCTGACACTCACACTGGCTTTATCAAAAAACCAGCTAGCTTTCTGAAGCATAATGAAGAGCATGCCTGGTCCGAATTACAAAGGTTACAAAAATGCACTTGCTAACTTATCTTAGCATGTGTAACTCCTGGTTACACATACATCTTGCTAGTGTAACTAGAAGTTACAAATGTATTTGACTAGTGTAACTAGAGGTTACACATGCATTTGACTAGTGTAACTAGAAGTTACACATACATATAACTTGTGAAAGCTAAGAAGTATCAACACTTGCATTTCGTGAGCACATACACATACATCTCAGTAACTTTGCTAGTAATGCATTCACCGGCATGTGAATATAATTCAAAACTCCAAATAAAAACAAAGAAGAATTCATTCTTAAAACACGAACACCATACTTTAAGTATATCATGGTAAATAAGATGAGTTAGTGTCAATTAAGGTATAGTTACCTTCTATAGGAGCCGTAATTTGTGCTTCAATAGAAGGGAGAGTTGTCAACAAAGAAGAAGAACATCACCACCACCAGGATAGGTAGTATTACTAGTATTTTTGTTTAATAATAATCAACACCCGCATATTGAGACACCAATCCAAAACACCAATTAATCTTCATATTCTTCTATCACTAATTAACCATAAACACCATTGCTCACATTCTGCCAAACCAATGGATACGATAAATGAAATACATTATGCTTGCAAACCAAATCTCTAGTCAAATGAATGATTCAAATAAAAGGTCTAGTAAAGCAAAAAGTAAGGTAGTAGTATTGGATTATCTATAATGCTGTAAATTAGATTGAAAGTGAAAAGCACATCCACACCAGAATGAGCTTTGTCCCTGGGGACATTACATTTGCGCGAGCTTTACATAAGCAATGCGGCGAGGAGAGGGAATTATACGTAAAGATGCAACTATCGTACCTACACATACCTTGGCTTATTGCCCAGAAATGTAAAAAGAAGCACGGAGGTACCATTTGACCACTCTGCAGGGACACGGTTTGTTCCAAATTGCGGGCTTTCCTAGGAAGCTCACCTATTGATGAGACATCCAAGTGGAGGAGCTTTGCGAATAAGATCGGTGATGATGACCCATTCGTGTTGGTGATCCATCAAACCCTCTATTGAATGATAATGCTTGATATCGCCATAAACACCATTGCTCACATTCCGCCAAACCAACGAATATGAGAGAAATGAAATACATTATGTCATGAACCAAATTTTTAGTCAAATGAATGATTCAAATGCAAAATGTAAGGTAATAGTATTGGATTACCTATAATGATGTAAACTGATTGAAAAGTGAAAAAAAGACATCCACTGGGGAATGAGCTTTGTCCTGCACATTACTCGCACAAGCTTTACATGAGCACCGAGAAATGAGGAGAGAGTTTGATGTACCATCAACACGTTCACCTCTGGTTCTAGCCTAGGGATTAACATAGTTAAGCTGATCCATAACCAATCACTTGAAGTTTCTAATCTGTAGCAACTGTGTAAATTTTTTAAATACACTACTATTATAGTTAGTTGTAACCAAATTAAAGAAATTTTATACTAGCATTAATTCACCTATTTAAAATCTCAAGTGAAGCAAGGTCCAAATGAAAAAGAGGATAACGATTTTTGCTTAAGAGAAGAATCATCTAAGGATGGTAGATATACATCCCTAAATACATGTGTAATCAAAAAATACACATCAAAGATGCAAGTGTAACTAAAGAAATAAACATCCTAAAAGCATGTGTAACTAGAAGATACACATCACTAGAAAGCATGTGTAACTAGTAGATACACATGCTTATAGCAACACAATTTCATCAAAATGGGTTCCTATCAACACAATTTCAAGCTTCTGCACCACAAGTACAGACATGCTTTCTTGGCCTGGAATGAAACTAGTTAGGATATAGTTATCATCTTGCACAGACTCAACAAGAATCGATGAGCTTGAAATAGTGAAGAAGAACTCATTCAGCCTTTTTCAAACATATGATGTGTACTGTCTCTGTTAATGGAGAAACAATATTTCCAGTAATTTCTGAGCCTTTCTGTATCACCTTCCCTGCAACAATTCCACATCCAACACAAAATACAATCATAAAACAAACACCGTGATTGGATTAAACCTACTAATAATCAACCGAGAATCATTTCAAAGATTCGTAACACCAAAAAAATTGAAATCAAACCTAAATTAAATTGGAACTCAAGAGAAACTTACTTTCAATAGTATTACACATGTATTCAATCAATTGAACCACAGATCCATTCTTAATATCGCCATTGAACACTTTCTCATTCAATTGATTTGCTAAAACAACATATTGAGGTAAACCGAATCGTAAAACAAGTAATCGAAGTCGATCTTGTGATTTAACAAATGATTTTATATCTAAATACTCGAACTAGAGGTTTTAAGTCCAGATCGCCTCCAAGAATAGCAAGAAATTGCATTATGAGTTAATTTCATGAGACATTTTCACTGAATTTTTAGGTTTTAGATTACAAAATGAACTAAAAATCTAAATTAATCTGAGCTTAAAATGATGAGAAATCTATGAATAATTTGAAATATGAGATTAAGGAGATGAAATCAATGAAAAAGATGAAGATCGATGAAATTTGGAGACGATGAAGAAATTTCTAGGGTTTTTTTTTTTTGCCAGAACTGAGAGAGAAAAAGATTAGAGAAGAGAGAGAAAAAGATTAGATAAATGAAAATATCTTATGGGTTTCCTCTTGTATATATAGTAAAGGGTAATGTTGTCATTAATGAAATTCATAATAATTAATTATGGGCCAGATCTGAAGAAAATTTGATTTTTTGGGCCTAGTAATATCATTTTCTTAAAATATGGTGTAGTAGCAGGTTTTCCCACACTACACCCCTCACTATATTTTGGTTAATTAGTCCATTGAAAGTTGTATAATTGAGAATGTTTATTGATTAATTTCATGAGTTGTCTACATAGGAAAAGTAGAATTACACTTAGCAAGTAAAACACTCTTAAACTTTCTCTCTCCTAATGACTTGCCCAACAATTCCAAAAAGATCTCTCCCCTACCACGACTCACTCAACCCTTTATATAGTGGCGATATATAGTGGATGACAACTAATCTATCCTTTTATTTCGGAAATGTTCCGCGAAGTGTCGCATGAGATGTACAAACATTTATTCTCGCGACACTTCTTAACCCTCGCTTCGGTTCCATGTCTTTCTCGCTGTTTTGTGTGTCGTTGTTCATTGCGTCATTTATTTTAGCTGTCTGCGACTGCCTCGCGACGTCGCTGCTTATTAGCCCCGCGAGCCCTGTATGTTGCGATATTATGATCCTACATCTTGCCTCTTTTTCCTTGAATATTGCTTTAAGAGCGATTTTAAGGAAAAATCTGTTGTTGTAATAATCTTTGGTCTTTGCTGATGAAGGAACGAGCGAAAGAATACTGGACTTGAAAAGTACGTACTTGCCTCTCTATTCTTTGCGAAGTTCAAGCTTCTCTCGTATATATGAAGTGGCATCTCTTGCCTCATGAGTTATCAATTTCGCAAGCTCTTCTCGCCCGTTAGGAAATATGTTGTGCGATGTTGAATTCTACTAAAATTCCCCGGATTTAATGGTGACCGTTTACACGTGTCCTCTTTTACCGATGCATTTAATGTTATCCGTCGTAATATCTTTTCTCATCTATTTATAGGGGTGTTCCTTGTGAAGAAGTTTCTTTTTCCTTTCATCTTCTTCATCGCCTCGCAAGTGTTCCTTTTCTTCATCGTTCGTAATCATTCCGCAAGTGTTTACCGCTATTTTCCTTCTTCATCCTCTTCTCTTCTTCTCGCTACTTCCTAGTTGTTGTTCTCATGGCATCCAGGTTTGTTAATCTTGCCATATCTAGTTTGATCTTGTGGTTGATTGCTTTGAAATTAGTTTTTCTTGTTAAAATCATACCGGTATGCTTAACTTTATAGTTTTTCCGCCATTGTTGTTTAGCAAGAACCACCCCAAAACCAAATTTACCGTGAAGGACCCTCTCCTTTCTTTGGGCTCGCCATCGAAATCTTCTTCGCAACAAGAATCTATTACGCAGCCAAAGCCTACTTCATGAGCAAAATCTACGATTAACAAAAAGGAAGCTGCGAGTGACAAGGTATTTAAGAAACATTTCTTTTTATGAACAATATATTGTTGCTCTGTTTCTTATTTAACTTGTTACTCGCAGGATGATGGAAATATCTTGAGAACTCCTAAGAGGCTTCGCCAACCCAAGCTGTTACTCCCAGTGTTTCATTTCCTTCATTCACACTTTCATCTCCGCTGCGAAGTCGTCGCAAGATAACATTCCTATACCTCAACTCCTCATAGACCAAGTTCCTTACACCCGTCCACCTACAAACGATGTTATACCACCTCTACTATCAATGTCCCTACTATTTCTCCAATCACTTCTCTCCCCGAAACTTCCTCTTCTCATGAGGTTCCTTTGACAAAGGATGACTCATCTTTTTGGTAGAGCAAATTCCTCTAACGGCGGAAAATTTGGAGGGTATAGATGTGGCCTTTAGGGTTCTTTCGGATCTCGTGAATGATGCTAAGAGGACTTCCTTTGATCCTATCAAATCCAACGTCTCGCGAGATTTTAAGTAAGCAACTTGGTCCTGATAAGGTCTCGCAAGCATCTTTGGTTCAAGAAATTAGTAAGCTGAAGGATGATCTCCAGGTTATGACCGCGAAGTGCAATAATCTCCACCTTGAAAATCAAAAATTTCACAACGTCTCGCTAGATCGTGATAACCTTCGCAAGAAGAATGAAGAATTAAAAGGTATGCCCCCGCTTTTTTTTTTTTTTTTTTTTTTTTTTTTTTTTTTTACAACTCAAACCCTTGCTCGTCCTTCAAGTATTAAACCAGAAACGAATAATGGAGATATATCGGACAGAATCTATCGTTGAAGAAATTCGAGTTGAAAGAGATGCTTGGATGGAGCAGTATAATTTCTTAAATAATCTTCATACCTATGCGGTGATCGATAAATAACTTGTCTAAAGAGAATTTTGATTTATCGCAAAAGCAAGATTCATTAAGTAATGACTTATCTCGCCTCTCTTATGCTTTGAATAAAACTAATTTGGAGTTGGAAACTTTATCGATGAGAATCGAACTCTTTCTCAAGAGAAACGTTCTCTGTTGAATAAGATGGCGAGCTACTCGCAGCAGATATACCGCTTATCAAAAGTTATGTGAAGAACACGAAGAAGTTAATCATACCTTGAAAAACCAACTAAGAAATTATCGCCGAGAGAGATAAACTTATTCAAGGCGTAATAACTTTGAGTGTAAAAGCGAAGCAATTCCAGAACAGTGTGTTAAATTAGAAAATCCAACTCTACTTTGGCGACCGAAAATTCCATACTTGTTTCCAATGAAAAGAATTTGCGATCTCGATTGAAAGGCTTAGTTGGAGATTCATTTGATGATGTCATGGACCGTTTGGGGAATAACTTCGCAGCTTTAATTCAACATCTTAATTTATGTATTTATTCCATGAATATTTTGTTACCCCGAAAATGCCAAAAAGGTTCGATAAAAATTTTCTCTGATCCTGTATATTTGTTATGGACTCGAGAGAAAGCTTCGTTCCACTATCTCCACCCTCGTGTCCGATTATTCTAAAATTCGCAAGGAAAATGGACTACTCACACGCGCATCTTGCTCGTTCTCGCGACCGTGCAGAGCGAAGATTGGATTATATATCTCATTGTAAGGACATTGATAGTAAGAATCGTCAAAAGGCATTGCTTCGCCAATTCCCTCTTAAAGCAGAAGTTCTTGTGAATAATATTTTGCTGTCAAAGTCTCTTGATCCCATTCATGTCGATCCTTTAGAAATAAGTGATGATGAAGTTCCTAATGCTCCGGATAGTGATTATGAATATGAAAGCGGCGAAGACGTCGCTAATACTGAAGTTATCAACAAAGATCTGACTGAAAAGTTTTCTGATGAGAATCCACCAATCAAGCGAGAATAAAGATGTTGAAAATATTTCGAAGAACGTCCATTGACCCGGCGAAGGTGAAGCTGAGAAAGTAATTGTCGAAGACGATAAAATTGATGTAGAGAACTAACTGTATGATAACTCTTGCTACAACTGTCTTTTTTGTTTTGAAAGGTTAAATCCCTTGTTGGATAATCCTCGTATTTGCTTCTTCTTAATTATGACTATAATCTCGCAAGCTTATTCGCTTACATTTTTGTGAAATGATTTTACTCGATTATCATCATTTTTGCATTGTATTCTTCACTGATGTCGATTCTTGTATTGCGACGAGGTCGCAGGCATCTCCATGAGTGAAGAAACCTACTTTTCTCGCCTTATCATTTCGGTAGTCTTTATTTTATCTCTTCTTGTGGCGACAAGATCGTGATCGCCTTTACATTTTCATGCAATGGCTCATTGACCTTGCCTTATCAATTTTTGTGTGGTCTTCCGAGTTAGACCTCCCTAATTAGAGGTCCTCCCTGCCACCTTTTATGGCGACAAAATCGCAGGACGTCCTTACACTTGCATGTAAAGACCCATTGATCTTGTCTTATCATTTTCCAAGTATTTTTGCCTCTGCAGGATGTTTTAGTTGCGACAATATGACAGGCCTAAATATCCTTGCGAACATAAAGCCCCATGACATTGCCGTCGTGCGACGAAATCGCAGGACGTCCGTACACTTTCGTGTAAAGACCCATTGATCTCGCCTTACCCTCGCGTTAGTATTATTGCCTCTGCAGGATCATTGCACAAATATGACAAGCCTAAGTCTCCTTGCGAAAACAAAGCCTCATGACATTTGCGTCTGTTTTGACACCCCCTAATGGAGAGCGTCGCCCTTATCATCTCCCGGTTGCCCCTTCAAGGAGGCGAAACATCGGCCATACAAGACTAGCTCCTCCCATCCGGTCTTAACAACAACCAGTTGTTTTCGCAGCCTCTTATCCCTTATACCTATATGGTTTATGGTTACGAGACGCACCCTAAGTGGAGTTTTCTTGGGCGAGTGCAACGCATGCCAAGACTTGCCAAGAATGGCCAGGTAGGTTCATCCATCCGGGCACTCGCTCAACCGTGTACCTCGGCGCCTTGTGCATACACTCGACTCCTTGGAAGAGACCCTCGGTCGCCCAACCGGGGTATAACCTACATATATAGTTGGGAATCCAAGGTATCTCCCTGGATAGGCTTTCATGGGCCCCAAATCGCATGACCCGAGTTTCAGGAGCGGTGTAACCTTCCACCCGAGCCATGTTAAGAGATACCCCTTATATGACGTACTTTAGGTCTTACATTTTCCTCTTACGAAATGTTATTCGCGAACTAGGGTGTACGCCATAAAGGTTCGTCCCATCGGTTATTTTATTGATTCTTCTTCATATGCAATAGGTACCCCCTACTATGACGCACTTTAGGTACTCTTGCCTCTTGCGAAATTCTGATTTCGTCATAGTAGGTTTGCCTCTATCTGATTATTTTGTTGATTCTTCTGCATATAAGCTCTTTTTGTAATTTCGCTGATCTTCGATAATCTCTTGTCATTTTTTGTACGAAATTTTTGCATGTTTTCATTCTTTCATTCTCATATTTAACTTTTGTGGTTTGTTGTTGTTGTCTCTTGCGAAGTATATGATTTGCTTGCGAAGCTAGCATCCTTGAAATGTATGAACGTCGCGTAAAATATAATTATCTCGCAGCAAAAAGAATTGTGAGAAATGAGATTTGAACCTTTGACCTGCCTCTTGCATATTCTCGCACCTATTCCAATTATGCTAATCCTCATTTGCGAAATTAACTTGCGAGATAATCATCAACTTTCTTCTTTGCGAGATAAGCAAAGTCTGTGCGAAATTTCGCATAACAAAAATAAATGTGCGAGAGCAAGAATTGATCCTGCGACCTCCCGCTTGCATTCATGCCTCCTGACCAACTGTGCTAGCCCTGCCTCTGCGAAGTGTTTCTGCGAAATAATCACCTACTTTCTTCTTGCGAGATACTGTTGCGAAAAATCCATGTGAAAAATACACGTTCGTTGAGACTTGAACTCGCGACCATGAACTCATTAACTTCGCAGGTGACCAACTGTGCTGCCTCTTGCTTGCGAGATAATGAAACAACCTTGCGAAATTATCCATTTTTCCCCTTTTTTGGGGAGCAAAAAATTCTTTGCGAGGAGGGAGATTCGAACTCGCGACATCAAGCTTCTTCTCCTCGCTAGGAACCAACTGTGCTATCGACTGTTTGTGAAGGGTTTTTTTTTTTTTTTTTTTTTTTTTTGCAGAATTAATGCGCTCTTCATTCATCGTCAGCTTGTTGCCTCTACTATTTTGATAGTCATTATTAGAGAAAATTCAATTCACTCTCTTCTAGAAGTGATTATTGATGCAAATTGGCTTCAACTTCATCGATGCTTTCTCTGGAATTTTCTGCTTGCTGTTCTTCAACATCTCCTTTGATGTTTGTTGCCTGCAAAAATGCTTGCGAAGAAAATGTCTGCGAAGAAAGTGTTTGCGAAGAGGGATATTTGGGAAGTTAAAATATTCCACCAAGTTAACGTCTGCGAAATTTCCCTTGATGTCTGCGTTATTGAAAGTCTCTATTAGGGATGAGTTTAATCCATTCTTCGCTGATCTATTGAGATTAGATTTTGCTGCAGATCTTGTGAACATGTGCTATGTTTCTCCGTTATTGCTGGTTTATTCTTATTTGTTGACGAAACAAATCTCACGAGCATACTCGTTCTTCTTACTGCCAACGATGCTATCCTATTTGATTTTACTTCGCTCGTACTCTTCTCTATCGTGTGTAATCATCGCTGCCTCTTCTGCCTCATTGAATCTTTTTTCCTTTGCATAACCTTTTCTTCTCTACGTCTTTCTTCATCTTCACGTCATGATTTCTGCACCTTCTTTTATTAGTAAGAATGAACTTGTGCAGAGTTTTCTCGTAGGGTCAACTTCTCAGTGACAACTGCTAGGAAATCTTGTAAATGAATGAACTTCGCATAGATTCCTCGCAGGGACAACTTCTCAGGGACAACTCCTTTCGCAGAAATTATATTCTTTAAAAGTTAGCTATATATATCTCCCATTTCAAATCTGTTAGCAGGTATTGATTTCTTTGTGAATCTTCAACCATTATATGGTTGATCCTCTTTCTCGCTTCGGTTGTGTTGCTCACAGCTTATTAATGGTTCCAAGTTGTTAACAAAGACGATAGAAATTGTAGTGTTGTTATATTACGTCTCTGCTGGATCTTCAAACTTGACTGGAATTTGTTCTTCGCATGCTTGTTTGGTTCCTTATTTGTTGCTACATCCGTGTCATGATATCAATAGACTGGTAGTTCGCAAACTGTGCAGTTAGATATTTGTGATTGGTGATGATTCCTTTCGCGCTGCTGAATTATCTTGGAGCTGTCGATCGATGATTGTGGTGGTCTCTTGATGGTGAGATTTCTTCTTCGCCAACGTTGTTAACCACGTATCTTCTTCTTTATGTTCCCTTGCTCGTGGCTCCTTTTAGTTGATTTGTTCGTGATCTCTACTTCCTAAAAGATGACTTGCTGCGAGTTAACCCCTTTTTTGCCTTGCTCGCTGGTTTGCTTTGCTCGTTACGGTAACTCAGCTTCAAGTTAGTTTGCTTTGCTCGCTGGTTTTGCGAAGTAGTATTTCACTTATTACTTCCCTGGTGATATGAGAGTGAATTGGATTGTTGACGGTATAGTTCTTCGTTGTCTTCTTTGCCTTTTTCTTCATGGAATAAGTTTGCTTGTTAGTTTTGCTCGAGTTGTTGACAGTCGCGAAACATGATTCACATCCAACTAATAAATTCACGATGTTGTTCATGGAAAAGTACCCAAATCAATACCCAATTTTTGATCCCGATCATCATTACAATCCGGCTAATAAATTTGCAAAACATGATTCATTGAAAACAAATATATGATCGAAATTCATCTACAGATGAAAAGTTTTCTCCTCCTTGATTTTCTCCTCCTTGATCATCCACCTCTCCCTTTCATTTTTTTTTTCTTGCGCTTCCTAAACCGACGCGCGACACTTCGCACCTTTAGCAGCTCCACAGACTATTGCTTACAATGGTTTTGAGCCATCCGGGAGGATGCACATTGCACAGGGTATTGTGAAGGCGATAAATGTCAAAAAGCTAACAAACGCTGGCTGCAGAGTTAAAATATTGGTTGCGAATACGTTCGCATGGCTGAACCATAGATTGTAAGCTGCCGATTTCCAGGATTTAGTTTTGGACATAGTTGGTACATTTAGTGGGGAAAGGATGAAAAAAGTGTTGTACGGTAGTGGGTTGCGAGGAGAACGAAAACTTGAATCCTGTCTAGCTAATGTACCTTTGTATGTAGTGTCTTTGATATCTTTCTCTTGAGGCCGACATAAAAATCTAAGAAAATAATAAATGAGTTTTAAGGGGAAGGATTTTTCTTCTCAATCTGCTGCTGGTAAAGATCTTTTTGATCTCCTTTTCTTTTCTTTGTCGAACGAATTTTCTGCATCTTCCTCTTCTTTGTCTTCTTCAGATATTGGTGAGATTTGTTGTGAAACTTCCATTTTTCTAAAGTTTATAGATCCAATTGAATGCATCACCAACAGTAGCCTATTTTTCTAAAATTCTACAACCAACAAGATTAGGTCCCTGTTTCTAGCGCATATGTAGTAGCAGGTTTTCCCACACTACACCCCTCACTATATTTTGGTTAATTAGTCCATTGAAAGTTGTATAATTGAGAATGTTTATTGATTAATTTCATGAGTTGTCTACACAGGAAAAGTAGAATTACACTTAGCAAGTAAAACACTCTTAAACTTTCTCTCTCCTAATGACTTGCCCAACAATTCCAAAAAGATCTCTCCCTTACCACAGACTCACTCAACCCTTTATATAGGGCGATATATAGTGGATGACAGCTAATCTATCCTTTTATTTCGGAAATGTTCCGCGAAGTGTCGCAGATGTACAAACATTTATTCTCGCGACACTTCTTAATCCTCGCCCGGTTCCATGTCTTTCTGCTGTTTTGTGTGTCGTTGTTCATTGCGTCATTTATTTTAGCTGTCTGCGACTGCCTCGCGACGTCGCTGTTTATTAGCCCCGCGAGCCCTGTATGTTGCGATATTATGATCCTACATATGGAGTTGACAGTGGATGATCCATTTAGTGGGGCTTCTATATATTGAACCCACATAGTAGGGGGTTCTAGTATTTTTCACTTTTTTTTTTGTTCTCGAGTATGTGAAAGTGAAACTGATATTCTTGGATTCTTTTCTTATGCAAGTGATATCACGTGGAAAAAAACCTTTTTCTTTTAAAAAAAAAAATCATTAATAAAATAATTATATTTTTTATATGCAGCTATAGCGACAGACGTGCGGCAATAGAGCTTCGAAATATTGTTAATTATATTTTTGATAAATATTGCGACACTGATGTGGCAAAAATCTAAGATATTACCACAACTAAAAGTTAGTTGAGGCAAAAAGTAGTCTTTTGCCTCGACCACTCGTGCTGTAGCAATAGATCTTCTATAATGCCACACCGGCTACATAATGAGGCTAAAACCCATCTATTGCCACATCATTTATTTGTGCGTGGGAAAATAGTGTAGCAATAGACTCATGTTTTTGTAGTGTGGGTACTTCCATGCAGATCTCAATACTAACACTTCGGGAGACTTATGCTACTCTGCTGAGAGTGGACATTTAATCGTCATGTCATCTAAATATTGAGAGTTCGGCTGGGAACATAGCATGGGAAAATACTAGGCAGGCAATGCATTAGCGAATAATGCCGGTGGAAGATAAAATTCACAAAATATTTGGGATTGCTGCTGCACGCACCATTCTGAGTAAATTTCATAAATATATTGAATTGCTCAATACATATGTAAGTGAAAAGGTTTATGCACTCATCACTTTCAAATGGCTTTTGTTCCTTTGCAGGATGACAACGCATTAAATACAGGGTTTACGATTTTAGCCCTTGAACTAAAAACCACCATCAACATCAAGTCCCCATCTTAGTACGTAACAATGACATTGTTGCGGGGTAAGCACTAGATGGTGACAAATAAAGATAAAACTTATATGAGACAAAGTTAGATGTTACCAGGATAGATGGGTCGGCCTGTCCTTGGAACATGTCACGTTCAAGAGGCGTCCAAGTGAGCATTCCCCTAGCATGATGTCGGTTGATATACTGCCTCTGAGGTCTTTATACACGGCAGGTAGAGAGCCCTTCTTTTCTTGGATCTTGTTGACTTGCCTATCCTTAATGGCGTTACAATTGTCGACTCTGGTGTGGACGAACCGGAGCATCCTCAAAAAGTTGTTGGAGCAACTTCTGAAAAGGATGTCGGAGCAGCTTCCGAAGAGTCCAGAGGAGCGGCCTCTGGAAAAGATGTTGATGTGGACGTTGATGCGGTTTTGGCTTCTAAAGAGGAAGTTGGAGCGGCTTCTAGAGAGAACGTTGAAGCGGCTTCTGCTTCTGGAGAGAACGTTGAAGCAGCTGCTTTTGGAGAGAACTTTTAAGCGGCTTCTGGAGAGAATGTTGAAGCGGCTTCTGGAGAGAACGTTGAAGCGGCTTCTGGAGAGAACGTTGAAGCGGCTTCTGTTTCTGGAGAGAACGTTGAAGCGGCTGCTAAAGAGAACTCCAGTGAGGGCGCCATTAACCCGCGCATTGATGTTGATAACTAGATTTCCCACTTTGTTATTCCTTTTCGTAGATAAGCATCTTTTCATAACTTGTAGATGCTTTTGATATTCATGGGTTTCTATTTATGCGGCTGGAGCCAGGGATTCATCGAATAATAATCCTTTGTTCATACTGGCTCCATTTAATAATAATCCTTTGTTCATACTGCTTTGGTAATTTTATGTTTCCAATTGGGTGAATGAATGAAACCTCCCGACTGAGAAATCCAAATTCTTGGAAAGATTACGGTATCTTTAAACTTTAGATGTAGCACTCTCCGGTAGGGTCACAGTAGAATCTCCTTATTATATCGAGGCGATGTGACCGATGGAAGGCAACACACATAAGTGGTGATGTGTTTTCCTTTCATGTGTCCGGATACCGCTTCCTCGACGATACTTGTTATATGTAACCCTAATAACAACAGCTTGAAGTAAGGGATTCAATGATGAAAATTGAGGATTCGGACACGAACCTGTAACATCCATTTGTTATATCACGTGTGTTGTGCTTCCGTGAACAGGAGATCCAAGAGCCGTATTTGTTAGGTGTGAAGGCTCTATCTCCAATCAATAGCGCATGCGACGTGATTGGACACTTTTGAAGAAGTAGTTGCAATCTGGGAGTACCACGTGCACTAGCTCGCTGCTTCCTGATTCCGTGAAGGGATTTTCCAAAATATGAAAATTACAGATGGCGAAACTTATTTCCTGGATCTAGGCACAACGAGATGGTGATTGAGAGGTTGTTTCGTCATTGAAGCATACTGCACTTTAGGGTACGAAGGATGCTTTCCCTAAGAAGCATGTATTGGATGCTTGATGATTTCTTTTGGTCATCTTGCTCTTTCTGATTGCGATGATGATATGCTGGGGATGCTTGTATGGGCACAATCTTCCGGAGCCGTTAAGTGAAGTAGACGAGCTGAGAGGCATTCCGTTGCCCAAGTGCCGCTATCAAGTCTTCACGTACTTCGTTCCAAGCAATATCCCTTGAACCATTTTCTCAATCTTGGATTTTTGTATGGAATGGGATGCGATGAGCAGTCTCCAGTTACACTTCAGATCCGATGGTGTGGCCGGATATGTGAAAATATCTCTGCCGCGTACTTTTGGAGTCTTTGATGCCGTGTACGTCTTCATGTTGAGAAATTCATGGTAAAGCTTTGACAGTGATGATGCTGATATCAGAAATAACCTGGTTGAGGGACGTGAAGGCATCATGTGCTAGCAGTCGCCACGTGTAATTATTCTGAGCATATTTTTTCCTGAAAGATGTACTTCCATTGTATTTGCAAGTAAGGTGGTTGACGAATTGATGAAGGCGAAAATCTTTTGGATTCGTCACTTGTTGATCATAGTCGTGTTTGATAGATTTGTATTGTATCCAAACTTTTGGCAGCTCATGCACACTTTCCATATGAAATTGGAAATCTAAAAACACTGATTCTGATTTTATCGGCGATGTGGCAGACATGATGTAGTTGGTCTGTGTGGCTTGCTGAGGTGTTGAAGCGCCTTTTTCTGGGGAGAGCATTGAAGCGGCTTCAGGAGAGAGCGTGCGTTGAAGGGGCTTCTGGAGTGAGCGTTGAAGCGGCTTCTTCTGGAGAGAGCATTGAAGCGGCTTCAGGAGAGCGTGCGATGAAGCGGCTTCTTCTGGAGAGAGCGTTGAAACGGCCTCTGGAGAGAGCGTGCGTTGAAGCGGATTCCTCTGGAGAGAGCATTGAAGCGGCTTCGGGAGAGCGTGTGATGAAGCGACTTCTTCCGGAAAGAGCGTTGAAGCGGCTTCAGGAGAGAGCGTGCGTTGAAGCGGCTTCCTGTGGAGAGAGCATTGAAGCGGCTTCTTCTGGAGAGAGCATTGAAGCGGCCTCAGGAGAGAGCTCTAGTGAGGGCGCCCTTAACCCTTGGTTTCGAAAAATGAGTTGTTCTCATTCTTCTGAGGTGATACGATATGGCGGATGGGAAGATGACTCACAAATAGTATTGGCCGGCAAGTCATGTTTTCTTCTCATGGGAAAGAATATCGTTTCTATTGTAACATCTCAACCCATGCAACGCTGGCAACAATGATTCGAAATAGGGGAGATAACAACAATGGTTAAGGATGCGACCAACCTTCAGTTTGATTTTCCCTTGCAAATTACATGCTTCTTGATTGACCATTTCTCTTGTGTTGAAGAAGTCCTTGACTGACGGCGAAGGAATTTCATGTTGAGCCTCAGTCCCCAAGTGTGGTTTACGTGGTTCTATCCTGTATGGTCGATGGGTTGACCATGATGAGGGTATCACCCTCTTGCATCCATGTTGATGACCATGTACAAAACAGAATGGCTGGAGCTTGGATGGCTACGATCACGATCCTTGACAGGGACGAGTTATGACTATAGGCACAAACCTTGGCAGTGACGAGTGGTGGCTACGACCATGGATCTTGAAAGGAATGAGCGGCAGCTACGAGAATGAACCTTGGTTGGCCACGACCGTGAATATTGACGGGCTTTGATAAATCACGTATGTGAGTTTACTCTCCCTTCTTTATTTTTGGTGAAGTAGCTCCTCCTTGATTCCATGTGTGTGGAAAATCGCCTATCATTGCTTGCATAAATGCTCCATCATGGTCTGTACGGTTTTGTAGACGGAGTCCCCAGAAATCATGCAACTCTTGACCGGAAAAGGATCTCTGTGCATTCCTCCAGTGCCTAATTTAATTTCTCCTGCATCCTCCTCTCATTGGAATTCGTTGCAGGTTGGGTGATTGACAAACCTATGGTAATGGCAATATTTGGGATCCGCCACTTCCTTTTCATTTGGTGAACGTCTGAGAGGCGGTAGTTTGATGTTATCATCTTGAATCCATGGTTCTAGGAATTCGATTACCTCTTCAATCGGAGACGGGAAGCTTAGAGCGGCTCCTCCAGTTTCTTGTTGTTGTGCAGGCGTCTTAGTCTCAGCTTTCCGAGTTTGAGCTGTCTTCTGCGCTGGTGCAGCACGTTTGGGTTGTTGTTCTGCAGCTGGAGCTTTCTTTTTCACCCACTACGCTTATAGAGGGCCCAATATTATTTTGTTCGTTGATGAGACGCATGTTCCCTCGAGTCTCGCGTGCATCTTCGTTCCTGGTGGGTCTGGTTTTTTTTCCAGCAATGCTGGTGCATTAATCCAGGACTCCACCAACTGTTGTTCAGGAGTAACGCGATCCTCTTCATCTATGCGTCCCTCTAAAGTGCTTGCGTCAGGAGTGTTAAAAGTATTCCTTGTCCGCTCCATCGAGAACTTCTTGTCTTTCCATCAAATCAACAATGGTAATATGGGGTTGCTTCCTCTGGTTCCTACAACCCCTCGTCCTGATAGAGGAGTAGCAGTAGCTCTGGTAACAATTGGGGCGTTACGCTCGAAGAAACATTGAGAAAGGTGGCAGCGGCTTTGGTTCTGGTGATAGCAGCTGTCACGCTGGAAAGAATATTTCTTGCGCCGCTGGTGTTGGTGGTAGAGCATGTAACACCATGAGATGCGTCTGGCGAGCGGTACATTGGTGTCAGCAACAGGGATAGTGACGCCAGGAGTATTATCAGCGCCAGCAGCATCAAGATTTGTAACTGACCCAGACCTAAGATCCACCATCTTGAAATTGATAGGATTGAAATGAAATTGAAAATTGATCTTGCAACCGAGAGATCAATCCCCACGGTGGTCGCCAGTTGTTTTGGGGTAAAACCCGATTCTGTTGTTTTTAGTAAATCTGGGTGTGTTGATGAGAAACGAATTCAAACCCTAAACAAATGTACTGCACATGAGTACTTTTTAGTTCGAGAGATCAATCTGTAAGACTCTGGCCTAAACCAAGAAATGGTCGTTCCATATTCAATTCGGTCACAAGGTGAAGGAGAAGGAGAAGGGTTGATCTTAGGGAGGGAAGCGAAGAAGGTGTTTGAGATCGGAATGTTGAATTATGAAGGTGTGGTTGTTTATGACTTGTATCAGAATGTGGAACTGGCTTACAGAATGTAAGCTATCAGTTCTTGGTGTTTTCTGGGTACTTGTGTTGATAACAGTTGTATTCTGTTGTCGAAATAGGTTGAAAACCTATTTATACAAGTCATTTGAGCGCAACCCTGATCTCGTAGGAAGTGGAGAAGATTAAGTAGTGGGGTTGTGCAAGAGGTGGTGATCATCATGTGGTCATGCCTTCACCCACTACTCTCATCGTTGTTAACCGTTCGTCCTTTCCTGACACGTTCTCGTAATGGGCGCGTTGCACGCCACACGCTGTAAACCGCCAGACCAATTCCCCAGTAAGTATCCCCCAGTTTGTGACATGTTTGATGTCTTGAGTAAGTGGGTCAAGTCGTGGGACTTGCCGCAAATAATAGCATATGGTGCTATTAGGTTAAACAACTAAGTTTTTTATGAGGCCGATAAAATATCATATGTATTCGATGCACGTAAAGCATCTCTTTTAAGCAGCTCAAAATAATCAATGCGCATGAAGCATCGTTGTTTTAGAGATCGATTGAATAAGTTGCGGATTTGGTGTATTAAAAGAGGAGCACGACTGGATACCTTTTGGCAATCGTTTGGTAGCTCTAGGGATGAGTTACTGCTTGGTCGATCACTCCCTGCAGGCGAGTGGCAGATGGAAGCCATTCTAAAATCCTAATAGTTGATCTAAATTAGATCCGGATCGTCCAAATCGGCTGGCCAAGTTGAGTGGTCGAGACGATTTGCGGCAGTTAGTGACTGTTGTTGAAGAAGCGCAAAGGGCCATCTTTGGGCGATCGTCCGGGATCGCATGGGCGAGCCGTAGCTCAGTCGATCGCTCCTTGCAGAAGGGGGGTGTCCGGTGATCATTGAGGTACCTCATTGATCGCCTAATATTTGATCCAAGCCGTCCTACCAAGCTAGCGAAGTTGGACGGACGAGATAGTTTTTTGCGGCAGATGTTTGTCGCTGTTGATTTAGGGT
Organism: Papaver armeniacum; assembly: GCA_023531295.1. Lineage (NCBI taxonomy): Eukaryota > Viridiplantae > Streptophyta > Magnoliopsida > Ranunculales > Papaveraceae > Papaver > Papaver armeniacum. Next base: position 56,572 of record JAJJWW010007474.1, read on the forward strand.
TTGGCAGTCGTGCAACTACCCTATTTTTGGTTAATCGATTTCCAAGCGCCAGGCGCTGATTCAAACAGGCTGATCGGCCATGTGTGAAGACGAGCCGCTAGTGAGTGTGTTGACATCTCCTGGGTCATCTAAAATCAGATCTAAGCTACTCGATTCAGCTGGCGAAGACAAGCGGTCAAGATCGATTTGCGATAGTAGCATATTGCCGCAAATATGAATTAAGGTTTTAGAAACGGCCGCGCCTACCCTAGTTCAATCGAGCAATTTGATACGTCATTGACTTCTGTAGATGGTGGATTCTAATTAAGGATAAAATTGTAAAAGCCAAAATTATGCGCTGACATCCTGCAAAGGACAAAGCCACTAATAAGTGATGAATACTTCTCCACTTTACTAATTCACCTAAAATGGAGCATGTAGCAACAATCCCATATACCCTATGAATTTATAGCATTATCAATTAATGCATGACCAGCCTTATATTTCCTGTGTTGTTCCCGCTGAACTCTCATTATTGGTGCGGCATGACGACTGAGTATTGCTCTCAGCAGAGTAACACGAATCTCCAAGTGTCACTAATGAGGCATGCACGAAATAACCGTACAGGACATAACTCTCGGTGTGTTATACTAGCCCGATTGAGCATACATCTCTCGGTGTGTTATACTAGTCCGATTGAGCATACATCTCTCGGTGTGTTATACTAGCCCGATCGAGCATCTGGACTGTCCATGTCAGTCTCAGAAATAATCACGAACACGTAAGTTGGCCGTATGATTTAACCATCCTAGACGATCCTCAGCAGGAGCAGGCTACCACCTTAATGATCACCAGTGGGCCCGTTTATGCCCTGGTCGGTCGAATGCATACCACGCCTCCAAAACGACCACCGAACACCAGCCTAGAGTAGAATGGTTGGGCTGGTGTGGAGCAGCTTGGAAAACATGTACGCATAAGACTGCCAAAGACGGTCTCAAACAGATCGCGTCCGTCCAACTTCGCCGGCATAGTTGGACTGCATAGATCGTCCCATGACCAGTTGGACAAGCATTGTCCTGCACACCGGCGGACCCACTTTCTCCTTACCTGACTGACTTTCTCACGACCAAGCCAGGGATGAGCAAACGCTCGCCAAAGTTCGGCCGGCGTGATGCTTTAAGGGTCGCAGGAAATTCCACTAAGTGTCTTAAATTGATCACGACCATCCAACTTCACCGGCATGTTTGGATGGCTTAGATCAAGCCTTTAACCGCCAGATAGGTATTGGCGTGTTCACCACCGGCCCAATGTGGGATCCACATGGTTGGCCTTCCCAAAAGAAGAGCGTAGATTGCCAATTCGTCCAGCCAAAGTAGCGTGGACATGAAACCCTAATTAGGGTTTGCGGCATATCACATGTGTCGCAAATTAGTCACGACCATCCATCTTCGCATGCATAGATGGAGGGTGTAGATGTAGACTCAAAGGGTCCCAAGCATGTCAATACAATCACCGTGGGCCCGTCTACATGTGTAACCAATCGACCAAGGCCGGCCATGGCCGAGCGTCTCGATTCGTGCGCCCAAACTAGGCATGGTCGCGCGGTTTCCAATTACAAACCGATCTCGACCACTCCTCTTCGCCGGACGAATCAAGTGGTTTAGATCGCACCCCTACGAGATGAGCTAGCACGGACATGAACACCGGTGGACCAATCGGTCCCTCCAAAATCGCCCTCTAAGATCGAATTCGATTGAGATGAAAGTGGGTGCTTGCGCACCTCCTAAACCCTAATCCAACGGTCGCAGATGTGGGTCGCAAGTCATCTCGTCCGTCCAACTTCGCCAGCTTGGTTAGGCAGCCCTGGCCAGGAGTTAGGCGACCAGCAAGGCATCACCACGATCACCGTCCACCACTCTTCCACATGAAGTGATCGGCCAAAGCGTGGTTTGCCCATACAAACTCCAAACGATCACTCGAAGATGGCTGGACGTGATGCTGTTTTAAGACGCTTAATTTGTGACTTACTCCGTTAAGCCTTAAAACAACGATGCTTCACACATGTTGAATATATTCGATGTGTTACTTGCATAGAATACACACGATATTTCATAAATATCGACTTCCTAAATAACTTAGTTGTTTAATTCAGCATCAAACGTGTCACAAACTGGGGGATACTTACTGGGGGATCCACACATTCGAGACATCAAACGTGTCACATACTGGGGGATACTTACTGGGTATTGGTCTGGCAGTTTACAGTGTGCAGCGCACAACACGCCATCACAAGAACGTGTCAGGAAGTCATGGACGGTTAGTGATGACGGGAGAAGTGGGCAAGACTGGTCGTGTGACACTAACACACAACTCCACTTCCTCCACTTCCCATGAGAGACATGGGTTAGGCTTAATGACTTGTATAAATAGGTTCTCCTCCCTATTTTCAAAAACAAGACAAGACAGAAAACCAAGTGTTGATACAATCGTATCCCAACACCAGAACTGATAGCTTACATCCTGCAAGCCAGTTCAGCTTTCTGATACAAGTCATAAAACAGCCAACACCTCCACAATCTCAACACCTTCTTCGCTTCCCTCCCTAAGATCAACCCCATCTCCTTCACTTTGTGACCGAAGCAAGTGCGGAACGGCCATTTCTTGGTTTAGGCGAGTTGTACAGTTGATTTCTCGAATCACAAGCACTCCGTGCAGTGCATTTGTTTAGGGTTTAGATTCATTTCTCATCCACACACCCCAAATTACCAAAACCGGCAGAAATAGTTTTCACCCATAAACAATTGGCGACCACATCGGGAGGTTAATCTCTTGGTTGTAAAGTCAATTTCTTCAATACCATTCGATCGGTTTCAAGATGGTTGGTCTTAGGACAGCCTCAACGGCCTCAAATCCTGGTGATTCCTCCAACGGAGATTCCCCTCCTCCCAACGGCGTACCTGATGGTATAATCAGGAGACTCCCAACGTTGAGTGAACTAGCGCGTGTACAAGAGATTCACACGAAGAACATGGAGCTAATCAAGGAAGCGATAAATGGCATACTTGATCTCCTCGTCAAGATCACATCAGAGATGAGCGTTTCAGAGACTTCTACACCGGGGATTGGTCCCTCTCAAATCAACAGCTTCACTACGAACCGGAGACCAGTGGATCAGGAAGCGGCATCTCTAGTAGAGAGTTTGTGTGAACTTTTACACCTCTTGAAGAATCAGCGGGCGGAGACGTTTGCTGCAATTAACCAGATAGCCCTGGACGTACACCTGGCTCCTTCACGTCCAGAAGTCCTAAACGCATCGAAAACATCTGTAAATAATATTACATTTACAGAGGACGACATGATGGCGGAGGAAGGTCACAACCGGGCTCTACATGTTACCGCACGCATCAAGGGTTCAGAGTTCAAGAGAGCGCTTATCGACACAGGAGCATCTTCAAATGTGATTACTCTCAAGACTCTCAGGACAGCCAAGGTTCGCCCATGCAAGATTATACGGCAGCCTACCATAATGACAGATTTTGAAGGAAACCAGACCATCACATACGGGTACGTCAATCTGAATTTATCAGTAGGGCCCGTTCAGTCAAAAGTGAAATTTGAAGTCATAGAGAAGGAGCCGGACTATCATATGATACTAGGGAAGACCGTGGCTTCATGACAATAGCGTCGTCCCTTCAACGTATCATCAGTGCCTGAAGACTATGCTGAATAAGGAAGTCGTCCGTATTCCTGCATCATTGTCTCCTTACGCACCAATATGCGGAGTGGAACTGTTCGAGCCAAGGGAAGCTCCGCGGGGAGGCTCTGACAAAGTCCTGTGCACCCCACTACCTACGTGGGCGTCGATCCAGGAGGAGGACCGACTTGCATCGAGGGATATCCACCACGACGCACCTTTGCTGACCAGGCAATCTTTTTTATCCGGTGAAGCCGCAACCCACGTCCACACCAAGAGGGAATGAGCTTTCGAGGCAAGCCGTGATTAGAAAGGGAAAACTATATACCGACGCCGCTGTTAGCAATTAGCAGGGGAGACTGGCCCAGTTGAGTGCTTCAAGAACGACGAGCCATAAGAGGAGGTATTGGACGCTCCGCGACAGCTACAAGATGGCACCAACTCCACAACTGACGAGCTCGAGATTGTTAACATCGGGAATGAAGAATCTCCCAGGCCTGTCTCTATCAGTTCGACTTTGTCCACGGACGAACGCGCGAATCTTGTCCAACTTCTCAAAGAGTATCAAGACGTATTTGCTTGGACATATGAGGAAATGCACAGTCTGGATGAAAAATTGGTCACCCATCATCTACGTGTCGTACCTGGATCCAAGCCGATCAAACAGTCTCCGAGGCAATTCAGACACGAACTGGAAGAGCAAATCAAGACCGAAATTCAGAAGTTGCTAGCTGCCGGCTTCATCAAACCTATTCATCATCCGACCTGGTTAGCCAACGTGGTTCCGGTAAAGAAGAAAAACGGACAGATTCGGTGTTGCGTGGATTTCAGAGACTTGAACAAGTGCTGCCCCAAGGATGACTTTCCTCTGCCCAACATCGGCATGTTAGTGGACGCCACCAGTGGACACGGCATGTTCTCCTTCATGGATGGTTATAGTGGCTACAATCAGATAAGGATATATGAGCACGATGCAAGTAAGACGGCCTTTCAAACCCCTCTTGGAAATTTTTACTATACTGTTATGCCATTCGGTTTAAAGAACGCCGGTGCAACGTATCAATGCTCTATGACGACAATCTTCCACGATATGATGCATAAACAAGTAGAAGACTACGTAGATGATATTGTGGTCAAATTAAGAGCTCGAGCAGACCACACAGGAGTCTTACGACAAGTGTTCGAGAGGTGTCGTGAATACAAATTGAAGATGAATCCTCTGAAATGCGCTTTCGGTGTCTCTTCAGGAAAATTTCTAGGATTCCAAGTGACTGCAGAAGGGATCAAGGTGGACCCGTCCAAGACTCAAGCCATCCTCTGATAGGTGTTGTAAAACACTTAATTTTATATCTAGTATTTATGCTTTCTTTGCTATTTTCCTTGGGATTTGCATCTCTTATGTGTGGTTTTGAGTTTATCAGGTGCAATGGAGTCATTCGGAACAAAAGAAGGAGAAATCATTCAATTTGAGCTGATAGGGGCAGAAAGGTCATTTCACGGGAGTGCAACCGATCCAAGCCAACAATAGGGGACAACCACTACAGCTTAGTTTAGAGAAGCAAAAAGGGAAGACATTATTGGTGGCCATTATCTAAGGAGTGGGTGCTTATAGTCATCTGAGTACCCCCTATCTACTTCACCTAAGTGGGTATAACATTCCTCATTTCCTACACCAAACCTAAAAATCAGAGAAAATTCATTTCTTTTCATCTGGCCTGAATCTATGACGGCTCATTAAGCTCTGAGAAAAGGAAACCATGGCTGTCTGAGGCCATTTTCATCTGAAATCGAACGATGTGGAAATCCAGAGAGGTGATATTGATGAAGAGATTTGAAATTGAATGAGGAATTGCACGTACTGATGACGAAGAATCGGAAAAGCTACAAAGATTGTTGGTAATTCAATTTCGAGATGAATTTAGGGTTCTTAAATTTGTAGTTCGTTCTTGGGTTGAAGTTTAGGTGATGAACACATAAAGGAGATGGTGGATTTTGGCTGGAGGATTCGAATCAAATCGGGGAAGAACATCAGGGCTGCTGTTGATTGAAGGAAAGGAATCGAGAAGAAATTTAGATAAAGAAGCTTAGGGTTTTGCTGTTTTTCAAGCTCATATCTCAGAAATTGATAGAAGAGAATAAGCAGGGATTGATGGTGATTTGGGGTTGTTAACAGAACAAGGAGACTTGGGTTCGACTTGGAGTTGAAGGATTATGAAATGGCAGAGATGAAAGCCATGGGTTTACTTGGTTGCTGTTGGTGGTCATGAATATGATGCAGTGAACTAATGGAAGAAATGTTAGCTCTAGCATGAGTTGTAGAATGAAGTTGAAGTATGAATGCAAGCAGGTGGTTAAGCTGAGATGGATTCAGGGTTTGCTCACAATTGCAGCAAAAGATAAGGAGATGGATTTGACAGAATGGAGCTAAGAGGATGCAGGAGTGGATGAACTCAGGTGAGCTATTATGGGTTCTGAGTTGTTGGTTGTTGGCAGCTGACATTGCACACATGATGTGTGTGGCTCAGTGACAAGGATGAAGCTATGTGGTGTAGATGTATGTTAGGGCTGGTTGTATGAAATGTTGCTATGTTGGTGGAATGGATTGTGATAAAGTTGCAGGTGGTTGAAGTTGGTAGTGATGTGCATTGCAACTGTACAAGGGACGAGTTCAAGTTACATGGGTTCTTGGTATGAGGAGATGCAGTGCTGTGTCTAGTTCAAGGTGGTGGTTATCGCAGGAAATAGTCGAGTTGAGGCAGAGCTGAGGAAACAAGGAACATGGAGCTATTGTTGACTGATATGGAAAATGCTTAGATGGAGTTGTTGCTGGTATAGGCTTTGCAGGTGTGCAAGACAGATGGAGCTGTAGGCACTGGTGATGCTGAGATGCTGGCTTAAGACTGCGGTGCTAGAGGGTTATGAGCTCAGTTTTGAACCTGAGTGGTGGCTGAAGTGAAGCATAGATGAATGCGTAGGATACAGGGGATTATGGTGCTGGTGTTATAGCTGAGTTTTACCTCAAGTAGCCACAGGAACTAGTGCCGAGTGTTGCAGCTGGGCTAGGAGATGGAGAAGGTGCAGACTGAGAAACTGTTGATTGCAGTTTCAGGTTTGAGCTGGAGTGTTATAGTGTTGCAGTTTATTGAGAGCTGATGCTTGTGCAATGCAGGAACTGGTGAAGCTGTTGGAACTAAGTTCCATGGAAGTAAGACAGCTAGTGATGATGTACTCAGGCCTGCGGGGTTGAACAGTTCTGGTGATGAACTGATGCAGCTGCAGTGGCGATGGACTGAGAAATGGATCTGTTGCCATTGCTCAGTTGAGTGATGGAATTGAACTGAGCTGCAGAATTAGTGAGAAGGAATTGATCAGCCATCATGGCTGGATATAGCTGGTAAAGCACAAGGATTGTGCATCACAGATCAGGCTGTGCAATGGCCTAGAAGGCTGGAATCAAGTCAGCTGAGTTAGCCTCTGACTCAGACTTGACTACCTAACTCAGCTGATTCACCCATCTGACTCACCGACCATGTTTGACTCGGTCGACTACGAGATTGACCCGTAGAGTTGGATCGTTGACCGAGTTGACTCATTGACCGGTGACCGGGCGGACTTTGCCGGTCACCTGAGATACTTTCCGGTGCCGGATTCCGGCCAAATTCCGACCACAATACCAGATTTCCGGCGACCTCTTTTGGGGTATATTTTCTATATGGGTATTTGCACACACAATGGGCTTGGTGGACCACATGAGCTTTGGGCTATGAAGACCTAATTTTAGAAGTTGGAGAAAAGCTATAAAAGGGAAAGTTTTCTACAACTTTGGAAACACACATATTTTTCTTGGAACTTTGGAGAGCCGGTTTTGTTTACGCTTCTAGGGTTTGCTTTTGTTCATCTTCTTCTTTTCAATTAATATTATTATGATGAACTCCATAGCTATGAGTAGCTAAACAAATATTATTGGTTATGGGATAAAGTTGATTTCTCAATATGTTATATGATTCAATGAATTAGTTTTGTCTCAATATTTTATTGTTTGTGATTCACAATTAATAGTGTTATATGATTTGATAGTTTGTTTGGTTGAGTCCGGAATCAATCCGATTTACATTCATCTCTAGAGTTATATTAGGGTTTTCAATACGAAAAAGTTGTTTATCCCTGATTCTAAGTAGCATAATTGTGGGTAGTGCTTGTAGTGATATATCATACTAGTCACAAGTGTATCATAACTTTTGTTAAAACGTTTAGTGCTTTTACACATTCGTTTGCATTGATTAGTCTTATTCCATAGAACTTATTGCTTTTAGGGAGTTAAATCTAATTGTGCTTTTACACTTTAGAATGCTTTCTAGGAAGAATTCACATATGCATATTTTAATGTGGTTGTGATGAAAACAGGGAATTAGCGGGATATACTTGCAATCAAGGTATCCTAGGACTTTTAGTAAATAAGAGATTAAAATACCAATTCTAATTATTGATGAAAATACATGTTTGTGAATGATACTATCCCATGACCAATATCTTCTCCTTATTGATTATTCCAATTACTTACTTTGCTTTCAATTACTTTTATTTATTAGAGAAAACAACAAACATCCCCCCTTGGTTACCTTAGAAACTGAAAATTCCATAACAACAATTGCCTCTCTGTGGATACGAACTCTTCCTTACTTTGTACTTCATTTAAATTTAGTGAGTAAGAAAGTGAAATTATTTTTGACGGATTGACAACCGATCATCCTCACGATGCCACCACCACGAACTATGAAAGAACTCCAAAGCTTCATGGGCAAGGTGAACTACATTCGACGTTTTATACCTGGCTTGGCCCAGCTTGTTGCCTCATTCACCACCTTGCTGAAGAAGGGAGCAAGCTTTGTTTGGACCGCAACTCAATAGGAAGTATTCCGAAAGGATACAACGAATATTGTCGTCTCCATCCATTATGAAGTCTCCCGTCCAAGGGAAGCCTCTTTGTCTCTACACCGCCTTCAGTGACACCGCCTTCGGGGCCTTGCTAGCTCAAGAAGACGATGAGGGAATCGAACGTCCCATATACTACTTCGGTAGAATATTAAGAGATGCTGAACTCAGATATCCTATGGCGGAGAAAGCATGTTTAGCTCTAATCCATTTCATTCAGAAGTTCAGACATTACCTGCTGTCCGAAAAGGTGGTACTCATATCTAAATCTGACCCTACGAGGTTCCTACTTTCAAAACCGGTCCTGATGGGAAGGGCGGCCAAGTGGCTTCTCCAAATGTCAGAGTTAGACATAACGTGTGCATTACCTAGAGCTATCAAGGGGAAACAGTCGCAGACTTACTAACAGCATTTCCTGGGGAGGCACTACGGGACTACTCGAGGATCTTCCAGGAGAATTTCCAGACATCTCCGTTGTCGAGGAAGAAGTGTGGTTGTTGTATTTTGACGGCTCCGCCACTCCTAGCAGTAACACTGGAGGGGCAGGCGTAGTCTTAGTATCTCCAATTGGGGAAGTATTCTCACACTCCTTCAAGCTGGACTTCCAATGTACCAACAATTCAGCAGAATATGAAGCCTTCCTCATAGGGCTGTCAATAGCCAAGCAAGCAGGAGTCACGCGCCTGGAGATAAGAGGTGACTCTAAGCTACTGGTGAATCAGATGAATGGAGTATATGCATTGAAGGAAGTGACACTAGATCTATACCGATCAGAAGCACAAAGATTACTAAACTACTTTGCTGATACAACCATAACCCATGTTGGTCGCAGCAACAACAAACACGCCGATTGTCTAGCAACGCTGGCGTCTAAATTGAAGTTCAAAGGATTAGAAGAAACCCTGACAGTAAAGAGGAGAACCATAGAATCGACATGGATGTCACAATACAAAGATATCGAGATTTGCGACTAGCGAACTCCGATCATTCAGGAGCTCAGCAGCTCACTTTCCCAAGGAAAGGTCAGTCTCAAAACCCTGCAAAACTTCTTCATGCTTCATGGTATGTTATATCATCGAAACCCGGACGGTTCCCTATCAAGATTCCTGAGGGATGATGAAGCACAGCTGTAGCTTAACCGCGTTCACAACGAAATTTGTGGACAATCACTGGTGGTAACGCTTTATCGAAGACTTCAACGCCTGGGTTATTACTGGCCAGAGATGGAGACTCAATCCCGACTGCTTCAGAAGTCCTGCTCGAATTGTCAAGCGCCACCACATCAATTGGAGGTTTTTAGTGTGAGCCACACTGGGGACTGGAGAGAGCCGTACATTAGCTATCTCCGCGACGGGGCAACTCCTACTATCCAAAAGGATGCCGTCAATATGAAACAAAAGGCCAAGCGGTTCGTGTTTCACGAAGGGATCCTGTATCGCAAGAGCTTCAAAGGTGATCTGTTGCGGTGCCTGGATGGGGTAGAAATCCCGGTTATGCTGAAGGAAATGCACGAAGGGGAACATCAAGGGAAGAGGAAACTGTTTCTCCAGATACACGAGAAATATTATTGGCCAACCATGGAGGATGACGCAGCCACTTTTGTTCAAATCTTCCACAGATGTCAAATCCATGGGAACCTTGTTCATGCACCTTCCACCCCTTTACACTCGATAAGTAGTCCTTGGCCATTTTACAGTTGGGGACTGGACATTATTGGGAAAATCAATCCACCGTCATCAAAGCAACACGAGTATATCATAACCGCGACAGAATACTTCACTAAATGGGTGGAGGCCATTCCTCTGCGAGGAACTACATGAGCAACAATTGCGGCTCTCATTAAAGAGTATATCATTTGTGGTTTTGGTGTGCCTAAGCATATTATCACTGATAACGGCACTCCTTTCGTCAACAAACATGTACGAGAGTTACTTGAAGAATATGGAATTAACAGGTCTTCTCCACTATCTACTATCCTCAAGGAAACGGACAAGCTGAGAGTACCAACAAGACATTGATCTGGATTCTCAATCGAACAGTACATGACAATCTTAGAGAATGGCATGATCAGTTACCGATGACACTCTGGGCATACCAGACGTCACCTAGAAGCTCCGTTGGAGTTTCTTCATACTCACTTGTTTACGGTGCGGATGCAATCCTCCCAACAGAGATCAAAATCCCATCATTCAGGATTGCAGCAGCAAGCGGGGTCCACTGGAACGAAGCTGAAGCATCTAACTCCAGAGTAGTTGAATTAGACACTCTCGATTTCAGAAGAAGCAAAGCAGAGGAACGCACTCAGGTGTACAGGAATAGAATTTCCAGGGCATATAACAAAACTGTGAAACCACGTGTTTTCAAAGTGGGAGATTTGGTCTTGAAGACGGGCCAAGCACATCCATCAAGACATGTCTGCACCAAAATTCTCACCAAAATGGGAAGGTCCTTATGCAATCACTAAGGCTTACAGTACCGGCTACTACAAGATCATCAAGGTGGACGGGGGCAAGTTAGAAGCGGTCATCAACGGAAAATGGCTCAAGGCATATCATGCTTGATCATTGTCCGCTTCTGTCTCATGACACGACAATACAGGCATTTATTTTCATTACACGTTTGAATTATCAATTTATTCAGAAATGCATTAATGAAAAAACCCATTTCACCAATCAAAAAACCAACGCAATTTATTCCACAAATATATTCAAAGTCTTCTTGACATGAACGTCATTGACAATAAGATAATACAGCTCAATGCGGCTTAGAAGAGGCCATCTAGCAGATAATAGTTCCTTGAGAGCATCATCTTCAACCTAGATTGATATCTCTCTGTCCTATTCTTCAAATTCTGTACTGCCTGCTCCACCTTCTCCGATTCAGCGGCAAGAGCCTTTTCTTCTTCCAAGATAGCCTTCGCAGCAGGAAATACGTTCGCAAGGATGCCGGATCGATCAACCTTGATGATGTCAATGCGCTGTCGTAGCCAACCCACATTGAATCCCATCGATTCACAGGTAGACACCATGTTCTCCCACTCTTCGAATTTTGATTCAGCAACATTACGGATAGAGATATCCTCCATCTCGGCAATCATAGGGAGAAGACAGTTTACTGTGGTAACCAAAGCAGATGCACAGTGTTGAACTACATTCCTGGTTGCGATACATACATACCTCTTCCATACTTTTGTGTGTAAAGGCACAAACTCCTTCCACACCAAGAATCCGCCGATGGTTCGATAGCTGGAAGATAGACATTTCATGTGAATATCGAATGGAAGACCTGTGTTGGGATATTCGTAAGACGAGATACCTAGATCGGCATCATCGAGATCCACAGGAGTAGGTGTGTTTGAATTTGAAGGAAGAGGACTGTTTAAGTCATCATCATCGACCACTGTCACACACGGGCGTCCCCGCAAAAAAGGGGAGAACGAACAGTGCGGTCTTCTTAACTCGGCGAGTACGAACAGGAGAGTCATCGCAAGGCTGTTCATCCTGAACCTTAGATGGGCGTGCACGTTTAGCAGAAGATCCTGGGTAATACGAAGAAGATGATCTGCTGTTGTTCGACATGTTGAAGAGGTAGAGTTTCTGCAAGAAAATCCTATCGACGAATGGTGGTTTTAAACCCCACATACATGTTGAAGAATACCCTAAGGGAAGACTGAATCAGCTACGACAGTGCTTGTCCGATGAATAAGGTCTCAACGCCGACCAAGTCGTATTTCTCTCCCAAACCCTAATCAAGTTGACCAGGACAACACCTTGGAAATATCAATCTATGCGGTAAATATACATTTACTTTAGCTTGGTCATTTCAATGTACCCATTTGTCACCATCTCATGCCTACCCCACAATAGTGTAACCATCATGTGCTAGGCAGGGGACTTAATGTAGATGGTGGATTCTAATAAGGCTAAAATTGTAAAAGCCAAAATTATACGCTGACATCCTGCAAAGGATAAAGCCACTGATAAGTGATGAATACTTCTCCACTTTACTAATTCACCTAAAATGGAGCATGTAGCAACAATCCCATATACCCTATGAATTTATAGCATTTTCAATAATGCATGACCAGCCTTATATTTCCTATGTTGTTCCCGTTGAACTCTCATTATTGGTGCGGCATGACGACTGAGTGTTGCTCTCAGCAGAGTAACACGAATCTCCAAGTGTCACTAATGAGGCATGCACGAAATACCCGTACATGCTACAACTCTCGGTGTGTTATACTAGCCCGATTGAGCATACATCTCTCGGTGTGTTATACTAGCCCGATTGAGCATACAACTCTCGGTGTGCTATACTAGCCCGATCGAGCATCTGGACTGTCCATGTCAGTCTCAGAAATAATCACGACCACGCAAGTTGGCCGTATGATTTAACCAGCCTAGACGATCCTCAGCAGGAGCAGGCTACCACCTTAATGATCACCAGCGGGCCCGTTTATGCCCTGGTCGGTCGAATGCATACCACGCCTCCAAAACGACCACCGAACACCAGCCTAGAGTAGAATGGTTGGGCTGGTGTGGAGCAGCTTGGAAAACATGTACGCATAAGACTGCCAATGAAGGTCTCAAACAGATCGCGTCCGTCCAACTTCGCCGACATAGTTAGACGGTATAGATCGTCCCATGACCGGCTGGACAAGCATCGTCCGGTACACCGGCGGGCCCACTTTCTCCTTACCTGACTGACTTTCTCACGACCAAGCCAGGGAGGAGCAAACGCTCGCCAAAGTTCGGTCGGCGTGACGCTTTAAGGGTCGCAGGAAATTCCACTAAGTGTCTTAAATTGATCACGACCATCCAACTTTACCGGCATGTTTGGATGGCTTAGATCAAGCCTTTAACCGCCAGACAGGTATTGGCGTGTTCACCACCGGCCCAATGTGGTTTCCACATGGTCGGCCTTCCCAAAAGAAGAGCGTAGCTTGCCAATTCGTCCAGCCAAAGTAGTGTGGACATGATACCCTAATTCGGGTTTGCAGATATCACATGTGTCGCAAATCAGTCACGACCATCCATCTTCGCAGGCATAGATGGAGGGTGTAGATGTAGACTCAAAGGGTCCCAAGCATGTCAATACAATCACCGTGGGCCCGTCTACATGTGTGACCAATCGACCAAGGCCGGCCATGGACAAGCGCCTCGATTCGTGCGCCCAAACTAGGCATGGTCGCGCGGTATCCAATTGCAAACCGATCTCGACCACTCCTCTTCGCCGGACGAATCAAGTGGTTTAGATCGCACCCCTACGAGATGAGCTAGCACGGAGATGAACTCCGGTGGCCCACCTGCATACATGACCAATAGGTCCCTCCAAAATCTCCCTCTAAGCACGAATTTGATTGAGCTGAAAGTGGGTGCTTGCGCACCTCCTAAACCCTAGTCCAACGGTCGCAGATGTGGGTCGCAAGTCATCTCGTCCATCCAACTTCGCCAGCTTGGTTAGGCAGCCCTGGCCAGGAGTTAGGCGACCAGCAAGGCATCACCACGATCACCGTCCACCACTCTTCCACATGAAGTGATCGGCCAAAGCGTGGTTTGCCCATACAAACTCCAAACGATCACTCAAAGATGGCTGGACGGGATGTTGTTTTAAGACGCTTAATTCGTGACTTACTCCGTTAAGCCTTAAAACATCGATGCTTCACACATGCTGAATATATTCGATGCGTTACCTGCATAGAATACACACGATATTTCACAAATATCGACTTCCTAAATAACTTAGTTGTTTAATCCCGGCATCACATGTTACTTTACGTGGGTCCTACGATCCACACATTCGAGACATCAAACGTGTCACAAGGCGGGGATACTTACCGGGGTATTGGTCAGCGGTTTACGGCGTGCGGCGGCGACAACGCGCCATCACAAGAACGTGTCAGGAAGTCATGGACGGTTAGTGATGACGGGAGAAGTGGGCAAGACTGGTCGTGTGACACTAACACACTGATATACACATTTTTGTGTCTAATTTGTCTCGATTCTTTATATTGATAGTGCTCATTTTTGTACTTATTATGGCTTTTTGTGTCTTTGTAGGTGTTTATGGAGAAATAAACATGCGTGGAGAAATTGGCTCGAAAAGTGGTTTTTGCGCTCGTGGGAGAAAATTACTATTCGCACCCCTCAAATGGATAAGGGGCACCTCAATTACTAAGGGGTACCCACTTGTTATTTGCACCCAGGGCATCCCAAAAGGCGTCTGCTAAAGGCACCCCTACTCTGGTTAGGGGGCATCCTTTCTTCATCATTCAAATCTGTTTTTGGCGGGAAAATAAACCAGCACGCTGCAGATTCAAAGATCGGAAGTTGGACGTGATTTAAAGAGATTCAATCGCAAGAATTTGTTTCAATGGACTCTAATGAGATAAATAGGGCTGGTATAGGTGATTTAATGGCGTAAATTTGGCTGGATAATCGCATCTCGACAACACAGGGGAGGATAGTTTTCTCGGGCTTCCTGGGAAAGATTAAAGCCGAGTTTTGATTGGAGTTTTTCACGGGAATGGACTGTGGTGGGTCTGTTGCGACAAGACAGGAGCAGTATGGCTTTCGAATCGAGAAAAATAAGGAAGCTTACGCGGGCTTTTGGTAAAACAGGGAAGAGTTTCTCGGGTTTGGTTTTGATATTTTTGGGAAGAACGTGGAAAATAAGGAGAGAATATCTTTTTAAGATTTGATTCTATCGAGCTTGGAGAGTTTGGATTAAAACCAGGGACGCGTAAAAAGGATTCACAGAGATATTCGCGGGACTTGGCAGCAAAGAAAAGAATTTATTTTTGGAAGAATAATTGAGAGATTTTGTCGACCTGTTGAGTATATATATGACGCTACAAGTACCAGAGAGTGGAGACTTTGGGGGAGTTTTGGGGTCGATTGGAGGCTGCAGAATCAAAGCAGAGAAGATGCAGAGAAAGTTGCAGCAGCAGGTGAAGAAGACGAAGAACTGACACTTCAGAAGTGTCGTTCTCAAGAACCCTAGAACACGAAGAACATAAGACTCACGAGGGAAGCTGTCGCGAGAGGACTATCGCTATTCAACAAAGCATAAGTGAAGTATCGTTTAAAGGGCAGTCTTATTTCTTACATCAGTGATCTGTTTGTAACGCCTTTTCGGCGTTGCAAAGCTATCCGCTTTATTAGTTTTCTCTTGTTTTTCACCTATTTGAGCTATGAACAATTATTTTGAGCACGTGAATAATATGAGGAGCTAAACCCCAACACTGGGACAAAGGAGGAAGCTAATTTTCATGCATGTGGTAATTCTATTTATTTCTTATATGACTTCTTGAACTTGATTTAATTGTTTTATGATTTTCACTAATTAGTTGTGATTTCGTTTGATGACGTATGCTTAGTTTTAGTACTTTTGATGCGTCATGCTTGTGATTTACAATTAATCTTTTAAAAATCTACCTTGGCAAAGACATAGAGTCAATATTTTATTGTTTGAGCTATAATTGTCTAGGATAAATATAAGAATCGCACGAATGAGAATTGGTGGAACCATGAGTCTCGGTACCTCTCGATATTGTGACAAACCTTGTATATATATTTTCTTTGTTTTTAGAGTTTTCTTAAATCAAACCTTTACAAGTCTGAGTGAACGACATCTTTCTTACCACTTTTCTACAACAACTTTCAACATCACATCACACACAACTCCACTACTCCATCACTCCACTTCCTCCACTTACCATGAGAGACATGGGTTAGGCTTAATGACTTGTATAAATAGGTTCTCTTCCCTATTTCCAAAAACAAGACAAGACAGAAAACCAAGTGTTGATACAATCGTATCCCAACACCAGAACTGATAGCTTACATCCTGCAAGCCAGTTCAGCTTTCTGATACAAGTCATAAAACAGCCAACACCTCCACAATCTCAACACCTTCTTCGCTTCCCTCCCTAAGATCAACCCCATCTCCTTCACTTTGTGACCGAAGCAAGTCTGGAATGGCCATTTCTTGGTTTAGGCGAGTTGTACGGAGTTGATTTCTCGAATCACAAGCACTCCCGTGCAGTGCATTTGTTTAGGGTTTAGATTTATTTCTCATCCACACACCCCAAATTACCAAAACCGGCAGAAATAGTTTTCACCCATAAACAACTTCCCACGAGTAATTCGATCGAGTGGGAATAATATTGGGCCGACAGTGAACTCATGTGCACTTCCTTGATCGCCCGAAACACTATCTAGGTCGTCCAACTAGGCTAGCTAAGTTGGACTAACACGATCTATTTGCGACAGTTGTATACTGCCGCGACCCAAATTAGGGTTTTTTGAAAATAACGTGCTTGCCCTAGTTTGGGCAAACGATTTGTTGCTCTACAGACTTGTCGCGAGCAGGTCGATCGGGCAAGGGGTAAGTTGGGCCGCCAATGTGCATGCTGGAGCCTCTTTGATCATTCCAGGGAAAATCTTAGACGTCCAACAAGGCTGGCAGAGTTGGACGGTCATGATGTATTTAAGACCTTTTTTGACGGTCTTAGCTCGTTTAAGCTTTCTTTCAAATAGCGCGAACACCCATTCTAGGGTTGACGTTCGGAGCGTTTGGAAGTTAATTAAATAGGACTCGATCGACTAGGGCATTAGTAGGCCCGTTGGTGGTCACTACGGTGATTGCCTAGTCCTGCTAGGAGTAGGCTATGCTTGTTGGATCATGCGGCCAAATTGCGTGGCCGTGATCGTTTCTGAGACTGACATTAACAGTCTAGATTATCCTTAAGGAATTTAAGAGTGTTCGATCGAGCTAACTTAAAAGTGCGTAGATACAATATTCTCTTTGTTAGAGAGTGATGCAGCCCATGTGGGTACTTCCATGCAGATCTCAATACTAACAATTCGGGAGACTCATGCTACTCTGCTGAGAGTGAATATTTAATCGTCATGTCATGTCAATATTGAGAGTTCGGCTGGGAACATAGCATGGGAAAATACTAGGCAATGTATTAGCGAATAATGCCAGTGGAAGATAAATTTCACAAAATATTTGGGATTGCTGTTGCACGCACCATTCTAAGTAAATTTCATAAATATATTGAATTTCTCAATAAATATGTAAGTGAAAAAGTTTATGCACTCATCACTTTCAAATGACTTTTGTTCCTTTGCAGGATGACATCGCATTAAATACAGGGTTTACGATTTTAGCCCTTGAACTAAAAACCACCATCAACACCACCATATCAAAGAAAGAAGGAATGGGGCAAGTTGGCTCCTACATGGGACGGGCCCTACATCATACACGACATTTCCTGAAAAGGGTCTTATTATCTAAGGACCCTCAAAGGTGAAGTATTACAACATCCTTGGAATGCAATGTATCTAAAAAAGTACTACCCGTAAGAGAATGGTGATCACTCAGGAGAAGAAAGGAAGGGGCATTAGCCTACCATGTTCTATCCCTGATCAAAGGTATTATAAACCTTAGTAATCAATGAAAGAAACTTTTTGCTAAAGGAAAGTTAGTTTTTATTAAATACAATTGGGTTGGAATAGACACCCTCCGTCAGGATTGACGATGAGACAAGGTAAGACATAACTGCGCATATGTCAATACTCGGATCCTCGGGGCAATAGCTCCCTTCATGAGGCAATAAGAAAAAGTAAGATATCCCCTATAGAGATACCTTGTCGAAGTAAAGAAGTCTTCGCACTGAACGCGTAGGGTTACAGGAAAACTATTGCCCACGTAGGAACCCTCGCCACCACGGTACCTTCTGGCCAAAGGATACTTGGGTAGGATGATGAATGTTCCACCAAAGGTTAAGCATACCTTAGCACCTTGTGATAACTTGATTTTGCGATCAATTAGATACAATACGTCTAAAAGCAAAATATTCATGCAATAGCATAGATGAATTAATAATGTTACCAAAATGCGACTAACATGTCTTAAAAAGTTGCAGACAAAGAAGGTTCAAACCATCACAAAACATTGTTTTAAAGAAAGGAGACATCACAAGGGCACCTCAGCAGAGGGCATAAAACAACAAAAGGTCTGGTGAAACTAAGCTGGACACGACAAGATCAAGGATAAGGAAGACGAGGAAAGACAACTCCGTCAGCTTGGCGTTCCGCCTCAGCAAAGGCATTGTTGATATAATCAATGTCCGACTTCTCGAACTTCGCCTGCATCTGGGAAGACGCAACCTCCAAATCAGAGACCGATTTTTGACGAAGCTCCTTTATCTGGGCACTAAGCTGATCATTGGCCTCCTGAAGTGCCCCAGCTTTAAACTTGGCGAAAGTATCAAATTGATGGGCAATCTCCAACGATGATACTGGCCCTCAAGACGGTTAATCTTAGCATTTGCAACCACAAGCTGTTCCTGAAGACCTACAGGAATGAAAAAGATAAGTTAAAACAAAGGCGATAATGAATGCAAAGAATACTGCGGAATAGAAGGAACCCTAAGCTACCTCCGGTATGGCTAAGGTACTCTTCTAAACTATGCTGGGATTCGGCAAGATCCACCTCAGCAGCATCAAGATCCTCCACAAGGGTATCTCGTTCGGTCCGGAGATCCTCAAAATCAATCCGGAGCGAAGCATTCTCAGAGGATAGAACCTGGTAAACATTTTCTAACTCTTCCAACCTCTTAACCAAAGATGCATGAGACATGGATGAGGGCACGGAACCAGCCTCAACAAGTTTGTTCTTAAGAGAACAGACCTCAGAAGATAATATATTACATTTTGCGATTACCTTATCTAAGGAGGCACAGGCATCTTCGAAATCCGCATGATACTTCTTACGAATGATTTCTTGGGCTAAGAGGCGTTTCTCAACTAAGGCAGTATCCTCCTTTTGCTTTAAAATGAGGCCCTATTTCCACTTAAGGGCTCCGTCACACTCTTTGCGGAGCAAAGCCATCTGCTTCACAAGATCTGCGTTATGAGCATATTCAAGAGAAATTTGGGCCTCGTTATGAACAGTCACGTTCATCAACCTGTCCGACTTCTTTTGATAATACCAAACATCGGAGGAAAACTTGGCTACATGCTCCCGGAGGTGTCTAAGATCACTAGAGCCACCAGCTGACAGGCGTATGATGTCTCAGGACTATACTACTAATCAAAATTCAAGACAAGGCTAAGGTAAAGAAAAAACGAACCCATGGCTTTGGAAGATTCGGAAGCCAGAGAGGAATCCGCGACTTTGTGACCATCCTCAGCAGTCTTTGCAGCATTATTCGCCCTCTCAAGGGCTAGCAAGCAAGCCTCTAGGGATCTCTGAGTTTTCCTCAGGTCGTCCTCTAGCAGAGATATCTTGGCAGCAGAATCAACACCACTAGAAGAAGATTGCTGCGCTCCAGTAAAGGCATGATCTTGGCGGGTACGTGAAGCGTGTCGTAGGTGCAATCAAATTAATCAATATTTCCACTCAATTAAAAATAATATAATGGAAGTCAAGTTCGTTCCCACGAGGAGCAAGAGATTCTAGTTGTAAAAATTGTCACAAAAGAGGGAATGTATAAAGCAAAAGAAAGTAAATAAAGCAATTAAAAGTTAAAGTTGAAATCAATAAGAGAGACAAGATCAAGGAATCCTTCTTCTTTGCAAAACAATGATTAAAGTTATGTTCTTTTCTACTTGTTATAAGTCACAGATTATCACCAACCGTAGGATAACAGGTCCGCTTAGCTAGCCCCAAAATCCCTTATTTCACTGAGTAACAAGTCCGCTTAGTTATCAGATTCTATCCAAAAGAACCACCTTGAGGTTCGCTTACAAGATGTAATTCCCTGAATGCATTAAGATTTATGAATTTAGGTTTAGTACTAGTAGTTAAACTCGGTTCGCTTGGTTCACTTTCTAGCGTTGTTTCTACACACAATTGCTCCACGGAATCCCTCCGCAAGGTCTTGTGTTTTCTACTTATGTAAAGTGTCGAGAACGATTACGTATTCCCTAACTTATACTAGATATAGATCAATTAACAAATTAATTTAGCGTGCACTCCAAACAATCTATCAATCAATCATGAATGAATAAACATTCCTATTAGTAAAAACAATCGATAATCATGTGAAAAATCTCAAGATAGAATTGAAACAAAACTCAAATCATGTATTAAGAACTAGGAATTCATCCTCAATCAATAAGAAATTTAGCTACTCATGCTTTTGAAATTCACACAAATAATAAATATTAAAAGGAGAATTTTCAAGTTCACACAAATAATTAAGAAGAAGAATCTTAGAAAAGCAAGCAAAAACACAAGTGTTGTGTGTGTAGAGAGGTGTGTAAAAGATGTAGAAAACTTCTCTATTTATAGGCTTCAATATTCTCCAAATCTTCCAAGGAATAGAATCCTTTTCCTTTAGCCATTCAATTTCCAAATTCAAGTCTTCCTCAACTCTTCATCTTCTCTTTCCAAATTTGAGCCAAATTCTCCATCCAATTCCTAGTCCAAGTCTTCACACCCATGAGAGAAATCCATAGAAAATTCTGGAATTTTGGTCACCGGAAAACTGGTATTATGGCCGGAATCCGGCCGGAATTCGTCACCGCCGGCCACCTGAGATTCTCCACCGGTCAAGGTATATTCCGTCCGGTCCACAGTTAAGACTAACGGTCAAAGGTCAAACCGTCAGTCAAAGTCAAAAAAGGACGAGTTAGCTTAGTAGGCTTCGAGTTGGGCGATTATTTGGGTCGGATCGGCTCTTCGAACTCGTTCTGGATCGGTCACCGAGATCGTCTGGATCGGTCATCGCCGGTACCGAGTTGACTCGACGGAGGGATGATTTGGCCGAGTTTCGGCTATTTACAGGACTTTCCGGCCGTTGTTTCAGGCCATTCATTTCTTCACCTGTTAAGAACCTAACATACATCTAGCTTTATTCAATCAACACAGCTTCATCAAGTTCATACACAACCCATAACAGCAGCATCAGTGATTCTTCCTATCTCCATCTGAAGCACATTTCAATCATTCCCTGCACGAATTCATCATAACATACATCTAGTACCATTCACTCCAACTTCCCTGTACAGAGCTTCAATCGTTCTTCCCTGTTTCATCCCTAGTCCGGCTGCAAAATCCTCTGTTGTAGCTTCATTGAACACCAACAGCAGCTAAAACCCATCTTCTCCTCTTTATCTGCTTCACAGCAACAGCAATCATCTCGGTTCACAGACCCACCAGAACCCATTCTCGATCCGATTCATCTCATTAACAGCATCAGTGTTTTATTCTCAAATTCTCAGCAGCACTCACTTCGATCTCTACTTTCAATTCATCAGCTCCATCTTCTCGACACCTTCACCACAGACTCGAATCGCACCCTATCTCCATGTATCTTTCATCAAATCGGAACCATAATCTCTGTGATTCACTCCTCCGAACAGAACCCTAATTTCTCAAGCCCTGGCACAAATTCGTTCTTCGATTTCTTCTCGATTCAACCTCTCACTTTAATTTCTTCCTCGTCTCCGCACCGAAACACCATCAAACCCACTCTACCTGAACCAATTGCAACATCGATTCTGTCCCGAACCCTAGATTGAACCACCACAATCGAACCCATCTTGTTCTCCATCTCTTCCCATCATCTCTGTAGTCTCTCGATTCTCGATTCATCTTCTACAGTTCATCACCACAAAATAACTCTCGATCTCTCGCCAATGGTAACAATGACCATGATCGCTTTTTAGCTTCGTGTGGAAGGGAAGAGAGTGAAGAAGAAGAGAATGAGAGAAATATCTCTAGGGTTGTAATGATTTGGGCGTATTTGCACCCCCAGTGTAGCCACCCATTGATAATTACTGACCTCTTCTAAATGATAAGGGGTACTCCAAATGATAACCCCTTAACCATAGCTGGTTTGTGTTTAGTATACCTCCAAATTGGGTTTCCCCTTAACCTCAACTGTGCTCCATATATCAATCGCCTGTAAAATGACCATCTTGCCCTTTTCGCTCAATAGAGTAATTTCTTCTTCTTTTCCTCCGTGTGACTCCAAAGTAGCTACAAAACTCAAAACAAGCGTAAAATACAAAATTCACAAGAAAAATAGCAAAGAAAGCATAAACAATAGATAGTAAATATGATGTATTCTACACCCTATCAGTACGTTCCAACAAGGCACTCAAGTGAGTACACTTAGCCCGGTAGAACTTGAACAAGGAACAACCAACATCGATTTGTTTGCAAAGCTGCGAACAACGAAGCATAAGAACATACGAAAATTCAAAACAAAGCATGAGGCAGTAGGTAAGGATCAATTACGGAAAACAACGAAAGACGAGGAAGGAAATTAGCGTAGATATCAATGAAAGCCTCCATATCTTGGATGCTACCCCTGCAGATTTCACCAAAGCTCTGACTAGAGCGAAGGCAGTCCGGGTCAAAGAATAGATCCTTAACCACACGGTACTGAGCAGACAGAACATCTAACTGCGAAGCTACCTCAAAAGAACCAGCCAGTTGGTGACGTTCAACCTCAACAGAAAATGGACCTTTCGAATCCCGTAGAATGGCTTCAAGGATAGCATCGTCAGAACTCCCAAGGCTTAAGCTCTCAGGCAGCTTACCTTTCTCAGACTCGGCAACAACTCCACCAATCGCTTGAGAGCGAGCATGGGGAACGAGTACTAAACCCTCACCACGACGAAGAGACGGCATGGTGGACGAGCTGGGAACTGAATAAAAAGCTTGAGCACCACCTAAGTCCATATCACCAGTAGAAGGAAGATTGCCCAATCCGGTCCAATCTGGTGACGAAGGTGGAGGTCCAACAACCTTGCTAACAGGGGCAGTAGAAATAGACTGAGCGCTCCCTAATGAGGTGGGCGTAGCGTTGAAGGAGAAGCTAGCCAGTGAAATCATAACCTTCTTCTTCAACTGCGAGTCTGAGCTACTAACCCTCACCACCGGAGTAACACCCTTCGCAAACGACCCACTCGATTGGAGTGAAGTAGCAGGAGAGGATGGAAGACTCTTGGAAGATACCACTACAACACCAGTAGTAGCCGAGACAATAGGTTGTAAATCACCAGGGGCAGAAAACGAAGGCACCTTTGGTAACAAAGTAGAAATCGGAACTTGAACACTAACCGGGGTCACCAATGAAGCATCACCACCAACTGGAAGGTTTTCACCCTCCACAGAGCCAGCACAGATAGGACTGGGGCTATTCTTGGAAAAATCTTCCTCAATATCATCCAGATGAGGGCTAAGGCCAGTATCCTCAATGTCCTCCATATCTTCGTCAGCCTGCTCCTCCGCAACAACCTTAGGATCCTCATAGGATTCCTCAAGATCGATCACAGCTTTCAACTTTCCCTTTCTCTTGAAAGACTGTAGAAGAACACATGAGCAAGCCAAGGATTTGGGGAAAAATACCAGGAAACCTACAATGCAACCGTAGGATTGCCTACCAAACTTGCCGGGGATTAAAGAAAAAATTTACCTCTATCCTATTGAATGGTACACGAGGAGACTAGCATTTAATGCATAACTAATGCTTTTTTGGTTGATTGACATATATCTGGCAATTACCCAATTGATTTATTTTCTTGAAAGGAGAGAAAGGAAACTACTGAACTTTATTTACTGTATAAATTTTGGTGGTTGGAAGTTGGAGAGATTTGGGTTTTGATTCTTTTGAACTTTTGATTCCTCTAAGAGTTTGCTAAGAAAATGAAGGAATAATCTATTTCAGATAATCTGGGTATGAAGAAAGTCATCATCATTTTCCTAAGGTAATCCTAAAATGTATTTTTACCCCTCTTTAAGTTTAACTTTTGCTTGTTTTGATGTGATTTTATATTGTTTGAAGAAGATAGGGTTAGGGTTTTGAGCTAGATAGTTTTTTTTTTCTTCTGTGCTAATTAACTTTAATTGTTGAACTTTGATTAGGATTTGGAAGCTACTAGAGTGTGAAGGGAGATTTCAGAATAAGAAACATGGATGTAGTACTGGAGGATAGAATCAGTGAGTTGAACGATCCAATTATTCATCATATTTTCTCATTTCTTCCAATTAAAAATGTAGTTGCTACAACTGTTTTATCTAAAAGATGGAATAACTTGTGGATCTCTACTCCTGTTCTTAATATACACACTTGCCGTAAGTCAGATTTAAGTTTAACTTATGATGAGAGAACACTCAGATTACTGACTGGTATGCGGTGTGAAGAGACTTGTGGGATGGTGATTATTCTGGACAGAATGCTAATACCTTCTACTTCTGCAGTTCCTAATTATATGCATGCTATTAAGAAATTTCATCTCAAGTATCATTCTTATTGTGAATCTGAGGATAGGTTGTTCAGTATTAGTTGGATTTATAAATGGATCTCTAATGTAGTAATGCTTAAAGTTGAAGAAGTCACTCTCTCTGTAGGAAAAAGCTTCATGTTGCCTCCATGTTTATTCACTTGTGAAACCTTGACTATGTTGGATATAAAAATGGGTGGGGATCTTTCTTCGAAAATTAAAAAAACAAGGACTTTTGATTTTACTCAATCAGTTTTTCTTCCAAGGCTCAAGATCCTTCGCCTTGTGCATATGGTATTTGTCGATGAGGATTTGAGTGCACAATTATTTTCAAACTGCCCTGTCCTGGAGGAATTTGGGTTAACCGATTGTTACATGATGAAAACCAAGGTTTTGCATATTTTAGTTGCTTCATTGAAGCGGTTATTCATTACTAACTCCAAGAAATATAGTTGTAAGCTCAAGATACATTCTCCAAATTTACAGTCTCTAACATACAGTTGCATACCTGAGGATTACGATGAAATGAATCATGGTTTTCATACCTACTTAGTGCAGACATTAACATTGCCTTTGAATTTCTATTGGAAAAGACAAAAGGAAAAAAAGCAAGGCAATGTGGGCTAAAAAACCTTCTTGAAGGGGTTTCAAATGTTGAGTTTCTAACAATTTCTGGTGACACCCTCGAGGTATGTGCGTTTCTTGCTACTATGATGATTGGTCTTCAACAAAATTTCTGGTTTTCTCTTACTAATATAGTTTTTTATGATCCTGGTTCTAGTCTCTCTACTTCGAAGAAATAACTCCTAGCTTTCGTAATTTGAGACGACTGGAAGTGAGTTCAAAGTGTAAGCGTGCAGGTGCTTGGGCATTATTTGATCTTCTCCCGTTCTTGCCTAACTTGGAATCACTTGTCATTACTCCAGTAAGTCCCTAACATCTCTCACCTCAATCCCTTGGTTCGAAATTCATCTTTTGTTGAAATATTTTCGACTTATTATTTATCTAGAGAGTTAAGTACTTATGCCAAACACTAACGTGCCTGCAATTTTGCATAATATAACCTAATTTTTTTGAATCTATCAGAATTCTGATCTTGAGATACTCAACTAGCCCACTTTAACATAAGGTCAAGGCGGGTTCATCATTTTTCAGTGCACGAACTTTATGACCCTGTAATAATGATCATGTGTTACAGGGAAAAAAACGGTTTAGTCCAAAAACGCGTTAAAAAGTGCGGATTAGTCCATCTCGAGTTAACTAGGTACAATTTAGTCCAAAAGTTATGGAAAATACACAAATAACCTTTAGGCCAAATATTTGCAGTTTAGTCCAAAGTTACTCATAATGATGTCAGCAATTTTAAATAATATAAAAATAATTTATCTTTCAAACCGTTTGTCCAAAAATCGCAAACTTTATATATTCGGAAAGCTCTTTCCGAAAGCTACAAAAAGAGTACCCATATGACTATATAATTTTCATTTTTTTACAAATCTTAGTTTACATTGGTGTACAAACATGTACACATTTACAAAAATCCAAAGACAAAATAAGGTGCACCTCATTAATATCCAAAACCTGTCCACGTTCTTCTCCACCTTAAGCTCCCTCGGAAAGTACCTCATTAATTGTACGATTATGTACACGCCTACAAAAATCTAACATCCTGTTCTTGTATGTTTTTTCATTAATTTGGCCGCTAACATCTCAAAATCTTCTTGTGTTACATGCACTCTCTTTTTCCTTTAAACAAACATCCCGACATTCTATGATCCTTATGTGCATACAACTTGTGAGTAATAAAATAGTTCATCAAACACAAATTCAAATAAAAATAAGCAACGATAGTAATAAAACTCATAATGCTGCAGAAACAGAAAACTCCACAAGATGGTGTAATCACACCTTAAGTTCCGCACCAGAGGCACTACTCATCTTCTTTAATCATCAAAGAGATGAATACAAGTCAAACTCAAATCTAGGCTCCAGGTAATATTACATTCAGAGGAAGGACAGTCATCTATCGCCTAATTTAGGCTATCGATATTTCTAACAATAAATAAAATATCGATCAAAGAAGAAGATTGCAGTCGTTGACATTAGAAGACTGTTATACATTATCGAACAAACATTTGATCTCAGGGATGCAAACCAGCAAACCAAACCAACCTATTGTATTTTCTAAGATCATTTTCACAGTTGTCACTTTACCCAAAATCTATAAACTAAATCTTTATAATATCTTATGGATTGTTTTAAAATCTTAAATCTTCGTTAAAAGAAATATCTTCTGGTTAAAACCAAAACTTCAGAACCTAAAAAAAAAAAAAAAAGAATGCGAGAGTAATAACGCTATTAATCCACCGAACATGCTCACCTATAGAAGTTCTTGATTCAGTGGTACCTTGAAAATATTTTCAAATAAACTTTAATGAAAGAAGTTTTTTTATAATCAAAACAGTGTACAAATATGTACACGTTAACAGTCAACATGTGTACAATTATGTGCACCTGTACTTTGAAGAGAACATGCAAACACCCATGACCTTTTAAACAACACGCCTACTCAAAGGATGCGACTTGTCCAATATATAAACCCTACATCAGTCATGCAATATAAGTCGAGCCTAACATGCTCAATTACTAATTCTAGTTTCAAATATTAAAAAACAAAAATTTGGTCAGATAACTTACATTAGCATCAGAATTACGTTGTGATGGGCTACGAGAACGAGCAGGTTCATGCTGAGATCGGCTCATTTTTCTAGGACTTTCATGACTGGGTCTGTCAGGTCTTTTACCCATGCGAGGAAAGGCACTGGAAAAGGTGAGAATGTTTTCATCAATATAAGGTGCAGAGCGAGAGAGCATAAGAATCAAAGATGTGTACATTTATGTGCACATTAACAATCATTAAGTGTACATTTATGTACAAAATCAACATGTGCACAACTATGTACACATTAGCTTAAAAAGTATGAACCTAAATACTGAAGCATCATTGATGCCTCTCTAATAAATTACTGAAGTCGTCAAATATTGAATCCTTATGTTATACCTACACTTGTGAAATTAGTGTCTGTCGGTTTACATAGTCACCCCAGAGGATAAAAAAATGTTGTAAAAGACGGGGAAACCAAAACAATGCCCCGAGCCTGCCAGTTAATATTGCCCTACAAGTGAATAACACAGACTACAATGAAAATGAACAAGCGGAATAGTATAACTATCAAAGAGATGAACTGGAAAATAATTCCCATATATCGTCATTCACATTTTTCTTTTTTGATTTACCTTCATCATCATTCACTTAAAAAGAAAATAAATCATCAAAGAGATGAACTGGAAATTGAATAAAATTAAATCCAAAAACTCTAATAATAACTATAAATTGACCATACATAAGCTTATGCGATATATGTTCACCGTATTGTGATTTTTGTTACATGTGCACAACAATATACACTTCTACTAAAGTGCACAAAAATGTAAACTTTGAATTACATGTGCGTTATTATGTACACATGTAACTTCTGCCACATGTGTACAACAATGTACACTTATATAATAGGTGTACCAATATGTACACATGTAATTTATTAAAATATCTCAAATCTTTACCAGTATACAACTAATTTTACTTTAATTAATCTACGTTTAGGATTTTTTTTTGAGTTTAAAGACCTTGACTAAGAGTACTATTAGACAGTAAACACAGTTATAGGTTGGTTATGCAACTTAAACTAAAACTTCCACTCCTTGGTCAATTTTAATAACTAATTGAATATAATACTCAAAAAGTTATGGCATGAACAAAAAGATAAGACCTCATTCAAATCTAGGAGGAGACCGAAGTCTGGTTGGTTAAAAGTCAACACCATATCAATATAAACATGTAGAATAAAATGTCGTATATATGCACATATTGTTTAATAAGGATGTTTTTACCTACTTTCCTCATAAGTCACAACCCCAGGCATCTTCACAAGGATTTGATTGTACTCTGGCCTCTATGTCTGCATTCTGATCAATAAAACATGCACACACATAAGAAACTGAATAATTAACTTCAATAAAAGCTAATACACTAACACTAGATCATTCTGAATAAGCAGAAACTCAGACTGACAAAAAAAGGTTCGACACTTGCTCAAAATCTGAAGACCTCAAATGAGGGGAGGGGGGGGGGGGGAAACTAACTTTTTTGACCAGAAGTGTCCCAAATCTGAGCATTGATTACTTTAATTTCAACTTCCAAACTACGAGTGACCTGTTCTTGTGTTACATACACTCTCCTTTTACTTAAAACAAACATCCCAACATTTTATGGTGCTTCAATGCATACATCCCGTGAGTAAAAAAAGAGTTCATCAAACACAAATTCAAAGGAAAACAAGCAACGACAGTAATACAGTTCTGTATTATTAATAAACACCGGGTGTACAACTATGTACACATTAACAATCAATAGGTGTACAATTATGTACACATAATAATCGATGGGTGTACAACTATGTATACATTAAAATCACCAATGATACAACTATGTGTGTTTTAATGATGAAGGATTTTCAATCTAAGAGTTCACCTGAATTCGGGATACAACCACAACACCATTTTTTACAAAAGTAATCTTCTCCCTGATAAGTTTCCTAATTTTTTAGTCAATTTGGTGCACTAGCTCAACAATGTCACAATCCAGAGCTGAGATAAGCAATTTTCTTTCTAAGAAGGTCCACTAGTTATATAGATATCGACATTGATAAGAAGATACCAACTATATAATACCATAATTCCTCCATACATTCACATTTGACAATACACATGGTGGGAATGATATCATTTAGTAAAAAACGTGCCCACAACATAGGCTATTTTTACCTGTAAACTATAATCCACTCATGTAAATATGCCCACCCGATGACCTTTCATCATGTTCGTATACAATTTATTTCGTTAAATTTAGAGCAAAAGCAAGTACAAGCACCTAAAATCACCCCAAACACTCCTTCGTAGAGTTCCGATACTAAAAAGCACGTACCTACTCCAAACACAAACCAAGTACAAGTATTCACAAATCAAGCATCACTCCAAACCTTCTTTCTCGCTAAAGTGCCCATACTAACAACAAAGTTAGAAGTATGCGGATACAAGGAGGTTACTCATTTGACCTTGAAAACGAGCATCACTACCGGTAAGAAACATTTGGATCCTCGACATTTGACAGCTAATAGAAACTATATTTTGAACTTGTCATTGAATGCCTTACATATCGTTCTATCATGTACAATTAAACTCCAAAACCACAAGATAAGATAACACCTAAAAAAGATACTAACTCCTAGCAATTACCGCAATACAAAAATGCTAAAAATATGTACCCTATATTGAATGGTAAGAAAGAACATTCAGTACTTAGATTGCTATCTTGAGTTGTGCTGCTACATCATCCGACCATTTCAGTTAACAACTAACATGGCATGGGTGATATTAAATTTGTATTGTCATATACTTTGGAACTTGAAGTTCTCTGTAGTGAAATAACAACAAAGTTCATTTTGATATTTAAGATTGGAAGCTCGAATAATAATAGGCGTTTGGGAGAAATATAGATTAGACATTTTACTGCACAACTATAGTGAGTAGTAGTATATATACTTTATTCTTTTAACTAAAATATCTGTGGCATAATTGGTTTTGAAGGCAAACGGAACATCTCAAGCTCAATAATACTTTAAACTCTATAACGTTGTTATTAAAGCTAAAAATAATTTTTATAAAATCACTAACATTTCTAGTTCATTATTACTAAGTAGAGCAATTGCAACTGTGTATAGAATAATAATCAATAAAATTTGCAAAGTTTCAAAATAGCTAATATTTATCATGTACTCAAATATATATAAAATGAAAACAGAACTCAAGATACGAACCCAGCACACTTACCTCAAGTGCATCAATTGATCAAGAAACACCCATTGGAACAAAACTCTTCGTGATATCACCTGCATATATAAGCTATATAGTTCGATTATAAAGCCTCAAATCCAAACCTCATGAACCTCAATTCTACATAGATTGACTAAAACCCTCACATTTATTATGAAAATATGCAATCAAATTAGCAAAAATTGATTTATTTCACTCAAAAACTAAGAATCTAATTTTTAATACCAAATAATTTCCATCTCTTCCTTTCCATACTAACCTGCTTATTTCTAATTTGAAATAACGACCTCCATCCTCCACGACTCTCTCTACGGTGATTTCTCAGGCAAAGGAGATCCAACTATTAAAAAAATCTCAACAGGAAAAACCATAAACATCATTTTTCTTAGTCAAAGTATTATCAGAATTGATCGGAGAAACTCATGGTATCAATCAAAGTAATCGATCAGATAAATTAATTCTCACCTATAGAAGTTCTGAATCTCCTCCAAATAAATCTTACCACCGATCTGATGCCATCTCTATCAATTTCTAGGGTTTGTGAAAAAGAACAACATATTGGGAGAGAAAACAAAGAGATTTAATAGAAATAATCCAGCTGAAAACAAAATTCACAACTAGAACCCAAAGTTTTGCTTTCGTTTTCACAGCACAGCTCTGCCGATAGAAGAGTAGAAGACAAATGAAGAAATTGATAAAACAGTTTGCGATATGTTTACAGGGTTATTTGGGTCATCGAAAAGAATCATTTTGGACTGAATCGTCAACGAAAGGACTGACTCGTACTAAAACCGGTAAATTTGGACCTTTTAGTACTAGGCTTTAGAGGGGAGGACTAGAGCGTCCAAAGCCCAACAACTTTGGGACTAAACGTCAATTTCTACTGTGTTACATCATAACCAACTCTTTTCGATATTTGAACTGTCCTTGAATGAGTTCCCATTTAAAATATACTACTCCCTCTGTTCCAATTTAGATGATGTTGTAGAGTTTTTCACGCAGATTAAGAAACATGAAACAGATTAAATTTTTTCCAAATCTGCCCATATTAATACCTTCCTAAAAATTTAAACCTCATAGTTTTTTGTTTCTAGATTATAGTATAAATTATGAATCCCCATGTAATTCCACTTGGGAAGACCAAATATCCTAAGATAATAGAGAATAAATTTAAAATCTTAAAATTAGATTAATTATCTCTCACTGATAACAAGGGCAATGAATGTTGTGTTGTGATTCCAAAGCAGGGGTAAATCAGTGAGAATTTAGAGAAAATAGCTAAACTCTCATCTATTTTGGAACATACAAAAAACCCTAAAACATCATCTAAAGTGGAACGGATGGAGTAATATACAACAGACTTATAAGCTGGTGTTTCTTTTATCCATCCTTTGAATACCCATTAGATGAAAGGACGGACGAGAATGGGAAATATGGATGAGTTGCCCGCCCTGCATCAGTGCTCCAATTTTGAGTTTCTTTTTTCTTAACTTGTTTTAACTTTTGTTATGGTTAAAAGGGTTTCCATCCATACCCAGAACACCGTGATTTTCAGGATACAATGGCGCCAGAGTGTGTGTTGATGAAGTTGAAAGCTGTGGAGTTTCGGAATCTTTTTTGCCAGCAGGTGGAACTCAATATCATAAAATTCTTTTTGGCGAACTCGCTTGTTCTGGAGACTATGACACTTGTGTTTTGCCCAACTTCAAGGCAAGGCCGGAAGGAAAGATTTATGAAGACAATACAGATGTTTCCGAAAGCCAGTACAAGAAGCGTGATCAATTTCCTGGCGTGATACATAAGATGCCACCATAGCTACCCTGAGAAGGCGAATCAAACCATTTGACAGCTTTATTACCCCCAACATTGTTGTACCAAACAAATTAGTGCATTGCTGAATTTTTGTTTTTTCTAGCAACACAATACCTGGTTTCCAATCTTGAATCTTTTTCTCCACGACATCTCTCTTATTAAGGTCATGTAGACCCCGAATATTCTAGCAAATTATCTTATAATCCATAAACCTGAATAACCAGAAGAACCCGAAAACCACTTGACAACTTAAGTAGCTTTCAAATTCTCCATATCAAAGTTCAGAAGATGGATTTTAATAGAATCCATTATGGCATTCAACCTCCTCCTGTGAGCCTTTAAAGTGGATACTCAAAAGCAACCTTTTGAAACATCTCAAATTCCCTTAATTCAAATATTCTCCATTTCTCAGTTGTTTCCAAGATTTTTTTTTTTTTCCATAATATCCAATTCGATTCTTATTAGACTCTTATGTAAACGATGAAAACAATCCCTATAGAAGAATAATTATCAGCCAAAGAATCAATTTCTGCAAGTTTAACAGAATTGAAACAACGGTCTTCAAGTTCAAATATTCATCTTCATTTTGAAAGATACCTTCCGTTGACAAAGTTTTGGTTCCTGGCCATATACATTCGAATCCAATTATAAATAATCCACTTGTTGTCGTCCAAGCCCAAAGTATAGTCCACTTCCGAATTAGAAGTAGAAAACGAAGTCTCTTTCTTTCCATTTAAATTGGAGGTAAAGTTCAAATTTGAAATATCGATCAGAAGCTAGGGATGGTCATGGGGCGTGTATGGGGCGGGTATGCCAATCCCAGTCACTAGCCCGTTCGTAAAAAAAATACTCATACCCGCCCTGTTACCCACATGAATTGGGGCGGGGCGGGTATGGGAAATACCCGTATGGGACGGGTTTCCCATGGATTACCCGTAACACGGTGTTAATACATAAATTTATTTATAATCAAAACTTAAATATGAATCAAACAAAAATAATATCATAAGAATAATGCATTCTAAAATTTTAAATTCAGAAATTCAACTGAAAGTGAACAAAAGAATATTTAAATGACTTATTAGTTTTTCTACTTTTTCTTTTCTCATTCTATCTTCGTCCATGTTAACCATTTCATTATCTGTATCGTTTTCACTATTTTAACTTTTAGATAATGTGTCTGATCACAACAAAGAAGCGAAGGTGATGAATATACAAGAACGATCAAGAATACAATAAATGAAAGAAAGCTCGACTAAGTGCTAGAAATATAAAAATTCAATACAAATTCTTGCATAAAAGTATAAACTCTTATAATATGAAATCTACGGGGTGGGTATGGGGCGGGGACCTTGAATCCCATCCCCATTTATGCGGGTAAAACCCTACCCGAACGAGACGGGTACCCACGGGGATGGGTTTGGGTGGGGAAAATGGCCATCCCTATCAGAAGCAGACTTACCCTTTCAGTCGTCGAAAATTTCCAAGACATATTATTTCGCCGAGAATCATGGGGTTTCAAAATTTGTTGAGAAATTCTCGGCCACTCAAAGTTGAATAAAGATTCTTAGTTAAGTCAACAGCTGAAGGAAGGTTCCAAAGAAACCAAATCTAAATTTTAAACTCTAATGGTTTCCTAAAGGTGAAGAAATAATTTGTTTCTGAGTGTCAAGAAATCATGGGAGTGGCGGAGGATAGGATCAGTGAGTTGTACGACCCACTGATTCATCATATCTTCTCCTTCCTCCCCATAAAATCCGTAGTTGCTACAAGTGTTTTATCTAAAAGATGGAAAGATTTGTGGATCTTTGCTCCAGTCATTGATATTCGCACAGATGGCGTCGTTCAATATCTAACTATAACCCATCACTCAGGTATGAAGACTACTTTAAGACTAGTGAATTTTTTGGATAGAATGTTACTGATACCTTCTGAATCTGAAGTTTCTAAAAATATGACTATCGGAGAATTTCATCTCAAGTATTGCTGTTATGATTTTGAGGGTAAACTTTTTAATAAAAACAAGGTTTCAAAATGGATTTCTAATCTTATAATGCGGAAAGTTGAAGAATTAAGTATCTGTTTACGACCAAATTTTGTTTTACCCTCATGTTTATTCACTTGTGAAACTCTCACCACGTTAAAGATGGACATGGCTGTGGATCTTTCATCGACAATGAAAAAGTTTGGAAGTCTTCGTAATGCTTCATCAATTTCATTTCCAAGGCTCAAGGTCCTACACCTTTCACATATGGTATTTGTGGATGAGCGCTTGAGTGCAAAATTATTTTCGAATTGCCCTGTCCTTAAGGAACTGATGTTGAGCAATTCTTACATGGCGAGGAAAAAGGTTTTACGTATTTCAGTTGCTTCATTGAAGCGGTTATTCATTACAAACTCTGATGAGATGTTTCGTTGTAAGGTCGAAATATATTCACCAAGTCTACAGTCTTTGACGTACAATGGCATGCCAGAGGATTATGTTCTTATGGATAATGGCTTTTCATCCCTAGTCGATGCTGATATTTACAGGAACATTAAATTAACTCTTAACAAAAATTCTTAGTTCTATAATTTGTGGTACTAATTAACATGATGCAGGATATTTATCAATATCTAAGAGAACTTGAGGAGCAATAGAGCAACTAGTCTTGTCAATGAACTTGGAACTGGAGTTATACACAAATCAAGTAATTTGGTTAACTCCATTGATGTTATGTCCGCACATGTCAAATATCTTAATGGAAAGTGGAAAAGATTCAAGACAAATTCTATCCCACACGACTTTGCGGGATGGCTTCTCGCAAAAGCGGCTTCTTTACCGTTGGATGATCAAATCAACGGTTAGATTCATATTCAAAAAAGGACCCATCACTTTCAGGAAAGGACCCACCACTTTCGGGGAAGGACCCACCACTTCCATAAAGGGTTCAAGGATGTTAGATCTGGGTTTTAGCATGATCTAACGGTAAAGAAGCCGCTTTTGCGGGAAGCCATCCCGTAAAGTCGTGTGGGATAACACTGCTCTTCAAGATTCAAACCCAATTCTTTAATGTTGCAAGGTATATACAGTCCCTAAAAAAAATCCTAATGCTCCTCTGATTTTCCATTCCTTGTACTCTAATAAAGAAAACATCCTTGCAATTTGCAAATAGGGATGATTGGTGTTTGATACTCAGGTTTTGACCAACACTAGGCTTTGGTCTAACATTTGTCCAACGTTAGGGCTTGGTACCTGGACCAAACGTTGACCTGCAATGACTGTTTATGACTGAACTTTAATTAATTTGTAAAATAAAAAATTGTGAAAAAACTGAATTTACAAGTCTATCCCTGAAGAAGCTCAAAGATCCAACAATCGAGAGATTTTTTTTCCTACGTCTCGGATGTAAAAAATGAACCCTAATACTACTTGACTCTTCTTCCTCCACGTCAATTCCCGACTCTATCTCCGTATTCATCCTCCATCTCTATTCGGGATCTCTCACGTTTTAACAAATCAACAACCATGATCACTTGAATACAGTAGCTAGACATATCAATCAGAGGTTAATCCATAAGCACCACAACCGTGACACGACTCCACTATTACCAACATCACCACTTCAAAATTAATCCAGAAATTGGGTTTTCCATTTGGTGAAAAGTAAAATTGGGGTTTCCATTAAAATTTAGAGTACTCAGGTAATGGACAAATTTTGGTATGAGATGGATTTATACTTGGCAACGAAATGGAATATCGAGTTTGTAAATTTTTTGGCTTTTGCTGTGGTGAGAAATCAGGGAGAACGATTGACATTTTTGTCATAGAAATTGGAGAAGATGATGATGTTCATGTCCATTTCACGAGGGGTTGTTTATGAAGTTAATATGGTTCAGTGAGTTCGGCCGGAAACATGGAGTTTGATGTTTAATTATGATGATGGAAGAGAAATCGAAGACGAGAAATAGTAGTTTGATGTTTATGAAGTTAATATGGTTCAAAGATGTATCTACTGGGTTTTTGTTTAAATCTGAAATTGAAATTTCGAAGTGAAAATTTTGGTTTGCTGGTTTTGGATTTTGATGGCGGGTGAGCTGGTGGTACTGTTTTTTATGAGGAAGAACGGTTTCGTTCCCTCCGACAGTGGTTGCGGCGACGGTTTGGTTTTTATGAGGAAGAACTGTTTTGTTCTCTCCGACGGTGGTTGCGGCGACGGTTTGGAGGAGGAAAATAAGAAGTTGAAAGAGATATGGTATATGGTAAATGAATGTTTATTTTGTAAATGTTAATAGAGTAAAGGGTATTATTGTAATTTAGTTAAATAATTACATTTTCTATAAACTTATTAATAATTACTAAACATAAGTGAGGACTTAACCTAGTCAACGCGGGTCAACGTTTGGTCGAGGTACCAAGCCCTAACGTTGGACAAATATTAGACCAAAACCTAGTCCTGGACAAAACCTAAGTACCAATGTCTAATTATCCCTTGCAAATATGCTGTTATGCGGCTTATGCCTAATGCGTCGGTTTTTATGAGCGAATGATGGTGTAGGTAACATGCCTTGCCTAAGCAAGGGCTGGATGGAGTAGTTCTACTTGAAGCCAAGTGGTTTTCAAAGTCTTCACTGTATGGTACTTTTCAAGTGACTTACGAAGAAAATACAACACACGCCATTTGGTGATTTATTTATATTTAAATGTCACAACACTCTTTCCTTCCGTACTTCCCATAATGACTAATACACTCCTTTATAGCCATATCTAAGAGCATATCCTGTGGGTAGTCTCCATTTGGAGACTAATTAGTTCATATGAAAGGCTACTCTCCCATATGAACGAGTGAAGCTACTATGGGTAAATACAAAAAGACACTAACTAAACCAAAGACCAAATTTGGTTTGGTTTTTCCGTTTAGTTAAAAAAATTAGATTTTGGCTCGTGGGTAGTCTCCATTTGGAGAGACTATCCCATATGAACCAAAATAAAAAAAAAAAAAAAAATATAAAAAAATCTTCTTAGGCTCAGGGGACAAAAAAAAAAAATATAAAAAAACTTCACGAGGGGACAAACAAAAAAAGTCAAAAAAAAAAAAAAAAGTTTTTAAAAAAAAGTTTTTAACGGGGAACTGTCCCCCGTTTTGTACTAAAAGCTTTCTTTTTCCTAACGAGGGATAGTCCCCTGTCTAGTGTGACACTCCCAACCACTCGCTCGATCGAACGAGTGCATGGACGTCTTTGGCTGAAAAGGGACCAAAACACTACCCATAAAAGACTCTATTTTGGTCTAATTGGTAGTGCACTCCTTCAAATGAAGGAGTGACACTACCCATAGAATTTGCTTTAAGAAATTGCATTGAGCAGAATGGTGAACGAGAGGAAGTCTACTAAAGAAGAGGCAAACAATTGTTGGAAGACATCAAAAGCCAAAAGAACAAGCAACACAAAAAAAAAAAAAATTGAAATTAGAGAAAAGTAGAAAGAGAATGAAGTAAATTATTCAAAAATGTACTAACGAAAAAACCCGAAAGTCTTTGGAGACCGAGAAGGAAAAACCAGGTGAAAACCTCCACACACAAACCCACCTTTGTACGTCTTCCGAGGGGCTGAGCCCACTAAGATCCACAAATAATAATAAAAAAATGAGAGATGGTTTTTACCTGGTTTTAGTGTGGCTGTCTGTAGAGAAGAATCGAAGGAAAACATAAAGTTAAGTTCGGAAAACACAGCTCCGACCTCCTAGACTAGTTCCATTTCATCCACAAGATAAAATATGCGCCATGCCTACTATTACTAATATTGGTACCATCAAGGCATCAACTAGAATGGTTGGTGGGAAGATCTTTTAGAAAGATTTGGAAAATAACACCATGCAACCGTCAGATTGCCCTACTGGTAACCCTACGTCCATCTAAGGGCCAGGGATTAAAGGAAAAGCTAACATCTATTGAACGGTATACGAGGAGATTAGCAATTAATGCATGACTAATGCTTTTTTGGTTGATTGACATATCAACTGGCAATTACCCAGTTAATTTATTTTTTGAAAGGAGAGAAAGAAAGACTTCTAAACTTTTATAAATCATTTTTACTGTAAATTTTGGTGGTTGGATGTTGGGAAGAAAATTATCTGTTTCAGATCATCACTTTCTTAAGGTAATCTTAAAATGTATTTGTACCCCTATCTCTTCAACTGTTACTTGTTTTGATGTGATTATTTATCATTCGAAGAAGACAGGGTTAGGGTTTTGAACCAAATAGTTTATTTTTCCTGTGCTAATAAACTTTTACTGTTTGAATTTTGGTTAGGATTTTGAAGCTGCTAGAGTGTGATGGGGGATTTCAGAATAAGAAACATGGATGTGGTACTGGAGGATAGGATCAGTGAGTTGAACGATCCAATTATTCATCATATTTTCTCATTTCTTCCAATTAAAAATGTAGTTGCTACAACTGTTTTATCTAAAAGATGGAATGACTTGTGGATCTCTACTCCTGTTCTTAACATACACACTTGCCGCAAGTCAGATTTGAGTTTAACTTATAATGAGAGAACACTCAGATTACTGACTGGTATGCGGTGTGAAGAGTCTTGTGGACTGGTGATTATTCTGGATAAAATGCTAATACCTTCTACTTCTGCAATTCCTAGTCATATGCATACTATAAAGAAATTTCATCTCAAGTATCATGCTTATTGTGAATTTGAGGGTAGGTTGTTCAGTATTAGTTGGATTTATAAATGGATCTCTAATGTAGTAATGCGTAAAGTTGAAGAAGTCACTCTCTCTGTAGGAAAAAGCTTCATGTTGCCTCCATGTTTATTCACTTGTGAAACCTTGACTATGTTGGATATAACAATGGGTGGGGATCTTTCATCGAAAATTAAGAAAACAGGGACTTTTGATTTTCC
Organism: Papaver armeniacum; assembly: GCA_023531295.1. Lineage (NCBI taxonomy): Eukaryota > Viridiplantae > Streptophyta > Magnoliopsida > Ranunculales > Papaveraceae > Papaver > Papaver armeniacum. The sequence continues at coordinate 96,086 of JAJJWW010007474.1, forward strand.
TCTATCATTTTCTCTTCCTATGCTCAAGATCCTTCACCTTGCGCGTATGGTATTTGTGGATGAGGATTTGAGTGCACAACTATTTTCAAACTGCCCCGTCCTAGAGGAATTGGGCTTAACCCATTGTTACATGATGAAAAAGAAGATTTTGTGTATTTCAGTTGCTTCATTGAAGCGGTTATTCATCACTAACTCCAGGACATATAGTTGTAAGCTCAACATACATTGTCCAAATCTACAGTCTCTAACACACAGTGGCATACCGGATGATTATGGTGAAATGGAACATGGGTTTTCATCCCTAGTCAATGCAGACATTAACATTGCTGATGAACTTCTATCTCACGGAAGGAAAACAAGGCAATGTGGTCTAAAAAACCTTATTGGAGGGGTTTCAAATGTAGAGTTTCTAACAATTTCTGGTGACACCCTATTGGTATGTGTGTTTTGTGGTACTATGATTGCTCTTCAACAAAATTTGTGTTTTTTTTCGTACTAATATAATCTTTTTATGTGCCTGGTCCCTAGTCTCTCTACTTGGAAGATAGCTTAACTGAATTGCCTAGCTTTCTTAATTTGAGACGACTGGAAGTGAATTCGAAGTCTAAGCGAGCAAATGCTTGGGCATTATTTGGTCTTCTCCAGAGCTTGCCTAATTTGGAATTACTTGTCAGTACTCCAGTAAGTCCCCTAACCTTGAACAATTCCTTGGTTTGAAATTCATCTTTTGTTGAAATATTCTTGAGTTGTTGTTTATTTAGAGAGTTTAGTGCCTATGCCAAACAACCAACATGCGTGCAGTTTTGCCTTATACTCAATTTCTTGAATTTATCCAAATTCTGATCCTGAAGAACTCAACTAGCCCCACTTTTAACATAAATTCAAGGCGGGTTGTTTTCATCATTTTTTGGTGCAAGAACTTTATGCCCCTGTAATTGATAGTTAACTTGTCCTTAAATGAATTTCTATTTTAAAATAAAATATACAGACTTGTAAGCAGGTGCTTCTTGTATCCATCCTCTGAATATTAGATGAAAGGACAGAAGAGAGTGGGAAATATGGACGAGTCCTTGGGCCTCCTGCATTACTCATCAGTGCTCTAATTTTTACTTTCTTTTTTCACAACTTGTTTTAACTTTTGATTATGGTTAATAGGGTTTCCATCCAAAACCAAATCACTGTGATTTTCAGAGAATAATGGCGCCAGAGTGTGTGTTGCTGAAGTTGAAAGCTGTGGAATTTCGGAGTCTTTTTTGCCAGCAGGTGGAACTCAATATTATAAAATTCTTTTTGGCGAACTCACTTGTTCTGGAGACGATGACACTTGTGTTTTGCCCAACTATAAGGCAAGGCCGGAAGGACAGATTTATGAAGACGGTACAGATGTTTCCGAGAGCCAATACAAGAAGTGTGATCAATTTCCTGGCTTGATACATCCAAGAAACTTTGTGGCGTTTTCTTCTTCCCTTATTTTGAATTAGCATCAACAGTTTAGGGTTGTTACTTGTTACTGTTAATTATAGACGCATTTCATTGCATCCAACTTATAGTTGTTTGAGTTTTTTCTAACACTCTACCAATTTACAAAACTCGGCAAGACTGTTTAGGAATTGATTTTAGCGATTCTATCATCTAAGAGAACTTGAAAAGCAAATAACACCATTCATAATTTGAACAGCTTAATTCATTTTACAAAAAAAAACTGTTAATTTTCAATTTCTAATCCAACATTCCCACTTAATGGACCTGGAGCATAAGTTTGGTTCCTTAGATGTCGATCCGGCAACCCATACTTGCAACTCAGCGGTTCTAAGGTTGCCACGTGGCATTCACCCGGTGAACCTCTATTTTATTGGAAGGAGGGAAGTACTAACTTTTTAGAAATCATTTTTACTTCTTCTTCTGTAATTTTTGGTGGTGGGAAGCCGGAGAGGTTTGGCTTTTGATTCCATATAAGGTTTTGCTAACAATGAAGCAATAATCTGTTTCAGTATTCATCTGGGTATCAGGAAATCATCTTCATCTTCTTAAGGTAATTTTGAAAATATATTTTTATCCCTCTCTTTAATTCAGGACTTCCATTTTGTTGTTTGAGCATGAGATATGTTCTGCACTATATTATGTTCATTAGTCACTCCTAACAATAAATCTTCATCACAGTTTTGTAAAACCCTAATATATAGAAAACCCCTCTCCCCAAATGGTAGTTTGTTTGGAAATATTTGAAGGGTTTTATGGATTAGGCTGAAAATGCAACAGCAAGCTATTGATCTCTAACTTTTACTATTAAATCTTGATTAGGGTTTTGGAGCTGCTGCAGTGAAGGGGGATTTCAGAATGGGTGTGGCGGAGGGTAGGATCAGATAGGATCAGTGAGTTGTACGACCCACTGATTCACCATATTTTCTCATTTCTTCTGATTAAATGTGTAATTGCAAATGGCATCGGAAAGTTAAAACTGACAACGAGAGGAGAACGCTCGAGGTTGTTCGATGTGAAGAGACTGATGGACTAGGTAATTCTCTGGATAGAATTCTACTATTTCCTACTTCTGCAGTTCCTAATGATATTATGCCTACTATTAAGAAATTTCATCTCAAGTTTCGTGCTTTTGATGAACATGAGAATACTGGGCTCTTCAATAATGATAGAATTTGTGGATGGATCTCTACTCTAATAATGCGCAAAGTGGAAGAACTCAGTCTCCGTTTAGCAAAAAACTTTTTGTTACCGCCATGTTTGTTTACTAGTGAAACCTTGACTCTGTTGGAGATAGAGATGGCTGGGGATCTTTCGACGAAAATTAAAAAGACAGGGACTCTTGGTTTTCCTCGAGCAATTTCTTTTCCAAGGCTTAAGATTCTTCACCTTAAGCATATGGTATTTGTGGATGAGAGCTTGAATGCACAACTCTTCTCGAATTGCCCTGTCCTTGAAGAATTGATGTTAACTCATTGTTACATGATGAAAAAGAAGGTTTTGCAGATTGCGGTTATTCATTACTAACTCTGAGAAGTTTAGTTTTAAGACCAAGATATATTCACCGAATCTACAGTCTTTGAGATACATTGGCATACCAAGGGATTACGTTCTTATGGATCATAGCTTTTCATCCCTAGTCGATGTAGATATTAACATTGTTGTCGAATTTCTAAGTTTAAGATCGAAAGGAAGGCAGGCATACCAATGTGGTCTAAAAAACCTTCTAGGAGGGATATCAAATGCAAAGCTTCTAAAAATTTCTGACAGCACCCTTGAGGTATATATGTTTTTACTTCACTTTTCCCTGCTTAGCTGAGATTTGTCTTCAATAATTGTTTGTGTTGTATGTACTGACATATGTTGTTGTATACCTGCTTGCTAGTCTCTCTTATGTGAAGGTTTCTTCACTTCACGATCGCCTACCTTTCACAATTTTACCTTTCACAACTTGAGACGATTAGAAATAAGTTCGAAGATGTCGTGTGTGGCTATTTCAGCGTTGGTTTATCTTCTTTCGGCCTTGCCTAATCTGGAATCGATTGTCATTGTTCAGGCAAGTCCTCTAGCTCTCTCAAGTATTTGGTTTGAGTATTCATCTTTTGTTTGGCTATTATTATTTACCTTTTAAATTTGATACTTATAGCGAACATTGAGCCTACAATTTGCCTGATATAACCCAATTTGTTGGAGTGAGTCATACTCTTAACCTAAAGAAAGAACTAGCTATCTCAACATCAATTCAAGGTGGGTTTATCAGTTTATTAATTATGGACTTTGTGACCCTCAAACATATCGTGTGTTATGTCATAATCGGATCCTCTTATCACGTGTAGTCAAATAATCTCCAGTGAATTCCCACCTGAATCAAAATCTGCAAGTTGTAACCTGGTGTTGCAAAAGATGATGGGGATTAGTGGAAAGGAACAAAATGGAGGGTTTTTGGTTTTGATGAATGCTTAAATTTGTTATTATTGTTTCTGGAAAGTATCTAAATCTTTAAGTTTGGTTATAGGGTTTTTCCGTATTCAATCAAGTGGATGACTTTGGGAGGCGAAAGGTGCCAGAGTGTTTGTTGCTACAGTTGAAAGCAGTCGAATTGCGGGAATTTTATGGGACGAAAAGGGAGCTGAATGTAATAAATTTCTTTTTGAAAGAGTCACTGGTTTTGCAGACAATGGATATAGTATTTTCTTCAACTTTCCCGCTAAGCTGGAAGGATTTTTCAACTTTGCCGCAAGGATGGAAGAATTCTCCAGCTTTCCCAGAAAGCTGGAAGGATTATTCAACTTGGCCGCAAGTCATGAAGGACGAATTTAGGCAAAGGATGCTGAAAACCATGAAGGACGATGTTATGGAAAGGATACCGATGTTTCCAAAAGGTTCTTCAGACTGCGCCATCAATTTCTCATCATAAAACATTCAGGAAAGTTTCTGTTTTTTTTTTCAGTACTAACTTTTACAATTAGGAGATTATTTAAGGGTACTTCACTATAGGAACTCTTCGGAGGACAGACTACAATAGCATAGACGTTTGTAGCTGGTACCTAGAGTTCGAGAACACCTGATTAGGTCGTTGGTGAGTGAACTCTAACTGGCTTAAATTTATAAATTCCCTTGTCTTTTGTTGCACTCATCATTTCTTTTTGGTAGAATATCAATATTAAACTACTCCCTCCGTTCTTTTTTAATAGGCTGGTTTTGTTTTTTGAGAAAATTAAGGAAATTAAGAGAGTCAATCATTGAAAGTGGTCCTCATGATACTTGTCGATAAAAGAAGTGAAGTGAAATGGTCCCCATGACACTTGTCAAGAAAAGAAGTAAATGAAATGGTCCCATGACACTTGTCATCAAAAGAAGTTAATGGTAAGGGAAAAATAAAGTAACATTTGACTTTCCCATTAGAAACCTACTCATTTTTTTTTGTAACATTTATTTATGTAAACCAAATTTATTATTTAAAACGGAGTATAGTATATAAGTTCAATATATCCTCATTTCATTACAATATATCTTCTTCCCTCAAAAATAGCCTAGTAATATGGATGGTCGAATAATACAGTCTGGAGTCTTTACACCTGTCATATGTCGTCTAACAAGAAACCTGATTGTTTTATAATTTCTGGCAGTCAAATTTCTGGCAGGTTCAATCAATCACTCGGAGAAAAGAAAAATACTGTAGGTAGGTGATAGAATTTAAAACTGCAGCAACGTTCAAACGTGCAGAGAACGTATATTATTTTTTGTAGTCGCTTCCAGGATTTTAACTTATATCTTGTTATGATCCTAGAGTGAATGGACGATGTTTATGTCTCAGTTAGTCTACCCCACATAATGTTTCTGTCTTTTGTGTGTCAATGTCATGTTAGTAGCTAGTAACCATTTTTAACATCGATGAAATGGCAACATTATGCGCTTATACGAGAGATCTAGATCTAGATCCAGGAGGTGCTGTAGTTAGATATTTAACCAGTCTTTGTAGTTTACTCTTTTCAACTGTTAGTATTTAACCAGTCTTTGGACACTCATAGCCACAGAAAAGAGGTCGACAGTTTGGTCAATCTTATCTTGGCAGGCAGTGATATTACAAGAAAAAACTACTGTATGCAGCTTAATTAACCCGATTTAGGTAGGTGACACATATTTGGGGGTAACAAGTAGGATTGAATCAAACCAGATCCGTAAGTTGATCGATACAATGGGGACATGGGTTGACCTCAACAGAGATGGATAATGTCGAACAAAAAGATTCCGTACTCTTGTTGTCAACATTATTGGGAATGGAAAGACTAAAGAAAACAAGATTCTAAACTAATCATAGCAACTGGAGTTCACACTTCTCTCATAATTCATTATTAGCTTATCTATTAGTAGTTGCCAAATCTTCCCGCATTCACATACCCTCAAATTCTTAGCTGTATAATGAATCGCTCCATGCCAATATTCTTGGGCACCAAATGTGTTTATATATATGGATGCATGTGCGCGATCACAAAGCACAGATAGAACAAGAGTGTGAGAGTCCGAGAGAGATAGGGAGTTTTAATTAAGCTTCAATATAATTGATTGAGAAATGGCTTATTACAACTCTCTTCTCTATTTCTGTCTTTTCTTCTTCCTATTCAACTTCAAAACAATTATTACAGAAGGAATTAGCCAAGTTCCAGCTGTATTTGTATTCGGAGACTCGCTTGTTGATGTAGGTAACAATAACCACTTGAAGCTTTCCATTCTTAAGTCTAATTTTCCTCATAATGGTAAGTCTAATCATAATGGTGTCGATTATCCGAATCGGAAAGCAACTGGAAGGTATAGCAATGGAAAGAATGCTGCTGATTTCTTCTGTAAGTAGTCACCAAAATTTATTTCTGTCACTTCAAAAGAAAATTTGTTTGTGTCCCTCAATACTAAATTTTTTGCTATTTAATCTGGACAGCTGAGAATTTAGGATTAGCGGCATCGCCACCGTATCTCTCCATTAAATCAGCTTCAAACAAGGTCAACGTGTTGCTTGATCAGGGTGGTATTAATTTTGCATCAGGAGGAGCCGGAATCTTAAATGAAACAAACAAACTATTTGTAAGCAACAAAGAACATACATACTTATCATCTCTTGCTCTAGGCATATATGTTCAGGATCATATGTGTGTATTTTTGCTTATAAAAAATGTTGGTGTACCCCGTGCGCTAGTACTAATTTCAGATTTTTGCATACATTCTTGGGGCAGAAACAAGCCATCTCACTCAGCGAACAGATAACATATTTTGCAACAGTGCATGGAGTGCTCAAGCAACAGCTAGGAACCGTTCAAGCACAAACCTACTTGGAAAGATCTGTGTTTCTTATTGCAATTGGTAGCAACGACATTCTTGACAAATTTAAAGGTGTGAGTTCGAGTCTGCAAACTGAATCTTCAGGTGATCAGTTCATAAACTCTCTGATGGTTATACTGAAAAGCAGGTTGAAGGTACGTACGTATATAAAACTTCTATCTTTACTCATTTATTTGAATGCAACGGACAATTCTAAGTATTGATTTTTGTGTTCATTGCCTACATACACAGACTATTTACAATCTTGGCGCACGCAAATTTGCCGTGGTTGGACTCGGGATGATAGGGTGTTGTCCGAAACTGAGAAGAAAAAATCCTACGGGTGAATGCAATGTGCAAGCAAATTACTGGTCTGTTAAGTACAACAAAGCTGTTAAATCACTCTTGCAAGAACTCAAAGAAGAGCTTACAGACATTAACTATTCCTTGATAAACACTTACGATATCATGGCCAATTTCATGCAACAACCAGCTCTTTACGGTAATGCAAATTTATTTCATTTTTCGTCAGGTCAAGCTTTTATATGGAGCACAAATCCTAATACTTGGAAATGCTTTTAATCCATGACAGGATTCAGTGAGATAAAATCTGCTTGTTGCGGGGCGGGGAAATTCAGAGCAAAAGTCCCATGCCTACCAATTGCAGTCTACTGTGAGAATAGGAGAGACCATATATTCTGGGATCTATACCATCCAACTGAAGCTGCTACTAAGATAATTATGAATGAATTCTTTATGGGCACAGAAAAGTATGTATACCCTGTTAATTTGAAGCAATTACTGGAAGTATAAATGGGATTGATTGACTACCAAAGAATGTAATTCAATATTCATAATGTGAGTTGACACTGATCTATCGAGAAATTGTGATACTAGCAGAAGTCTATATCATCAAATACAATGTGCCATCAACCGGATTGCGATGTTCCGAATCCAAATTGTGACGATTTGATTCTCTTTTGTGTTTGTGACTTGCTTGTTAGAGAATTTCGAACACTATTTGGTCCGTTCATCACATCTATAATGTAGTCATAATCTGGGCGGGCTCTGGCAAAAGCCTATTATAAGTCATAACCATCCAGTTACGTGCAGCCCATAGAATTTGGGGTAAGTCGCCGATATGATTGGATTTGGTCTCATCGACATCGAAGTGTTCCTTTCCATTACACAAAGTACAGTATTAATTATACCGGGATGATGTGTATCAGTAAACATGCAGTACAGTAGATGTTCATAGATTGAGTGCATGTCTTGTCTCTATGACTGACTATTCACAAACCCAACGCATAACATGCACGTAGCACATTGACATCTGCGTTCAGCATCCTTCAAGAAATCCCAAAGAGATTTATTATAAAACGAAACGGAATTGTCAACTTTAAGTCATAATTCTTGATTGGTTGCTCAAAAATCAAACAGATTTATACAGTCCGTCCGTGGTGGTCGCCAAAAAGAAACCAATGAAATGTAACACATTCTCATATCAAATTGGTGTGAAGATTTTAATACGACGACCACCTCTTTTGCGTAAATGATGAAAAGATATTTAGTGGAAGACGCATTATTGTTTTAATTTGCTTTTATTAATAGGAATTGTTTGGTCATATTGAGTGGGAAAATGGCCCAAAAACAATGACTCCCGCAGGATTTTTAGTATGTCATTAATAAGTCACAACTGCAAAGTTGTATTGATCTTTCTTTCTTTTCTTTTTCCGTAGATACCAATCATCCAATTAAGGTGGACATTCATAGATTAGCAATATTATCACGGGATAAGATATAATAGCATTTAAGTTATTTGTAGTTGCAGGAAATCCCACAACACACTCCATATAATATTTTATAGATCTAAATCTATTTCATAATCAAAATAAAGATTAAAGTGCTAAAATTGTAAAATAAGAAACAAGATTTACGTGGTTCGATCAATGTGATCTACATCCACGGAGTTAGGGTTCTTCACTATGATTATTGAAATTACATTTGGGTTACATTGGGAATCTCCATTAATGGATATTTAGTAGAGCTCTAGATCTAGTTTTAAGGGAAGAAGATGATAAAATATCCTATAATGAAGAGTTTTGAGGGCTGCTAAGGATTCAAATATCCTACAATGAAGATAAGGGGACATAATTCATAATAAAAATACTAAAATACCCTTAACCTATTAAATATTGTAAACCTAAAACTAATTTGTTTTCATTCCTCTCCTTTAATTCTTCCATTTTCTTCTTCCCCATCACCTCAATCGCTTATTTCTTCGATTAATCATCAATTATCAAAATAATTCATTATCGATTAACACCATTTAATCCACCCGCAATGACTCCAATAAGGTAAAAATCAAAAACCCATCTTATTTAATTGGTTTCAATACATGGATAAGCGGAATCGATCGAATTGGGTTTTTGAAAAAACGATTTTGAAGCGCCTACGGTTGGGAAATATGAACTTTCCCAATCAGAGACGATACTATGGGGAAATATGAATTTTTCCAACCGTAGATTGAGCGCCTACGGTTGGGAAGTATGAATTTTCCCAACCGTAGACAACTTCGAAACTATTTTTGCAAAAATAAGTGATGAATTTTCTTAGTTTTTTCTTTTTATGATCGTCATCTTCGTCACGACGGAGAAGAAGAAGAGAGAAAGAAAAATAATAGTTTTTTTTTTATGATCATCATCTTCATCATGATTTATGAATGAAAAGAGAAGGAGAAGATAATAGATTTAGTTTTTTGTATATGATCATCATCTTCATCGTGATTTATGAATGAAAAGAGAAAGAAAAGATAACAAATTTAATTTTATAATTCATGGAGGGTATTTTAGCCATTACAAAAAATAGTTAGATATGGGGTTTTGTTGATTACTATTTCATAACTCGAATTTGTCAAAAAACATGTGAGCCTTCAAAACCAAATGTTTGGAGCCCCTATAATAGGTTTCTAAAATAAAGTCTCTCTCTCTCTTACAAAATTGTGTATCCTCTCCAAAAATATGTATCCAATTTTCTCTCTCCTGCTCTTCTCTTTATATAGGTGTTCACATAGTGGATGACAGCTCACATATAGTGGAGTACAGCTCATATTGCCGCGCCCATGCTACATTCTCGCAAGTCTCGCTACATTCTCGCGAGCTCTTACTATTGTGCGATATTTGGATCCTACATCTTGCCTCTTTTTCCTTGAATATTGCTTGAAGAGCGATCTTTAAGGAAAAAATCCGTTGTTGTAGTAGTCTTTGATCTTTGTTGATGAAGGAACTACGCGAAAGAATACTTTTCTTATAAAGTACGTACTTGCCTCTATTCTTTTGCGAAGTTCCGAAGCTTTGCGAAATAAATAAGAAGTATCAACCCTTGAAGTATAAGAAGTATGAAGTATCCTTAAATAAGTATAAGAAGTACTTAATCCTCGAAATATATAAGAAGTATGAAGTATCCTTTGAGAAGTATAAGAAGTATCCGTCCTTGATTGCGAATAAGAAGTATTGCGAAATTATTACTCCACATTCTCTCGCCTCATGCAATCTTTGTAATGCAAATAAGAATTTAGATTAGTATTCAACATTTCTTTTATCAAAAATATTCATTTAAGCGCAAGTTCAAATCGTTTTTCTTTGTTTTGATTTCCTTTGTATAACTTGTTTCGTCTCATCCGATAAACATCTTTCATGGAAATGATCCTAATGAGGTCTTATGCAGCCTGTTGATGGAAGGTCTTACTAGCCTGTTGATGGAAGGTCTTATTTTGCCTCCTACTACTCTCCATGTTAGATATCATTCACATTTGAGACAAAACAAATATTTAAGGAAAATATATAAATTGATTTGTGCGAGATTTTTCTCGGTCTCTTTTGTAATATCTCATGTAGATTTTTCTCGAATCATTGTAATCGTGAAATCTTTGTAGTTCTGAAATCTTTGTAATTCTGCGATTGTATCGCGTTTTGTAAATCAAATCAAAAATATTTTATTTGTTGTAAGTAAAATGGTAGCAAAAAGAAGTGTGAGAAATGAGATTTGAACCCTTGACCTGCCTCTTGTATATTCTCGCACCATACCAACTGTTCTAACTCTCTCTTGCGAAATTAATTTACGAGATAATCATCAACTTTCTTCTTTGCGAAATAATCATAGTCCGTGCGAAATTTTGCATAACAAAAATAAATGTGCGAGAAGCAAGAATTGATCCTGCGACCTACTGCTTGCATTCATGCCTCTTGACCAACTGTGCCAGTTCTCTTGTAGGAAATTATCGCACACTTGTTAAAACTTGATTTGCTCTTCGCTGGTAGCAACCCAAAAAATATGTAAAATGTGCGAAAAATTCGCAGGAGGTGGGAATTGAACCTACGTCCTTCTTCATGCATCGAATCAAATGAACCATCTGTGCCAACCCTCCTTTGCGAAATTTCTGTGCGAAATAATCATAAACTCTCTTCTGTGAGAAATACTCTTGCGTAGGATGGCAATTTGCCCCACCCAAACCCATCCCCGTGGGGATCCGCCCCTATGGGTTAGGGTTTTACCCGTATAAATGGGGAACGGGGCGGGTACGGGGAATCCCCGAAAGTAGTGATGCGGGGATGGGGTGGGGATGGGATTCATGGTCCCCACCCCATACCCGCCCCATACCATAACCTATTATATCTGATCGAGGAACTTTTTTGGAAGATAACGAAGAAGATCATGATGAGATGATTAAGGAAGATGGTTAATAATGAGGAATTATGAAGTAAAAGGAACCATAATATTTAATTGTGGATCAATTGTTTCCTTTATTTTTCAGTTTTAGTTGGTTTTTATAAACTTAAAATTTTAAAATGCACTGCTTAGGTTAGTATCATTGTTTGAACCATTATAATTATTTTTAAATTATTATTATTTACAAAATTTTAAATATTTATTGTAATGTTATGGTAACCCATGAGAAACCCATCCCCTACGGGGATTCCCCATACCCGTCCCCGACCCATTCTTCTGGGGAACGGGTAGGGAATGGGTTTTGGTTTTTTGAACGGGGTAGGGGATGGGATTCAAGGTCCCCGCCCCATACCCGCCCCATTGCCACCCCTAACTTGCGAAATATCCATGCGAAAAATACACATTCGTTGGGATTTGAACACACGACCATGAACTCATTAACTTCGCAGGTGACCAACTGTGTTGCCTCTTGTTTGCGAAATTATGAAACAACTTTGCGAAATTATTCATTTTTTGTCCTCTCGTAAAAAGAAGAAAACTATGCTCGCAGCGTAATTCGAACTTGCGACCACAAACACACATGTTGTTCTCTCGGACCAACTGCTCAAGAACTTCTCTCGAAATTAACTCATAAATTTTTTCCTTATGATAATAAATCCTTTACTCATCCCCCGTTTCTAGCGCCAAATGTAGTTGCGGTGAAATCCCACTACACACCCCATATAATATTTCATAGATCTAAATCTATTTCATAATCAAAATAAAGATTAAAGTGCTAAAATTGTAAAATAAGACACAAGATTTACGTGGTTCGATCAATGTGATATACATCCACGGAGTTAGGGTTCTTCACTATGATTATTGAAATTACATTTGGGTTACATTGGGAATCTCCATTAATGGATATTTAGTAGAGCTCTAGATCTAGTTTTAAGGGAAGAAGATGATAAAATAAAGTCTCTCTCTCTCTCTTACAAAATTGTGTATCCTCTCCAAAAATATGTATCCTCTTTTCTCTCTCCCGCTCTTCTCTTTATATAGGTGTTCACATAGTGGATGACAGCTCACATATAGTGGAGTACAGCTCATATTACCGCGCCCATGCTACATTCTCGCAAGTCTCGCTACATTCTCGCGAGCTCTTACTATTGTGCGATATTTGGATCCTACATTATTAATGCAAGCTAGCTAATTAAAACCAAAACCAATTTGATTTGTACATTGCTGCCTTACTTGCTATGTTTACAAGCAAAATCTTGTGTTCAAATATAAGCTAAGACCGCATAAACGTCTTTTCATTTGTTTTATTTCGAAACATGCAGATTTTTTTTTGAAAGTCAACAAATTTTAATTCGAGATTAAAACATTAAACATATGATTTCAAGTTTAAGTGACACTCTGTTTAGCTAAGCAGATGTTAGGAAATTATATAATCCACAAACGTGTTATTATTTGATGAAAAAAAATGTTGCAAAGGGTTATTAAAAGAGTTTATCAGTAACAAGCAAAAATAATTATTAAATTATATGGAATTTGTAATCTCGTACAACATTACTCGGATAGATATAGGGATTGGGAAACCATTCTTACTCGGATAGGTATACGTAACAAATTCAAAGATACATGGTTTTGGGGACTAAATTAATGCCACGTATGAATTTCCAACTTTCCTTCGAAGAAAATAAAATAAGAATGAGAAAGTTAATTAGCAAAGACAAACCATCCGTTTGTTGGAGAAGTTATAATAATGGAGAAGTATATTTAGGGATAAATTTATTCACCTCTAGAAATAAATCACAGTGCGTTACCGCTATTGTTGATAAAATGCAATCTAAACTACAAGGTTGGCAAGGAAAAATTATTAATCAGGTAGGACGGGCCATTCAAATACAGGCAGTTCTCAGCATCATGGCCAATTTTCATATGAACTACTTTTTGCTGCCAAAGTCTACAATTCAATCACTGAATCGAATTCAGAGGCAATATTGGTGGAATAAGTCTACTTCTAAAGGTACTTATAAATCCTGGACCTTATTATGTCTATCTCGAGCGGCTAGGAGGTATTGGTTTAAAAAAAAAAGCGATTTTTAATTTAGATATGTTAACAAAGTTAGCCCGGAGATTAGTTCTTGAAGAAATTTTTAAAGGGGTGTTTATGGGTGAAAACTATTCTGTCGGATTTGGTAATTTGGGGTGTGTGGATGAGGAATGAATCTAAACCCTAAACAAATGCATGCAGCGGTGAGTGCTTGTGATTCGAGAAATCAATCTGTACAACTCGGCCTAAACCAAGAAATGGCCGTTCCCAGACTTGCTTCGGTCACAAAGTGAAGGAGATGGGGTTGATCTTAGGGAGGGAAGCGAAGAAGGTGTTGAGATTGTGAATGTGTAGGCTTGTTTATGACTTGTAACAGAAAGGTGAGCAGGCTTACGATTGATGCAAGCAGGATTTGAGTGTTTGAATACGTTTTGTATTAACACTTGGTTTCTGTCTTGTCTTGACTTGTTCTTCTTGTTGGAAATAGGGAGGAGAACCTATTTATACAAGTCATTTGAGCCTTATTCATGTTTCGTGGGAAGTGGAGGAAGTGGAGTGATGGAGTAGTGGAGTTGTGTGTTGGTGTTACACGACCGGTCTTGCCCACTTCTCCCGTCATCTCTAACCGTCCATGACTTCCTGACACGTTCTTGTGATGGCGCGTTGCACGCTGCACGTTGTAAACCGCCAGACCAATACCCCAGGATGTATCCCCCAGTTTGTGACATGATTGATGTCTCGAGTGTGTGGATCGTGGGACCCACAGAAAGTAGCATGTAATGCTAGACTAAATAACTAAATTATTTAGGAAGTCGATACTTGTGAAGTATCGTGTGTATTCTACGCAGGTACTGCATCGAGTATATTCAGCATGTATGAAGCATTGTTGTTTTTAAGGCTTACCGGAGTAAGTCACGAATTTAAGCGTCTTAAAATAGCATCATGTCCAGCCATCTTCGAGTGATCGTTTGGAGGCTATACAGGTAAGCCCTGACATGACCGATCACTCCATGTGGAAGATTGGTGGACGGTGATTGTGGTGATGCCTTGCTGGTCTCTTAACTCCTAACCAGGGCTGCTTGACCAAGCTGGTAGAGTTGGACGAACGAGATGATCTGTGACACTCATCTGCGACCGTTGATGATGAAGTTTTAGGGCTTTTGAAGAGGTGCGCAGGCATCACTCTTCAGCTTGGTCGAAACCAAGCATGGGAGGTGTTTTGGAAAGGACCGACCAGGGCATGCGTGTAGACGGCATGCCGGTGTACACGTCCGTACCTGTTTGTGTCTCACAAAGGTGCGATCTAGGCCACTCAATTTGACCGGCAAAGAGGAGCGGTTGAGATCGATTTGCAACAGAAATCTGGTGCCGCAAAAGCCGCGCATCATGCCAATTTTGGGCGCGCGTTCCAAGACGACCAAGCTTGGTCGGTCTTGGCCGATTGATCGGCGTGTGGGTGGTAGGCTGGTGTTCACGCCTGTACTTCATTTCCTCATAGAAACGTGATCTAAGCTACTCAATTTGTCAGGAGAAGTTGAGAGGTCGAGATCAGTTTACAATTAGGAGGTGCGACCACGCCTGGTTTGGGCGTGCGAATCGAGGTGTACTGTACCAAATTTTGTCTTGGACGATCGGGTGTGGAGATAGGTGGGACCGCAATGATCATGTTGATACTTACCGGACCTGCTTAGTCTATTCCTGGACCCTTCATCCGAGCAGGAGAAAATGGACGCTCGTGATCGTGACACAAACCCTAATCAGGTTTTTCCGGCCGTGTGTCATACCTAGTTTGGGACGCACGAATCAAGACGGCCAACCATAGTTGGTCTTGACCGACCAGTCAGGTATGTAGGAGGGCCCACGGTGTTTATGTTGATATGTTTTGGACCCTTTGAATCTACATATACACCCTCCATCTATGCCTGCGAAGATGGATGGTTGAGACTGATTTGCGACACATGTAATGTGCCGTAACCCTAGTTTAGGGTTTCACGTCCATGTTGTTTTGGCTGGTAAAAACTGGTAAGCGTTGCTTCCCTCTTGGGGAGGCCGACCATGTGGGGCCCGCATTGGGTCGGTGTGAATACTCCAATACCTGCTTGAGGGTTATGGATTCGATCTGGGCCATCCAATCATGCTGGTGAAGTTGGATGGTCATGATCGTTTCAGAGACTGATATGGTCAGTTCAGGTTCAAATATGCTCAATCGGGCTAGTATAACACACCGAGAGTTGTAGCCTGTATAGGTATTTCGTATATGTTTTATTATTAATGCTTGGAGATTCGTGTTTCTTTGCTGATAACAACACTTAGTCGTCATGCCGCACCGGTAATGAGTACATGAAATACAAGGCTGGTCATGCATTAATTAATAATGCTGTAAATTCACATGGTATATGGGATTGTTGCTACATGCTCCAACCTGGATGAATTTCGTGTATTTAATTCACAGAATGCTGGGATTGTTGTCACATGCTCTATTCTAGGTGAATTAGTAAGGTGAAGAAATATTCATCACTTATTAATGGCTTTATCTTTTGCAAGATGTTAGCGCATAATTTTGGATTTTACAATTTCAGCCCTAAATGAAAATCCACCATCAACATTAAGTCCCATGCCTAGCACATAATGGTTACACTATTGTGGGGTAGGCATGAGATGGTGACATACATATGTGAGAAAGACAAGATAAAGGAAGTTTACCCGGAAGAGTATTGACCGACCGCTAGTTGTCCATGCCGTTGTGCTTGTATGGAATCCTTTGGTGGGGCCGGTTTCCTTCTTTGGGTATTTGAATCAAAAGAGAAATCCAAACAAAAGAGGAATCCTTGTTCTATTGGGACTTTTCAAATTTTTTGTCTATAAAAGAGACCAACCCCTTTTCTTTTTCTCACGATTTTTTTTGTTTGGCAGCTCCCGTCCTCGACTACCACCATTTGCTCTGTCTGCCGACGACGTCATTGTTCGCTGCGCTTGAGTTGCTTGATGCCGCCACGCCGCCCGTCCGTCCGCGCCAAGGTAAGTTTCGGTTTCTCTTTTAAAAACATTTTGTAAGATACATCATGCTTAGCCTTCCCATCAAGATTGATAGTAAAAAAAACGCCCATATTTGCCAGGATGGTTTAGTTCCGCGACTCCGTGAATATGTCGTTTTTGTTTCTTCTTCCGTTGTTGCATGCAAAACTAGCTTCTTAGGTTATATCTTGGAAAGAGACTTTGGCTTAAATTTCGTAAACAAAATTCTCATAAGAAAAACCGTGTTATAATACGTGCATATGAATGCGGTCCCACCATGTGCGTTTGATCCGAACGTGGGTCCCACCCACATATGCTTGACTGAAAGTCGACCTTATACTAGCCTTGTGCCCTGAACCAACACCGGACTTGAAATTTGAGTAATACCAGATTTGAAACCAATACCGGTACTTGAAACCAATACCGGTACTTGACTTGAAACTTGAGCCGGTGTTTGGACCCAATCCCAGCCTTGTGCATTCCAACGTGAATGCAGTTCGCACACGTATCGTGTTTTTTTTTATACAAGTGTTTATGGGTAAAAATCGTTTCCGCCGATTTTGGTAAATTCGGTAGGTGAGTGAGAAACTGGTTTAAACCCTAAACAAATGTGCCGCACGTGAGCACTTTCTAGATTCGAGAGATCAATCTGCACAAGTCCGGCCTAAACCAAGAAATGGCCGTTCCGCATTTGCTTCGGTCACAAAGTGGAGGAGAAGGGTTGATTTGGGGAGGGAAGCAAAGAAAGGTGTTGAGACCCAGAATAGTGCTGGGAGAGTAGTGTCTCGACTTGTATCAGAAAGTGAAAGCTACGGAAGCTTGCAAGAGATGAAAGCTTTTTTGGAGAGCTTGCAAAGTTGCCTTTTCTGAGAGTGTTGTGTTTTTCTCCTGACCGAGACTTGTTGTCTGGTGGAAATAGGTAAGACCTATTTATACAAATCGAGATTGAAACGTACCCTGGCCTCATGAAGGAAGAGAGTAAAGGGTGAAATAATGGGAGGAGGTGGTAACCGCACGGTGTTTATGGGTGAAAACGTTTTCACCATTATTTCCTCATTTATTTGACCGCTTTATTCCTATTCACGCTTTCTTAATGTGAGCGCAGTGTACGCTGCATGTTGTGACCTCCAAACCAAGACCCTGGAAAGCATCCCCCAGTTTGTGTTGATGTCTCGAGTGTTGGTTGCACCTTGAGTGCAAGTGGCGTTGCTAGTGGCGCGTGTGGCATGTGCGGAATGCCTTTGTTGCGGGTTGCACCTTGAGTGCAAGTGGCAATGCCAGAGCTGCTAGTGACGTGTGTGGCATGTGCCAATGGCATGTGCGGAATGCCTTGGTGGTAGGTTGCACGTTGAGTGTAAGTGGCAATGCCAGAGCTGCTAGTGGCGTGTGTGGCATGTGCCAATGGCATGTACGGAATGCCTTGGTGGTAGGTTGCACGTTGAGTGTAAGTGGCAATGCCAGGGCTGATAGTGGCGTGTGTGGCATGTGCGGAATGCCTTGGTGGTAGGTTGCACGGTTTGCAAGTTAGGCTACCAGCGTGGGTTTTGGCATGTGCCAATGGCACGCACGGCCAAGTTGGCCTAGGTTGCACGGCTTGCAAGTTAGGCTACCAGCGTGTGTGTTTGGCATGTGTCAATGGCACGCATGGCCATTAGGGCCACGGCTAGGTAATGAAAGCTACCAGCGAGCGTGTTGGCATGTGCCAATGGCATGCTCGGCCATTAGGGCCACGGCCTGGTAAGAAAAGCTACCAGCGATGCGTGTTGGCATGTGCCAATGGCATGCGTGGCCAATTTGGCCTAGGTTGCACGGTTTGCAAGCCTAGGCGCGGGCGCTACTTTGGCATGGCGCGGCTAGGGCCAAGGTAAGGGTGTTTGGCTTGGCGTGGTGTGACCAGCGTAGCTAGGGCCATGGCAGACTGCGTTTGGCATGGCGCGGCTAGCTTAGGCTAGGTGTGGCTGGCATGATTTTCCATTGGCACAGAGGTGCGGCTAGCATGGTTGGCATGCTTTGGCGCGTTTGGTGTGACTAGCATAGCTAGGGCCAAGGCAGAGTGCGTTTGGCATGGCGCGGCAAGTTTGGGATAGGTGTGGCTGGCATTTTTTGCCATTGGCACGAAGGTGCGGCTAGCATAGTTGGCATGCTTTGGCGCGTTTGGTGTGACTAGCATAGCTAGGCCAAGGCAGAGTGCGTTTGGCATGGCGCTTCTAGCTTGGGCTAGGTGTGGCTGGCATGATTTGCCATTGGCACGGAGGTGCGGCTAGCATGGTTGGCATGCTTTGGCGCGTTTGGTGTGACTAGCATAGCTAGGGCCAAGGCAGAGTGCGTTTGGCATGGCGCGGCTAGCTTGGGCTAGGTGTGGCTGGCATGATTTGCCATTGGCACGGAGGTGCGGCTAGCATGGTTGGCATGCTTTGGCGCGTTTGGTGTGACTAGCATATCTAGGGCCAAGGCAGAGTGTGTTTGGCATGGCGCGGCTAGCTTGGGCTAGGTGTGGCTGGCATGATTTGCCATTGGCACGGAGGTGCGGCTAGCATGGTTGGCATGCTTTGGCGCGTTTGGTGTGACTAGCATAGCTAGGGCCAAGGCAGAGTGCGTTTGGCATGGCGCGGCTAGCTTGGGCTAGGTGTGGCTGGCATGATTTGCCATTGGCACGGGGGTGCGGCTAGCATGGTTGGCATGCTTTGGCGCTTTTGGTGTGACTTGCATAGCTAGGGCCAAGGCAGAGTGTGTTTGGCATGACGCGGCTAGCTTGGGCTAGGTGTGGCTGGCATGATTTGCCATTGGCACGGAGGTGCGGCTAGCATGGTTGGCATTCTTTGGCGCGTTTGGTGTGACTAGCATAGCTAGGGCCAAGGCGAAAGTGCGTTTGGCATGGCGCGGCTAGCTTGGGCTAGGTGTGGTCGGGCATGATTTGCCATTGGCACGGAGGGGAATTAGGGTTTTGTTCGTTGTAACCCTAATTTGAAAAAATACCCCCTATTAATTACTGACTACATGCATTGAATGTTCTAATAAATGTGTCACCGGTAACATTAGGTTATTCGGGGTTTTACGATTTTACCCTTTATCTAAAAACCACCATCAACATTAAGTCCCCTGCTTAGCTCGGAACAGGGGCTTTGTTGCGAGGTAAGCATAAGATGGTGACAGACTATCAGCAGTAAATCGTAAAGGGAATTGAGGAGGCTTGTCTGACCTTTTTATAGATAGGATTTGGAATCCTTGCCTCTGCAGTTTTGCACAAATCGGGAGGCTGGCACAATTGGGAAGTTAGCATCATTGAGAGACAGGAAGCTGGGCGGCATTGAGAAGTTGACGCGAGTTGGGAAATTGAGTGTGCTAGCTGGTGGGACCAGCGCAAGGTGGGGAAGCTGAGCGTGCTAGCTGGCGCGACTTGGGCGGTCATTGGGAAGTTGGCGCAATTGGTGGGACCGGTGCAACTTGGGCGACATTGGGAAGTTGGGCGCAATTGGTGGAACCGGTGTGGCTTAGGCGGTACTGGGGAGTTGGCGCAACTGGTGGGACCGGTGCAACTTGGGCGACGTTGGGTAGTTGGGCGCCCTTGTGGGCCTGTTCCTTATACGCACGATTTTTGGTAAAGGGAAATCCTTCCCTATTTCAGAATCTTCACGCCCATATATATAAAATCCCTTCCTCTCATCTTGCACTTTGTTCTTTCATCTTTTCATACTAGCGGCAGAGTCACAAAGAAAACCGGCTTCCAGGTATGTCTTCCAGTACTTCTCTTGTTTCCCTTTTCATGTAGGTGCAAACCCTAAGAGTAAGGGTTTTTCTTTTATGATCCTTGCAATGATATTGCGCATATGATTTCTTGGCGTGCTTCTTGTAGAAAATATTATATATATGCACCCAAGGGAAATACTGCATATATGATTCGAACCCGTAGAAAAATGCTCCATATATAATTTTGAACCCGAAGAAGGATACTATAGACGCATTCGAGCCCGTAGAAAATATTGCGTATATAGTTTTGAACCCGAAGAAGGATACCGCGAGACGCACTTGAGCCCGTATAAAATCTTGCGTATATAATTTTGAACCTCAAGAAAATCTTTCTGCGTGTGCGGTTTTGAACCCGTAGAGAATCGTATATGAATCCCAGAAAAAAGAATACTCTATATGTGCTTCATATGACTTCGAACCCATAGAAATATTGCATATATGAATTTCGGACTGAAGAAAATACTACGCGTGCGTTTTGAACCCGTTGAGAATACCCTTTTTTTTGTTTTCAGGTTTTCCTTTTGTTGGGTGCGGTTATGTGTCGGAGATAATTTCGTCTTTCTCCGTTTGTTTTGTGCGGATATCTTGTTACCAAATTGTTATGAAGAAATCCGACAAGATGTTAAGGATGTTCATAATTCCAAACCAAACACGGATGATGAATTCTTTGCCATATCCTCGCCCCCGCTCGGAAGAATCACCCGGGTTTCGTGCCAATTTTGTTAACCGGTGGTGAAGATGAAAAGAAAACACGTTCGGTTCGCCAGAGAACACCATACGGTTCTGTCTTCATAAAGGGGTATATTCTTCTTCCAACATTGATTTCGGGATGTGTCAAATCCCATTGCGTTATTTTGATAGATGGGTTGAGTTCATGGTGAGTAATGAGCACATAAATACCAACTTGACTCGAGCGCAGATTATTGATGCTATCGAGCTTGATGTAAGTCTCAGTTAGGAAGGATATCCCGGGCTTGGTTGCTTTTATCTCCGGATGGTGTTCGGACACCCATACGATCATATGTAGATGGGGTGAAATAACTTTCTCCTTGGAGAGTGTGGCTCTCTTGTGAATCTTCCCAGAAGCAAGGGAATCTTAACATCCAATTGTCGAAGGTGAGGAGAAGATGCGAGATGACCTTGCCGCTAAGTTGGGAGATTTCGATCGAAAAGACTCCTTTGCGAAGTCGAAGGATTCTGTCCGGAAAGAGGATGAAAGGTGCTTTTTGCTGGTGGATATCTCAATGGTTTCGGACGAGCCGGAACCTAAATGTAAAAGCGGTGATCTTCACGTTGCAGCATTTTTGGCTCTCTGGTTGTCTAGAGACATTTTTGATGACGGTTCTGGCAAGAAGGAAATAAGGCCAAAGTTGCTAGCGATTGCTGTGAAGTTGGCAAAAGGTGAAGTTCTTCCCATTGGCAAGCTATTCCTTGGTTCCCTGTATGTGCATCTGGATCACCTAGTTGCGAACATGCGAGTTTCGAATGGTTTCATGAAAGTGGATTCATATGTGCACGTTGCTTTTCTGCAAGCCTGGTTATGGGAGAACTTTGAGAAGTACGCTCCGAAACCGTTGCCTTCGATTCCCGCGAGTTGGGGCGGCTCCCGAATTCTTCGATGGGTGAACAGGCGTCCAAGAGTTGGCCTGAGCTTGGTTAGTCTTCTCGATAAGTCGCATGAAATCAGTTTTCGCCCATGGGAGCCGGTCCATAGGTCGGTGACTCAAATTGACACCTTTGCTTGCTCCGATCATGTCTTTGTCTTTGACGGCGCCTTGAGTGTTGGTGAAAACTTGTTTATTCAAAGTCGCATGTTCGGTTATATGCCTTCTTTCTTCATGGGGTCTTTCCGAATAGCTGCTTACAATATTGACCGTGCAGCTCGTCACATGGGTTTCGATCAAGGGGTGCCTCTTGCTTACCAGTTGGTGGTTCCTAAGGATTCATTGCGTGCCGCCCTCAATGCCAGTGCCCTTGAGGCGGTATCCGCCTTCCCTTCTTTCAAACGGGAAGAGTAACTTCGACGACTTTTGGCTATAATGAGTTCTGGTACAATGAGTTCATTATGATCCAAGATTTTGTAAATAACGTGGTGGAGAATGTTCGTTATAAACCTTCGTTATACTAGCGTTAGGCCTCTCGGGTGTCTTACTAGCCGATTGAGCATCGGATTGGCCAAGTATCATAGGATATGATTGCGATGCTCAAACTCCAGCATGATTGGACCAGAGATCGATTTTACTTCCCTTTGGCAGGCGTGGATATCAGCACCCAGACAATGCGGAACACGGTAGGCCATTGGCCTAACACTGGCGTTCATACCAAGCATTTATAGATAGGAAAACCTAAATTAGGAGTTTTGGCATATTACATGTGTCGCAAAAGCAGTCTCAAACCATAATGCTTGTGAATTATAGATGGAGGTGTAGATGTAGATTCAAAAGGGCCGAGCATGTCAACACGATCACTGCAGCGGAGCGCTTCTGCGCTTGACCAATCGGTCAAGACCACCATGTTTAGTGCATTGACAAAATGGAAATCAGCCCAAGCAAGAGGAAAGGCGCTACGGCACAGAGAGGAGGCTTGAAATTAGGGTTTGAGCGTCGTGTCCATCTTCTCGGCATGATTGGAGATTAAGGTCGCTTGGTCTAGGTCATACCCGGCCTGTATTACAGGCTGGATATATATTCCCTAACCTGATTGGCCAGGCATATCATGCAGCTGTCAGCGCCACGCTCGAGCTAGCGTGGTCACCCCCAGGCCCATGACGATCACCAGAGCCACTCCAGCAGCCAGGACGATTTGGATGGCTCAGATCAAATTTTCATGGGGATATTAGGAGTATAGGCATGAACATCAGCTACCACCTTCACACCCCAGGCAATCGGCCAGACAACAAGGTGGTAGTCTTTGGAGACGTCTTTGAAGAGAAGCGTGAAGCGTCACGGCCCATACGGCCTTGTTTTTTTGCTTCGCCACCGTCGATCACCGACCACTGAATTTCACGGATAATTGAAGTAGCAGTCCTGCTCATGAGGCAATAGGTATAGGCGCCTACACCATTGCCATAAGCTCTATGCATTATGTGTGGTGGGTTAGGCGAGTTGTATCAGTAGCATTCGACCAAAGGCGAGAAGGTGATACTGCGCCTCTTTAAAGCTAACTGTCGCGTTACGTGGTGTTCTCAAAGATCATTTCAATAGTCCAAATTCTGGCTTGGTTATCGATACAGTCAAAGAGTTAATTAGTTAGTGGTGTGTTGCCATCACTTTACCACACCATGATCTGGTGCCTGCATAAAATACCGCAGCGATACTTCCACAGTACTCGACTTCACAGGCTCTTCACCAGGTTATTCAATTGAAACATCCCCATACCTCTTTAGTGGATCGATCCACACGCGTCAGGCACATCAATCAAATTACAAAGCTGAGGGTATCTTTGGGAGTATTGATGCACGGCGGTTTACGGTGCGCGTCACTGACACGCATCACAAGAAACGATGTTAGGAAGTTATGGGCCCGGTTAGAGATGAACCGGAGAAGTGGGCAGGCTGGTGGTATATCCCTGCTTGCTATCCATTACTCCATCACTCCACTTCCTCCACTTCCCAGTAGCGAATAAGACTGTTGGCTTGTATAAATGGTTCTCAGCCCTATTTCCAAGCGACGAGAGAAAAACAAAGAAAACACCAGGCACCACTTACATAATCGTGGCTTGTTCACTTTCTTTTGTTGCAAGTCATAAGAAAGTCTGCAACCGTAGAAAATCTCAACACGCTTCTTGACCTCCACTAAGGTCAACCCGTCTCCTTCACTTTGTGGCCAAGAGCAAATCTGGAGCAGCCATTTCTTAGTTTTAGGCGGGACCCATACAATTGATCTCTCGAGTCTACAAGCACTCACCACATGCAGTGTATTTGTTTTAAAGGATTTAAATTCTAATTTCCTCATCCACCCAAATTGCAAGTTGCAAGGGAGTAGTTTTCACCCATAAACAATTGGCGACCACAGTTGGGAGATTAATCTCCTCGATTAGCAAGTCAATCGATTTCTTGAATGCGCATTCATTCATTTATTATGGTTGAGTTCTTGGACACTTCCACGATGCTCAAATCACTGATGGTTCCCTCAGCAGAATACTCACTCATCCTAGCGTGCGTGCAGCGGCATGATCGGGAGATTTCCAACATTAAAGCGAACAACTTGCAGTGCGGAGATTCACACGAAGAACATGGAGCTAATGCGAAGAAGCGGTAAGCGGCGTACTTGATACT
The DNA here is from genome assembly GCA_023531295.1 of Papaver armeniacum. Lineage (NCBI taxonomy): Eukaryota > Viridiplantae > Streptophyta > Magnoliopsida > Ranunculales > Papaveraceae > Papaver > Papaver armeniacum. The sequence continues at coordinate 120,682 of JAJJWW010007474.1, forward strand.
CGCTCGTCAAGATGACGTATCGAGAGATCAAGGCATTAGGAGATTTCTACCGCGGGGACTAATTCCCCTCGGTCAATGCTGACTTGCCGTGAACCGAGGGCAGTGGATCGAGAGGCGGCATCTCTAGTGAAGCTTTTGTGCCTGAACTCTTGCACCTCTCCCGAGGAATCAGCGAAGGGGGCAGAGGCATTGCTGCCAATTAATAAAATAGCTCGCAGGATACTTTGCAGGCTCACCGCTTCTGCGTCCGGAAGTGTACCCTGGCTGCATCGGAAATGTCATGGCTTGATATTACAATGTACCGTCAGAAGAGCTGACATGATGGCGAGAGGAGGGTCCTGGCAGGACGCCTACATGTTACCGCAGCACATCGAGGGTTCGGAGTTCGGAAGACCCTGCGTCGGCATGCGGGGCATCTTCGAATGTGATTCTGCAGCTCCGAGACTCTCGGGGCCGGTCGGAGTTGAGTCCATGCAAGATTATCGGCGAGCCCTCGCACAATGGCGAGACTTCGAAGAAGCTCGAGGCCGGCGCAGCACATGCGGAGTGCGTCAATTTAAATTGCTCGGTGGGACACGTTCGAAATCGAAGAGTGAAATTTGAAAGATTAACTTAGAAAGGGAGCGGGACTACCATATGATATTAGGAGACCATGGCTTCCACGGCTTGATAAGGTCATCCCTTCCGACATATCACCGGTGCACTGAAGACCTGTACTGCATCAGAAAGTCATCGAAGTATTCTGCGTCGTATTGTCTCCGTATGCCTGCCGATGTCACGAGTGGAGGCTGACATTTGGTGCAAGAAGCTCCCATGGGAAGAAGAGACAGGGCAAAATCACGTGCGCCCGCCCACCCGTGGGCCTCGATCCCGGGAAGAAGAGCCCAGGCTTACACCTTGGGGGCCAAACACTTTCTGACACGCGTTACGTAGCCGGGCGTCCGTCTACTATCCCAGGTGAGACTTCGACTCATCGCTCACACCAAAGAGGATGCACTTTCGAGGCGAAACGCGATCGAGAAGGGGAGAACAATATACGGCGCGGCTGTTGTGCTTAATTAAGCGGAGGCCGGAACCCGGTCTCGCGCCCGTGAACATCTGCTGCAAACTGCCAGGCATACGGAGAGTACCGAGGCAGCCGCCAGCTTGTCAACTACAAAGATGGAACCAATTCCTGTTGACGAGCTCAGGGTTGTCAGCATCGGAAATGAAGAATCTCCGCGGCGCGGTCTCTCTCGAGTTCGGCTCTATCCACGAGGCAGAGCGTCCGCGAGTCTTGTTGACTGCTCCCAGGAGTACCAAGATGTGTTCAGCACGGTACGTCACGAGGAAATGCGCAGTGCAGGTGAAAAATTGGTCACCCATCACTTGCATGCCTGGATCACAAGCCAATCAAGCAATCTCAGAGGCAATTCGGACATGAAGTAGAAGAACAAATCAAGAAAGAAATTCAGAAGTTACTAGCATCTTGGCTTCATCAGGCCTATTCATCATCCGAGCACTAGTTGCAGTAATGTGGTCGGTAAAGAAAGAAAAAGCGGACCGAGAGTCAATCTTCTGCGTGGATTTGAGAGCTTGAGACAAGTGCTGCCCACAAGGCACTTTCCTCTACCCTAATATCGACATGTTAGTAGACGCCACTGGGACCACGGCATATTCTCCTTCCATGGATGGATTACGGCGGATACAGCATCGAGATAAGGATGTATGAGCACGATGCAGAGTAAGAGCAGACTTTCGAACCCACTCTTGTCAATTTTTACTATCTTGTTATGCCGCATTGGTTTAAAGAATGCCAGCGCAACTTACCAACGTGCTATAGCGGCGATCTTCCGCGACATGATGCATAAACGAGTAGAAGACTATGTAGATTGATGTATCGTGGTCAAGTCAAAGGGCCCGAGCGAGATCCGTCTATGCCATCATTACTAGCAAGTATTTGGGAAGGTGTCGAATCTGAGTTAAAGATGAATCCTTTAGAAATGCGCTTTTGGTGTCTCCTCGGAGGTAAATTTCTAGGAGTTCCAAGTAGGCCCTGCGAAGGAATAAAGATAGACCCTTCCAGAGACCGAGGCTATCCCCAGCAATCACGCCTCCCGAGGCTGTGAAGGAGCTCCGGAGTTTGCGTGGGCAAGGTGAACTATATTCGACGTTTTTATACACGGTTTAGCCCAGCTTACCGCCTCGTTTCACCCCTTGTTGAAGAGAGAGGCCATCTTTGTTTGGACCGCGACCAGGCCAGAAGCTTTCTAGAAAGATCCAGCTTGAATACTTTCCATCATCCGGCTATCATGAAGTCTCATGTACAAGGGAAGCCGTGTGTCTCTGGCTGCCTTCAGTGACAACAGCTGCGTGCGGGGCTCTGCTCGCTCGGGAGGGCGCAGGGGGCTCGAGCGTCCTATATACTAGTTCAATGGAATATTGAGGCGTGAACTGGAATGCCCCGAGAGGAAAAGGCATGTTTAGCCTTGATCCATTCCATTATCGAGAATTTAGGCATTACCTATTGTCTAATAGGGTGATACTAGTGTCTAAATCCAGATCCTGCAAAGATTTTTACTTTCAAAATCGGCGTTGTTTGGAAGGGCAGGAAATAGCTTCTCAAATGTCGAAGCTGGACATAACGTGTGCGTCACTAGATCATCAAAGGGTGCAGTTGCGGACTTGCGGCGGCATTTCTGGAGAAGGCACTCTGAGAACTACATGAAGACACTCCCAGGAGAATTCCCGGAGCGTCTGTTTTGGAGGAAGAAGTGTGGCTCTCTGTATTTTGATAGCTCTGCAACCCCAGCGGCAATCTTGGAGGCGGGCATGGTGTTAGTATCTGACCTAGGAGAAGTATTTTCACATTCCTTCAAGTTAGACTTGAATGCACCAACAACTCGGCCCAGTCGTGACTTTCCTTATAGGGCTTTCAATAGCTAAACAAGCGGGAGTCACGTGTCAGGAGATAGAGTGACTCAAACTCTGGTAAATCGGATAAGCGGAGTGTACGCATTGAAGGAAGCGACACTAGCCCCATCTGGTCGGAAGCATAAAAGTTATTAAATTATTTCGGCTGCGCAACCATAATCCATGTTGGTGCGACAACGATAAGCATCTCTGGATTAGTACGGCAACATTGGCCTCAAGCAAGTGGAAGGAGCGGAAGAAACCACGACGGTGAAGAGAGGGAACCATAGAGTCGACATAGGCACATCCAGCATATACAAAGACACGGGGCTGATGATTGGCGAACTCAGATCATTGGGGAGGCTCAACAACCCACTCTCTCAGAGAAGGTGGGTCTACAAAACCTGCAGAACTTCTTAGTAGCCGCATGGGTATGTTGTCTTATCGAAACCCGGATGCTCTGTCAAGATGTCTTGGAGATGACGAATCCTGGCCCATGGTGAGCAAGTGTTCACGGTGAAATCTGTGGACAATCATTGAGTGATAGCAGCTGCCGCGACTCAGCGCATTGCAGGCTATTACTAGCGGAGATGGAGACTGGCGGTCCGGGCTACTTGAGAAGTCCTGCTCAAATTTCCAAGCTCCGCCCACCAATCGGAAGTTTTAGTGTGAACCACCGTTTGGAGGTGGAGGAGCCATACATCAACTATCTTCTTGATGGAGCAACTTAGCCCGATCAAAGGATGCCATCGGGATAAAGCCAAAAGCCAAGCGGTTCCGTATACCACGAAGGGATCTGTCTGCAAGAAGTTTGGGAGGTAATCTATTAAGATCTGGCCGGGTTAGAAGTCCCGATCATTTTAAAGGAAACAGAAGGGAACATCAAGGGAAGAGAGCCGATTCCTCGGATACGAAAATATTGTTGGCCATACATGGAGGATGGCGGCCTGGCTTTTGTTGAAAAGAGCTGTCCCAATGTGTCAAATTCATGGAGAGCCTTGTTCACTTGCCGCTTCACCCCTTTACACTCGATAAGCGATCAGTGGCCATTCACAGTGCAGGAAGCTGGACATCATCGGAAAAATCAACCGCCCTCATCGAAGCGGCACGAGTACGTCATAAGCTGCGTGAATACTTACGCCAAATGGGTAGAAAGCCATCCCGTTGCGAGGAACTACGGGAGCAATTACGGCTTTCATCGAAGAACACATCATTTGTCGTTTCGGTATACTAGCATAGTATCATCGAATAGCTGGCACTCCGCCGCCAATAAGCAGTCGCGGGAGTTACTTGAAGGATATGACATCAAGCGAGGTTTCTCCCATCTACTATCCTCAGGAGCAGAGGAGGCGAGTTTGAGAGTACCAGCAGACGAGCGGTCAGGATCATCGATCGGAACTGTGCATGACAATCTGAAAATGGCATGACCCGATTACCAATGGCGGCTGTGGGCATACCATCGTCACCTAGAAGCTCCATTGGGGTCTCCCGTATTCACTTGTTTATGGAGCGAGGCGCAATTCTCCCGGCCCAGAAATCAAATCCCGTCGGCGGGATTACTGGCAATGGCCCAGGGATCCATTGGGGCGAGGATGAAGCCTCCCCAACTCTCGAATAGCGAGTTAGACACTCGGATTCGGGAGAAACAAAGCGGAAGAATGCACTCGGGTATACAGGCAAAATTTCGGGCATATAAAGGCCCATCAGGACCCACGTATTTTCAAAGTGGGAGATTTGGTCTAAAGCGGCTAGCATTCTCGGTAAGACATATGCTTGCAGAAATTCTTACCAAAATGGGAAGGTCCCTGCGGTCACCGAGGCCTACAATACGAGTTACTACAAGATCATTAAAGTGGACGGAGCGGTGCGAAACGGATCATCAATGGAAGAGTAGCTCAAGGCATATCATGCACGACCATTATCTATTGTGTCAACAATACGAGGCATTTATTTTCATTACATGTTTGAATCATCAATTATATTCGAGAGATGTGTCAATGAAAAAACACCATTTCACAATCAAAAACCAATCGAGTTTATTTCACAAAGGCGTTCAAAAAACTTTTGACGTAAGCATCATTAACAATAAGGGAGTGCGGTTTAGAGAGGCTAGTCAGAAGATTATAGTTCCTTGAGGCATCATCTACGATCTGGCGTGATATCTTCTCGTTCTTTTCTTCAAGTCTGCCACGGCTTGCTCTGCACTGCCTGCGATTATGCATCCAGGGCCTTCTCCTCTTCCAAGATAGCTTTACGCAGCCCGGGAACAACATTTACAAGGATACGGCTCGATCAACCTTGATGGTATCAAGCAATGTACTATAAGCTTGACCGCATTGAACTCCATGGATTCACGGTAGATACCATATTCTCACTTTTCGAGGGCTTGATTGGCCCAACGTTGCGGATAGAAATACTCTCCATCTCGGCTAATCATGGGAAGAAGGCGGTTTACCGCGGTGACCAAAGCGAGAGAGCAATGTCGGACCCGCGTTCTGGCGTTGCGATATGGCGTACTTCCTCCATAACTTTGTGTACAAAGGAACAAACTCCTTACGCTCGGAATCACGCAGAGCATCTCAGGTCTGTTGGAGATAAACATTTCATGCGAACATCGAATGAAAGACACGCATTTAGTGTTCATAAGATGAATGCCCAAGTCGGCATTTGAAGTTCACGGGGGTGAATGTGTTTGGATTTGAAGGAAGAGAATTTGGTTAAGTCATCGTCATCAATAGCGATCACACATGTTCAGGTAGGAGTATCTACTTGCAAGAATGAAGGGATTATTTACTTGATCGTTATGACGAGCAGGCAATGGTTGAGAAAAGGAAAAGAGACAAACGGTATGATCTTCTTAACTCGGAGAACACGAAGCGGGGATTGATCATGAAGCTCGAGGAGCCTTGGGAGTGGTGCCCGTTTAATGGAAGATCTGGATGGTATGAAGATGATCCTTTGTTGTTCGACATGATGAGAAACAGTTTCTATGGAAAGCCCTATTGAAAAATCGCAAAAATGGTTCAAAACCTCTACACTGCATATATCTTTGAGAAAACCTAAAAGCGATTACGGCGCTTGGGTATGCGGATTGACAGAGCCAAGTCGAACTTTCTTTTGAACCCTAATCAAAGAATCGGAAGAGCATTTGGATATGAGTGATTCAGCGGTGTGCAAGCACCCACGCCGAGATCCCATTAAAGAAGAATCCTATTCACGGCTCAAACACCTAAGGGAAAGCTAGGTTCATGAAAGCCACAGTCACGCACGTATGGAGGATTGCCCACGGCGGAATCCCTCAAGGTAGACTTCTTTTATTTTGTCTCCTTACGTTTGTATATGTGCCACCATCATGCCTACCCTACACAATAGTGTAACACGTTATGTCTTAAGGCGGGGACTTATTGTTGATGGTGGGTTTTCATTTAAAGGTTAAAATTATAAAAAACCGAGGAAAAAATTATGCGTGACATCTTGTAAAAGATAAAGCCATTAATAAGTGTTGGATACTCCCTCCTTAATTCACCAAGAATGGAGCATGTGGCAATAATCCCATTACGTGGGCCATGAAATTCCTCAGGAGTTGGAGCATGGCAACAATCCCTTCTGTAATTTCTTATCAGCCTTCTATATTTCCAGTACTCATTATCGGTGTGGCATGGCAGTAGGTGTTATCCTTACGGGAAGTAACACGAACCTCCAAGCACTATAATGAAACCATGTCTGGAAATACTGTGAAGTGTGACTCTCGGTGTGTTATAGCCCGATTGGCCCCTCTCGGTGTGTTATACTAGCAGATTGAGCATCGGTTGGCCGTGCTCGATCGGAATCGATCGCGATCATCCAACTCCATAAGCATGTGATTGGATGACCCCAGATCAATTCCATCACCCCCAAGCGAGTATGGAATACCCGCTGTGAGACAATATGGTGGTCGACCATTAGCTAACTTGCCAAAAAACGTTCATACCAAGCATTATGAATGGAAAACCTAAGTGGGGTTTGCGGCATACATGTGTTGCAAAGCAGGTCTCGACCATCCGTCGCGAGGTATAGATGGGGAGGGTGTGAATGTAATTCAAGGGCCGAGGACCATGTCACCGCGATCCGCAGATGGGCGCCTACACACTATGACCAATCGGTCAAGACCAACCATGTTTGGTTGCAAAATCTCACGCCCAAACAAGAGCATGGCCACCGCGGCTATGAAAGCCAAATTAGGTTTTCAAAAGCCGTCACGGCGTCCATCTTTCGGCATGAATGGAGGTCGAGTTAGATTAGCGGTCGGTCATACGGCATGACCGCAAATGGGCGCATTCTATCCTCACTTGATCGGCGAGGCATATCATGCTGGCCATTCCAAACGCACGTCAAACTTGCGTGGTCACGCCTCCCAAGCATGGCAATTAATCTCGACCGCTCAACCCAGGACGATTTGGATGGCTCGAGATCACGTTTTCATGGGATGTCCCGAGGGTATAGGCATGAACATCAGCCTACCACCTTCACCTTGGGGCCAATGACCAAGACCGACCAAGATTGGTCGTCTTGGAGACAGTCTTTGAAAGAGGGTGGTGTCTGCGGCCCTTGCGACGTAGTTTTTATCGCAAATCGATCTAGCCACTCGATTTCCTAGGACAGATTGAGGTGACCCGGATCATTCTTTCGTGGGGTAAGTCTAGGCGTTTCTGGCCGTTGTACCATCTACACGCATATATGGTCGGCACAGCCAAAGTGTATCCATGCTTGGTTTCGACCAGGCGAAGTGATGCTGCCCACACCTCTTGAAAACCTAATTTCATTAGCAGTCGCGAGATGAGTTTCTCAAAGATCATCTCATCAGTCGACTTCTGACTTGGTTATGACCACAGTCGGGAGTTAATTAGTCGGTGAGGTGTCATTACCCATCACTTTACCACACCATGATCTACGGTACCTGCATAAAATACACACGATACTTCACAAGTATCGACTTCACGAACACCCAGTTATTCAATTGACGATACATGCTATCTTTTTCGTGGATCCACGATCCACACATTCGGACATCAATCATGTGACAAGCTGGGGATACATGCAGGGTATTGGTGCAGTTTTGGACGTGCGCGTACGGCACGCACATCCACAAGAACAGTGTTAGGAAGTTACGGACGGTTAGAGATGAGCAAGGGAGAAGTGGGCAAGTTTGGTAGGTATCCTGACGCACAACTCCATTACTCCATCACTCCAGCTTCCCTCCGCTTCCCACCGAGAGACGCGAATAAGACTCAATG
>JAJJWW010007475.1:0-29752 GCA_023531295.1 Papaver armeniacum
GGATATTCGATATCCTAGCCGTTCCGAATATCCGATTCCGTTAGGTTAATATCCGACATTCCTTGGTTATCCGATATCCGATAACCTTAACATAACGGATATCCGTTTATTAACATAACGATTAGGTTAAGGGAGTTTCCGTTAGGTTAATATCCAAATACCGTTAGTGTATAACTTTATATCATAAAATTTTAGGAAATTTTCGATATCTAATACCCTTTAGGTTTACTCTTTAGCCATTTGATTACGTCTCTCCTAAGTAAATATCGGAAATTATCAAGATATTAACGGAAATTATAGGAAATTATTGAATATTAACGGAAATTATTGGAAGTTTTTTTGTATCATGAGTAGATAACGGAAATTATCGGAATAATATCCGATATCAGATAGCTTATCCTTAACCTTATCGATATGGATTTTTGAATTAAGACGGATATTATCGGATCTTGGATATCAGGTAACCCTTAACATAACCTTATCGATATTGCCAATATCCGATGGATTTTTATCCATTGACAGCCCTACTTCTGATCAGGGATCAGCCCACTTTTGATGGGACATTCCTAAATTTGCACGATTGCTAAAGGTGGAAATTAACGTTTGGTTCCTTTATTAGGTGGCCCCAAAACTATTTAGTCCCGCGGAAAAAAACATTTCCTTGTTTGGTCCATAATTATTTGAAATATATAAATTGGAAAAAAATACTCTTTCGTGTTAATTCCTACTTATTTTCTTGTAGATGTTCATTCTATTTGATGAACTATCAGATTTTTTGTAGATTTGAGTTTATTTGTTTCATGAAAACTCTACACTTCATTATTTTTTTTATAAGCAAAATCATAAAGACCATAAAAACATTAAACTTCCACGTTCAGATGCTGGGACGTGGTCGAGACTAAGATATGGCGTTAGCCAAACCGGTGAAGACCATGCCATACGATTTTTGTTATTTTTTGCCTATTGGGCTACATTATGGGCAACCGTATGAAAGTGCTGCGGCTAACATATGCAAATTCTACTCTCCTAAATTTGGTGATTAGATATGCAATATCAGATAAAATCAATTGAGTTTTATGATTCCCACAAAAGTCTCTTTCAATTGAGTTTTATGATTCCCACAAAAGTCTCTTTCGTTTATCTTATGATGAATTACTCATTCCGCATCACTTTCGATTATAATCTGCTGGTTCTTCCTTTCCCAAGATGTTCTCATAGCATCCCTTACTGCTCTCCGATTGCGCTCTTCCGCCCAACGAACAAGAGATATATAAAGCTTCTGCAATTAAAAATTGGTGGTCGGGAACCACGAAAGATAAATCCCCCCCACCCATCCGTTTCGAGGAGAGATTCCAAGCCCCTCCACAATTGATTTTAATCCAATCAAAAGGAGGAGAGATCCAACCAGATCTTTCAACGATTGGGTTTATTTCAGAGATTTTTAAGAGATGAGGTTAGTTGAATTGCATTGAAAGCATCGATTTTTCTCTAGCCAAATTGACCAGCACATACATGCAATTAAAGGGTATGTCTCCAATCTGGTGGAATCATCCATGTATGGGTTCAGTTGCAACCAGTATCTTATCCATTCATCAAAGGTAAGATCTTAATACTGATTGTTTGCAATATTTATTTGAGACCATGCTTTGATAAGTTTTGAGCGTGTAACTAGAGAATGCGTGATGCTTTCATCTTTCATTTTGCATCTAGGACAAGTATATTGATAGACACATTTATGTGTCTATTTTCATCTTGATTTTCTATATTGATAGTACCCATTTTTGTACTTATTATGGTGTTTTGTGTATTTGTAGGTATTTTTGGGAAAATCGGCTCGAAAAGTTGTTAAAGGCACCCGAAGGAAGTGTTATTGGCACCCATATTTTGGATAATGGCACCACCGGGTCACCCCTAAACAACTGCTATCGGTGTAGGATCAGAATATCGCAACCTCAATACTTCGCGAGAGTAATAAACGACAGCATCACGAAGGAGTCGCGGGGAAGTAAAATAAATGACGCAATGGATGACGATAGCGAATTTAACACGAGGAAGATGTGAAAAAATGGCGAAGGTTAAGAGTGTCGTGAGGATGAACACTTATACACTTGCGACACTTCGCGAGTTATTCCCGAAAATAAAGGACAACTTATTTGTCATCCTTTGTGTACTACCCTATATAAAGGGGTGAGTAAGTCTGTTGTAGGGAGAGTTCTTTTGAATTGTTAAGCAAGTCATTAGGAGAGAGAAAATTTAGAGTGATTGTAATTTCTTTAGCTCTGTTCTATCTTCCTTTGTAAACATTTCAAGAAAATAATCAATAAAATCTATAGTTATTCATCTTCAAATGGATTAGTTGAGTAAATTCTAGTGAGGAGTGTAGTGTGGGATTTCCTGCCAACTACATATGCGCTAGAAACAGGGATTGAAACAGATTGAAGATAAAAGATTGCAGCTAAAATTATCCGAATCAAGAAAATGAGAGAGAAAAATGTTAAATCGGATGAAGTAGAGAAGTTAAAAAACAAGGAATATGATGAAAATATTTATGAGTACAAGATACAATTACAAAAGCAATGATTAATGAATTTCATGAAAACATCGAGAGGAAGAATACATAAACGAGATTTTGAAGGAAAGAAGATTATAGATGGGGAGAAGACATCGTCTTTGAAAGAGTGGGAAAAGCAGAAAATAACATTCACAAAGCAGAGAGAGGTACCTAAAGAGGGTTTGAGCCATACATCCCCATTAGTGATCACAATAAATGCATGCAAAAATGGAGAAGAACCAGGCAAAAGGCGGAAGAATGGGGTGAGAAATAGAACTTTGGTGGATACTGGGGAGTTTGGTGAGCATCATGTTTTACCATACTTACAAAAAATTAGGATATAAAGATGAAGAAATGATTTCCCAAACAGTATTATATCCATGGTTTTGGTAAATCCATAACAAAACCTAAAGGAGAGGTAAAATTACTTAATTCTCGCATTGGAGAAATTGAAACACATGTGACATTGAGTGTAGTGGATATGGAATCGCCATACAATGTGTTGTTAGGGAGGCCATGGGTACATGCAATTAAATGAAGCGTCAACATTTCATCAGTATCAAGTTTCCTATGCCAACTGGAATTGGTGAAATCATAGGAGATATTGATAAAGGGAGAATATATCATCAAGACTAAGTAAAGCATTATGAAGAACGAGTGAAGAAGCGAAAAGATCGCAAGAAGATGGTAAAAGCGGCTAAAAAGAAGAAGAATTTAAAATTTACATGATAAGAGCAAAAGAAGGAAAAGGAATACCTAGCGCAATCTCGCAGGATAAGGAAATGAAAAGGACCAACCCCTATGGGAGAACCGAAAGCTAGCTATATCGCATTAGAACAAACAAAAGAAGTGAATGTTGGAATCGAAGAAGATCCCAAGATGTTAAAAATTGGGACTAAAATGGAAGTAGATGAAGAAAGAAGAACTATTGATTTGATGCGAGATTATAAAGATATTTTCGCGTGGGATATGGATGAAATGCAGTATAGATCCATCCGTGGCTTGCCATAAATTGGAAATTGTGAGAAATGTAAGACCATTCAAACAAAGAATTAGAAAGATCGCACAAAGATATCATCCTCAAATAGAAGAAGAATTCAAAAATGCTAGATGCATGAATCATTAGACAAGCAAAATATCCCGAATGGATAGCAAATATGGTTATAGTCCCAAAGAAGAAAAAAGGGATAAGAATTTGTATAGATTTTACCGATCTAAACAAAGCTTGTCCAAAAGATAGTTTCCCATTACGGATATTCCAATTGGTCAAGCAACGAAATAGAAACGAAAGGATATCATCTCTTGATGGATATAAAGGTTACAATCAAATTCCTCTCGCCGAAGAAGATCAAGAACATACCGCTTTCTTCGCTCCAAGAGGATTACACTTCGTTATACAAAAATGCCGTTTGGTTTTGCGAAATGTCAGAGCAACATACCAAAGAATGGTAGAAAAGGTGTTCGCGAGGTGGATACACAAAACATTAGAGGTGTATGTAGATGACATGTTAATAAAAAGTAAGAAAGCAAAAGACCACATACAGGATCTGAAAGAAATTTTTGAACAAATGAGACATTTCAACATCAAAGTAGAAAAATGCACCTTTGGAGTTGCATCCGGAAAAATTTTAGGTTACATCGTATCAAAAGAAGGAATCCAAGTCGACCCAGAGAAAGTACAAGCGATTCGCGATATGCCAACACTGACGACGGTAAAAGATGTTCGGAAGTTAAATGGGTTGCTAGCTTCGCTAGGAAGGTTTATCTCGCGATCATCTGATAAATGCAAGCACTTTTTCAACATCCTCAAAAAGGGATCAAATTTTAGATGGACAGATGAGTGTGAGAAAGCCTACAAGGAATAAAAGAACATTTAATGGATATATCAATTTTGCAAAAAGCGGGAACCCGGGAGAAGAATTATTGATCTATCTTGCGACGACCTCGCATGCATTAAGTGCAGCATTACTGCGAATGGACGTAGGGGTAGAGAAACCAATCTACTACATCAGCAAAAGTTACAATGCCGCAGAAAGGAATTACTCAAAAATTGAAAAACTAATCTTGGCATTAGTTTACGCAACATTTAAACTTCGCATATACTTTCAAGCGCACATTGTTAAGGTAGTGACAAAAATACCAATCGAATCGATAATGAAAAATTCAAAAAGATCGGGAAGAGTTGAGAGATGGAATTCTCAAATAAGTCATTGCAAACTCAAATACGAAATATTGTCTTCACCAAAATCACAAGTTGTCGCAGACTTTCTAGCGAGAATTTCCTTTGGAAGAGGATGAACCAAGTGGAAGAAATGATGGACGTAGAAGAAGAACATGGAGATCCAAAAGACTTGTTAACTGAGCCAAATAGATGGGAAATATTAGTAGATGGGTCATCTAATGGAGAAGGTAATGGGGTTGGAATTGTTGTGATATCGCCAGGAAGGCAATAAAATAGCTTTTTCTTTGATTAGAGTTTGCGTCAACCAATAATGAAACAGAATATGAAGCTATAATACACGCTTTGCGATTAGCAATAGAAATGAAATTGGAAAATGTAAGGATTACCGGTGATTCGCAATTGGCTATTCGCCAAATAAAAGAGGAATATACTATAAATGAACCATCTTTACAAAAGTACAAGAAACTTGTTGACGAAAAATTTTGTCGATGCAGATCTGAGAATAAAATGGAGACATATATCAAGGAGAAATAATAGACTCATGCAGATGCTTTTGCCTTTATATCAAGTATGATGACAGATCCGATCACGAGAAATATAAAAATACAAACACTTTTAACACCGTCAATTAATAAAGAAGAAGAGTAGGAAACAGATGTAATGCTAATAAGATGGAACACAAACACTTTGCGAGGAAGATTGGAGAGCAGAACTTCATGCATACCTGATAAAAGGGGAAACACCAAGAAATAGATTAGAGGCACACAAATTAAAAAGCAACAAATTATGAATTAAGAGATGGAGTACTATACCGACGATCTTTTAATGGACCTTCATTCAGATGTTTAACAAGGAAGGAAGGAGAAACCATATTGAAGATGTTGCATAAGCGGGGATCTCGGTAATCATAGTGGTGGAAGATCTTTAGCACATAAAGCAAAAATGCGGGGCTATTATCGGCCGTATATGCATGAGGACGCGAAACAAATACCAAGGCGTTGCGAAGATTGCCAAAGGCATGGGAAGAAGATACATGCACCGGGAGCGCCATTAAATTCTTCAACAAGTGTGTGGCCTTTTGGAAAATGGGGCTTATATATTGTGGGACCATTCCTACCAGAACAGTGATGAGAGAAGATATCTAATTGTCGCCACCGATTATTTCACAAATGGGCAGAGGTGAAAGCGGTACAACACATTCGCGATAAAGATGTTTTTACTTTCATATTTGAGAACATTATATGCAAGATTTGGGATTCCAGCCTGCTTGGTATCTGACAATGGGAAACAGTTTGAAGGACAAAATATAGAATTGTTGCTTAATGCATTTCAGATACGATGTGGAAAATCAACTCCTCCTATACCCGCATGAGCTAATGGCAGAAGGAAAGCGACAAATAAAACAATTGCAGACATATTGAAGAAGAAGTTAGAAGGATACAATAAAGGATGGTGCTAACAAGTGCACAATGCGGTATGGGCTTATAATACAACGTGAGAGAAGCTACATGTGAATGTCACCTTTTGTTTAACATATGGGGTTGAAGCTGTACTCCCAACGAAGTTATGATTCCAACAACAAAGAAAGAAGCTTGGGAGAAAAATCTTAGTGCTGGGAACATTTTAATCAAATTAGATGAATTAGAAGAAAAAAAAGAGAGAGAGCACTACAACATATGGAGAATTATCAACGAAGATTGGCGAAGAGAATATAACAAACGTGTCAAGATACGTGAATTTCAACTAGGAGATCTGGTCTTTGCGAGAGACACCAATATATCAGCGTGAAAGTGGTGGCAAGTTGGCAAGAAAATGGGATGGACCTTATATCATTAAGGAAATAGTTGGCACAAGGGCATATAGATTAATGGATCCTGAAGGAAAAGATGTAGGACAAAGATTGGATAGACCATGGAATAGGTTGTATCTCAAGAAGTATTACCCATAAAAGATGGATGAAATGAAATGAATTTGGATGAAATGTTTTTGCGACAGAATGATTGCGAGGTTGAATAAAATAGAGAACGATTGTGCGAATGTCTCGCAAACAATACATTACCGAAAATGAATGATTGAATGAATTGACAAAATGATAGAGTGAGTGAATGGGACGAACTTTTATGGCGTACACCCTAGTTCGCGAATGATATTTCGCAAGAGGCAAATGTAAGACCTAAAGTACGTCATATAAGGGGGTATCTCTTGACATGGCTCTGGGGGAAAGGTTACACCGCTCCCGGAACTGGGTCATGGAGATTTGGGGCCCATGAAAGCCTATCCCGGGAGAGATACCTTGGATTTCCAACTATATATATAAGGTTATACCCCGGTTGACGCCCGAGGGTCTCTTCCAAGGAGTCGTGTATGCTCAAGGCGTCGGGGTACACGGTTGAGCCAAGAGTGCTCGGGGCATTTGAAGTGTCTCGCCATTCTTGGCAAGTCTTGGTATATGCCGCACTCGCCCGAAGAAAACTCCACTTAGGGTGATCTCGTAACCATAAACCATATAGGTATAAGGGATAAGAGATCGCGAAAACAATCGGTTGTTGTTAAGACCGGATGGGAGGAGCTAGTCTTGTATGGCCGATGTACGCCTCCTTGAAGGGGCAACCTGGGAGAAGATAAGGCGGCACCCTCCATTAGGGAGCGATAAGTGTCAAAAGATGCAAATGTCACGAGGCTTTGTTTTCGCAAGAAAATTTAGGCTTGTCATATTTGTGCGATGATCCTGTAGAGGCAATAATACTAACGCAAGGATAAGACGAGATCAATGGGTTTTTGCATGAAAATGTAAAGACGTCCCTGCGATTTCACGCAAAGACGGCAATGTCATGGGATTTTATATTCGCAAGAGTACTTAAGCCTGTCATATTGTCGCATAAATAACATATCCTGCAGAGGCAAAAATACTTAAGAAATGATAAGACAAGGTCAATGGGTCATTACATGAAAATGTAAAGACGTCCTGCGATCTTGTCGCAACGAGGGGTGGCGAGATAAGACCTTTAATTAGGAAGGCAAAATAAGACCACACAATAAATGATAAGACAAGATCAATAGATTTCTTCATTTGTGAAGATATCCTGTGATCTTGTCGCAACGATAAATTTCAACAAAAATAAAGGTAAGAGAACATGCTTGTAGATTAGAATTGCAAATCTAAAATGAGATAGAAAGGGAAAATAAGGGATTATTCATCAAGGGATTTAGTCTTTCCAATCAAAAAGAGTACTTCAATAAATTGAAAAGCATCTTATGCAAAAAGTCATATAGAAAAGAGACCGGAAGATGTAAAATTACAAAAATAGTTTAAATCTCTACATCAAATGCGTTCGACAACAGAGATGATAAATGTTCTTCAACAATTTTATCGGCTTCACCTTCGCCGATTGGAGGATTTTCATCGAAATTTTTTCATTTGGATTCTTATCGACAATTTCATTATTCAAGAGATCTTCGCAGCTTTCATAATCGTAATCACTATCGGGAGAATTAGGAACTTCATCATCTTCAACTTCCAAAGGTTCAATAGAGACAGTGGTCAAGGGATTTAGAAAGTAAGATCTCATTCACAAAAACTTGACTTTGGGATGAAATTGACGAAGAAGTGCCTTCTGTTGATTCCTACTTTGGATATCTTTAAGATAGCTAAGATAATTAAGCTTTCTTGCGGAACGATCACGAGAATGGGAAAGAGTAGCGACAAGTGTTGCATTTTCCTTGCGAATCTTGGCATGGGCGGATTCCAAAGTAGACAGAGAGGTGCGAAGATCTTTCGGGATTCTCGTGAAAATAAAGAAGAACAGCTGACAAAGTTACAAATAAAAAGTAATGTAAGAAATTAGAAAAGGAAAAACGGATGAGGTAGTCAAATTTTATGACTACCTTCCTTTTGCGAGATAAGATGTTGGGTCAGGGCCAAGCAACTATTCTCCAAATGATCCATGGCATTATCAAAACCATCACCGACAAGACCTTTTAACCGAGAACGCAAGCTTTTTTCATTAGAAATCGATAAATTATTTTCCTTCGTAAGGGAGGAATGAGATTCTTTTAACTTGGTATATTCATCCTTGAGCTGGTTTGTTTTCACACTTAGAGTTATTCTACCACTCGAATAAGCTTATCTCTTTCGGTAGTGGTTTCTTTGAGTTTATTTTTCAATGAGCAGATAGATTGTTCTTGCTCATTCAGTGCTTTTCGACAAACATCAAGTTGTTGCGAGGATATCGCCACCTTGTCCAACAAAGCTCGCTTCTCTTGAGACAAAGTTCCATTTTCATCGATAAGGTTTCCAACTCCAAATTAGATTTAGTCAAAGAATATGAGAGATGCGACAATTCGTTACTTAATAATTCTTGCTTCGGACTAAGTAGGCGTTTTCTTGGGTTAGATTATTTATCTGGTCAACATAATATGTATGGAGGTTATCTAATCGGTTATATTGCTCCATCCAAGCATCTTTTTCCGTTCGAGTTTCTTCCACGATAGATTCCACTTGATATATCTCCATTTTACGTTTCTGATTCAAAGCTTGAAAGGCGAACAAAGTCTTCAAAAAAAAAAAAAAAAAAAAAAGGGAGGAAATGATACCTTTTAGTTCTTCATTCTTCCTGCGAAGATTATCACGATCCAGCGAAGTATTATGAAGGCTATTCTTCAAGGTCTTAATTTCTTGTTCCAAGGATGCTCGCGACATGGTATCAGAACCAAAATACTTACTCAAGGATTCATAAACACTAGATCTGATAGGATCAGCAGAAATTTTCTTAACATCATTCATGGTATCCGATAAAAACTTAAAAGTTACATCTATCCCTTCCAAGTTTTCTTTAGTAAGAGAGATAGATCCAAAGGAAGAGGAAATGATGGAGGAAGAGGGAAAGGTTAAATCATCTTTAGTCATAAGAATGTCGATTAAAGGAACTTCGATTAACAAGCGGGGCGAAGTAGAGGTATTAAGGGTAAAAGTGGGAGAGAGGTTCATTTTGAAGAATTTCATTAACGGAAAATTGTGGATTGATTCATCATGCGAGATCCTCGCATGAGAAGGTGAGTCATCATGAGTGGAAGGAATTGGTTTATCTTGCTAAGAAATCGCTAGAGAAGATGAATTATCTGTGAAGGTATTGTAGGAGAAACGACAAGCTTAAACCCGGGGAAAAGAAACAGGAGGCGCAACGGGTTTAGAAGGCGAGGCTTCTTGGGGATTTATCAAACATCTGCGAATTACAAGCTAAATAAGAAACAAGAGGCAACAATATTGTTATTAAAAGAGTAAATGTTTCTTAAATACCTTATTATTCGCAGGCTTTCTTTTAGAGGCAAAGGATTTTGATTTGTTTTGGTTCATGAACCCATGGAAACACTAGGATTAGTAATGGTGAATTTGGTGCTAGATTTATCCTTGCTGAAACAAAAATGGCAAGAGAAATATTAAAAGAAGAATAGTATCCAAATAAAAGACTTCAATAAGAGAGATCAATCATGAAATAATCAAAATTAGCAAAATCAACAGACTTTGATGCCATAGAAACTTGATAAGCAAAAGAGTTGTAGCGAGAAAGACGATGAAGGAAAAACGGAAAAGAGAAAAGTTGCAGACAATAAAGAAGATGAAGTAAAAAGAAAAGAAAATTTTCATAAGGAATTCTCCTTTAAATAGATGGGAAAAGAGTAAACTTAGGATAACATTAAATGTCTTAGGTAAAAAGTGAAATTTTAGATACGTGTAAACAATCATTCCTAAATTCACGGAATCTTGTCGGTAAAAAAAAATGGATAGAAAACAAATGGTTGCGATATTTCAAAATGTTAATTCTCATGACATTCTCTTCTTCGCAGAGAAGACATGAGAAGAGGCAAGATGTAGGATCAGAATATCTCAACCTCAATACTTCGCGAGAGTAATAAACGACAGCATCACGAAGGAGTCGCGGTGAAGTAAAATAAATGACGCAATGGATGACGGTAGCGAACACGAGGAAGATGTGAAAATCAGGCGAAGGTTAAGAGTGTCGCGAGGACGAACACTTATACACTTGCGACACTTCGCGAGTTATTCTAGAAAATAAAGGACAGCTTATTTGTCATCCATTGTGTATTACCCTATATAAAGGGGAGAGTAGTAAGTCTGTTGTAGGGAGAGTTCTTTTGAATTGTTAAGAAAGTCATTAGGAGAGAGAAAATTTAGAGTGATTGTAATTTCTTTAGCTCTCATTCTATCTTCCTTTGTAAACATTTCAAGAAAATAATCAATAAAATCTATAGTTATTCATCTTCAAATGGATTAGTTGAGTAAATTCTAGTGAGGGGTGTAGTGTGGGATTTCCTGCAACTACAATCGACACCCCTACTCTGGTTAAGGGGCATTTCTTCTTCACGTTCAAACTTGAAAAGTGGCATGAATTTTTTTTTCTTCTGCAATTTTTTTTCCGGAGCATAATTGGACGAGGTTTTGTGACCCGTTCTTGGATTTGGATTGGGTTCAATTGGTTTCAACTAAACAGGATTAGTAAGGGAGTTAGACCCGGAATATGAAGAGATTCCAATAATATCTCGATATAACTGGGAAGCTCTCGCCAAAACATGGAAGAATTTTCAGTCGAGTTCCTTGGAGATTTTCTTGGGATTTACTTGGGATTGATTGGACGTAGCAAAACATGGAAGTAAAAATGTAAAAGAAGGAAGATTTCCTAGGAACACGATAAAACATGAGAGAAGAAATACTCGGTATTGGTTTTGTGCTATAATTGGAAGTTATGTGGGAATGAAAGAAAAGAACGCCTTATGCCGGAATTCATTCAATCTTGGGAGTGTTTGTATTAATCAGAAGACGCTAAGAGAAGAAATAGGGTATTTGGAAAGAATATTTCCATAACTTGCAAGGAAAGTCCGAGACTTCCTGTGAAAGAAAAAAACAATGATTTCCCGAGATATTTAAGTTCCTGTTATATAGAAATAGGCCTCTGGGGATCACAGGGGGGATATCGAGACTTTGGGGAAGTGGCAGAAAGCTTAGAAACAGAACATAAGAGAAATTAATTACAGAGAAGAAGCTGCAAAACCGTCACCTTTTCTTTCAAACTTGTAACAGTTTTGCAACAACTATTCTTGTTAAGGTTTTCTCTGTTAAGAAATTAATGGATTAGTAAAAACACACGTGCACACATCAATTGCATCCTCTTCAGACTATCGAGTTTAGGAAAACTCGTGGATTAGTAAGTTGAACCCGTGCCTTGGGCCTTATGAGAGTTACCAGCTGAAAGTCCACAAACCTCAGCCTCGCACCTTAGGGTATATTTTGTTGTGGTAACCCAAGCTTACCTAAATTAGTTAGCCCAGCATTTGCATGTGTACAATTTTTTGCTGATTATTGTATGCCAGAACGTAAGAGAGACGCTCTAGGTCGGTTTATGCGTGAGAAACCTAGAAATTCTGCTTTAGGAAATAAGAATCTTGATTATCTTAATCTAGGGAGTCCTATTTTTGGACGTTCTTCTCACATTGAGGAAAATATCCCTAGTACTCCAATAGTACCAAAAATGACAACTTTGAAAGCCTTGCTGAATCCTACTAGGATCACTCGTCCCCCGTGCATTAAGTTAGCTGAAACTGATGCAACATATGAACTGAAACATGGGACCATACAAATGCTCCCAATATTTTTAGGGAAGGAAAATGAAAACCCCTATTTCCATGTTAGGGATTTTGAGGAAATTTGTAGTACTTTGAGGATTAAAAACCTAGATGATGAAGAACTAAAACTTAGGTTGTTTCCTTTCTCCCTGAAAGATAAAGCCAAATCTTGGCTGTATAGTTTGACTTCCGAGTCAATTGAAACATATGAACAACTTACACCTTCCTTTTTCAATAAATTTTTCCCTAGGCAACAAGAGGGTATTTGAAAAGGTTCAACGATTTAATGTGACAATGTCCTCATCACGGCTTGGAAATGTTAACAGGGTAGAAGGAAGCTTTGACTCAGATACCAAAATTGCAGCGATAGCGAAAAGGTTAGAAGGCTTAGAATTGGGTCACACTAGTGGTAGAATATAGCCTTTTTTGGAAGGCCAGATTATGGAAGATCAAGCCAATGCTCTTTACAATAACTCTAGATTCGATAACTCTCAGAAGTTTGATCCATATTCGAAACTTATAACCCTGGTTGGAGAAACCATCCGAACCTTTCATGGTTTAAGGGCCAGAGTCAAGGTCAGTTTAGTAATTCCAATGCTCCCCCAGGTTTTAGCTATAAGAACCCTTCAGGTCCAACACAATTTAAAAACCCTTCAGATAAGAAGATTACGAGTTTAGAAGAGTCTCTCGCATCGTTTATTCAGAGTACTGTAATATTCTAGCAGTTAGTTGCACAAAGTTTAGAGGAGAATAAAAACATGTCTCAGGCTAACTCTCAGGCTATTACCGAATTAAAAGACCTGGTTAGTCGGATAAATGAGTCTTTACGTGAAAAAGGTAAGTTCCCTAGTCAACCAGTACCCAATCCTAGAGGATTCCACTCAATAACAACCCTTAGGAGTGGTAAAACGGTAGACAATAAGGTAGCCATGCATAATAGTGGACATATTGTAGATCCACCTTCTAGTTCCCATTCTATGTCCCAAAATGACCAAGAGGAACCACTAGCTAAAGAGACTAACAAAGTTTCTAGTGATGCCAATGCAGTTCCAGATATATCTTTTTGTGCCCAGAGCCCCGTACCCATAGTTGTTAGCTCCAACAAAGAGAGAGTCGACTTTCAACGAAATATTAGAAACATTTAAGCAGGTGAACATTAATATCCCTTTATTAGAAGCAATTAGGCAAATGCCTGCTTATGCCAAGTTTCTTAAGGATCTTTGTACACAAAAACGTAAGCTTAGCGTCAATAAGAAAGCCTTTTTAGCTGGTCAGGTAAGTTCGATCCTTCTGAACCAAACAACCCCAAAGTATAAAGACCCTGGATGCCCCACTATATCTTGTGTGATCGGTAATTATTCAGTGGATAAGGCATTACTTGACTTAGGAGCTAGTGTTAACTTACTAACATATCACGTGTATAACCAGCTAGGACTTGGGAAGTTGAAGCCGACTAAAATGACCCTACAGTTAGATGATAGGCCTGTCAAAGTACCTCGTGGTATTGTAGAGGATATTCTGATTGAGGTTGATAAATTTATTTATCCAGTGGATTTCGTTATTCTAGATACTCAGCCTGTTCAGGACCCTAGTGCTCAAATACCGGTGATTTTAGGTCGCCCATTTTTAGCCACAGCTAACGCCGTCATCAACTGTAGGACCAGACTTATGAACATATACTTTGGTAATATGACCATTGAACTAAATGTATTTAATGTTACTAGACAACCTTCTGATGAATTAAAGGAAGTGAATATGATTAACACTTTAGTTCAGGATAATTGGGACGACATTCTATTTGATGATTCTTTGGATGAATTTGATGAGATTCTCTTAAGTCAGTTAGGTGACCAAACTCTTGAACTAGAAGAAGCTCTCGAGTACTTTAAAGACTCTACAGACCCTGAAATTCAAGCCATGGTGCTAGGTCTTACAGAGATTAATGATGACCCTAAGTTTGGGGGTAATGATCTAGAGGAAGCTTTTGAGTATTTTAAAGACTCCGATGATCCAAAAATTCAATAAATAGTTAAAGGTTTGTCTGAGAATACTGACTACCCTAAGTTTGGGGGTAATGATGGTCAAGCATCCCCATTAGAAGTCCCTAACTTGGGAATCAAGCCTAGTGTGCCCGAGGTATTACTTGAGTCTCTTCAGACTCCACAACCTGATCCTCCTGATACTGCCCAGGAGGAAATCCAGCTATGAGAGACATGTTGTTCGAATGAGTCTATTTGTCAAGACACTCATATGAAGCCCAAGTAGGCGCCACAGATAAACCCAGTTGTCTTGCAAGAAGTGTTGGATCAGGTTTTGCTATATTTGTTTATTTATCTAATCCGGTGCAGTTGTCTCATAATTGTGACAATTTTATTTAGTATTGTTGATCCACAATTGTTTTGACTATTAATATATGATTTGAAAGGTAATTAGTCATTTTGTGGTATTTGACGTCTGGCTGAAGACTTTAAACTTAGCACTACTTGGGAGGTAACAGTTTATCCTTGTTCATGTTTTTAATTTTATCTTTAAAACATTGAGGACGATGTTAGATTTAAGTTTGGGGGTATGGGAGAAACTTTTTAGTTGCATTCTTAAACTCCAGAGCCTAGAAATTTATGTATATTAAGGATGACACTAACCAATCTAATTGGATGGAAGCATCTTGGTTGTAGGAGTTGAGGAACCAATCAGAGTAGATGGAAGCATCTAAATGAGTCTATTCATAAAAGCACAGAGCTCAGGTGTAAGAAATAACATGGTAGTTTCGGCATATCTCGTTGAGTCCTTTTCACCTTCTGTTTTTATTGCATTTTCTTTTTAAAATATGTTTCTCTAAGTGATTTGGTGGGGAACACACATCGAGTTGTTAACACCGCTGGGATGAAGTAGAGTGATTGGGTTACTTTATAAAACAAAAACAAAAAAAGTTGAAAAAAAATTACAATACAATAAAATAATAATAATAAAAAAGAAATTGAGACCAGACCATCAGATCAACCGGATAAATTGTTCAATAAAATCGACCGCAGGTTCCCTTGTATATGCCACTTGAGTTGATCTATAATTAGGATTGTCAACCACTGGTTCCCTTGTGTATTCCAGTTGTGTTGATATTAGTCAGACCAGTATCTCGGTCCATTAGGATATGTTCATCTTGGCAGTGTCCTTCAGACAGATATGGGAAACATCGTTCTCCTTAGTCAACATCAAAACCATCTAAGTTTTTCTCTATATCCATCTTCTTAATCTATTCATGTGATTTGTAGATTCCGGATATTGATGTCCATAGTGCGACTATCTGAGTAGAGCTCTGTCACTTATATATGAATTTTAGTATGTGAGTGCAAACTCGTGTACAATAATTGGAATTTCGCATCAGGGTACTTCCTCCTGTAGTCAATGAGAGTATGCCAACCAAGGAGGTTCTTTAGTGCTATTCCAAGGTTCTGCGTAGATAGCTAGGGTCTGGAGTAAAGGTTTTGTGGGTACACCTCTGGTAAACCCTCCCGAGACTATAACTCGGCCACTAGGGCCACCTAAGGGTTTAAAGGCTTGTTGCACACGCTAAGTGCAATCGCGATGCCTGCGACAGTGAGTTAGGATTTTATTTTGTAGACTTGATTTTCTCGAGACTATCAAATAATAAGTTTATGGGTATTTGATAGACGCATTTATGTGTCTATTTTCATCTTGATTTTCTATATTGCTAGTACCCATTTTTGTACTTATTATGGTGTTTTGTGTATTTTTAGGTATTTTTGGGAAAATCGGCTCGAAAAGTTGTTAAAGGCACCCAGATGAAGTGTTATTGGCACCCATATTTTTGGATAAGGGGCACCACCATGCACCCCTAAACAACTTCTATCGGCACCCCTACTCTGGTTAAGGGGCATTTCTTCTTCACGTTCAAACTTGGAAAGTGATGGGAAATTTTCTTTTCTTCTGCAATTTTTCCCCGGAGCAGAATTTGACAAGGTTTTGTGACTCGTTCTTGGATTTGGATTGGGTTCGATTGTTTTCAACTAAACAGGATTAGTACGGGAAATAAACCCGTAATATGAAGAGATTCCAATAATATCTCGATATAACAGGGAAGCTCTCGGCAAAACATGGAAGAATTTTCAGTCAAGTTCCTTGGAGATTTTCTTGGGATTTACTTGGGATTGATTGGACGTAGCAAAACATGGAAGTAAAAACGTAAAAGAAGGAAGATTTCCTATGAACACGATAAAACAGGGGAGAAGAAATACTCGGTATTGGTTTTGTGTTATAATTGGAAGTTATGTGGGAATAAAAGCAAAGAACACCTTCTGCCGGATTTCATTCTATCTTGGGAGTGTTTGTATTAATTAGAAGACGCTAAGAGAAGAAATTGGGGATTTGGAAAGAATATTTCAACTTGCAAGGAAAGTCCGAGACTTCCTATGAAAGAAAAAAGCAATGATTTCCCGAGATATTTAATTTCTTGTTATATATAAATAGGCTTCTAGGGATCACAGGGGGATATCGAGACTTTGGGGAAGTGGCAGAAAGCTTAGAAACAGAACAAAAGAGAAAGTAAAATTACAGAGAAGAACCCACGAGTCGAGAGGAAGAAGACGACCAAAACCGTCACCTTTTCTTTCAAACTAGTTTTGCAATGGCTATTATTCTGTTAGGGTTTCTCTATAACGGTAGATTATGTAGCAGTGGGTTTTCTAACAATTATATATGTTACAAACTCATTTGCATAATATTATTTTTCAATAAAAACACCTTTAGTTTTGAGCCATGTTTCTATCTTTGGGTGCGTTTTGAGCATGAGGAGCTAAACCCCAACACTGGGACAATGGAGGAAGCCATGTATCACAATTGATTGGTAACTATAATTGATTTTTTTTTTACTATTAGCACTTGCTTTAATTGACTTATGATTTTTATTAATTGGTTGTGACTTCGTTTGATGATGTATGCGTAGACTTAGAGCTTTTGATGCGTCATGCTTATGATCTACAATTAATGTTTTACAAAATCTACTTTTGACAAAGAAATAGAGTCAACAAAAGAGCTTGAATTGTCTAGAATCATTATATGAACCAATTGAATGTGATTAATGGTGGAATCCTGAGTCCCAATCTCTCAAAATATTGATATCATCTTCTACATATTTTCTTGTTTAATTAAGAATTAGATCTAAAATCAATCTTTACACGTCCGAGTTGAACGAGCTTTTACTACCACTTTCTACAACTTGTTAAAATCACATCATATATTCTGAGATATGTACCGATCAAAAAAAAATATTCTGAGATATGTATTCTTTGGTCTAGAATTAGATTCACCGGTAAAGGACCTTTTAGAGCCTTCCACACAAACAGTTTTATCCTTGCTGGGAGATTTTGAGACCACAATTTGCTCCACAAGTCAGAGTTTTCAGCGTCTCCTCTTGAGGATAGACTATGATATACAATTTTGGTAGAGAATTTTCCATCTCTTGCATTTACCCATATCCTTCTATCACTAGTAGGAATAATAGGCAGAGGTATGTCTTTAATCTTCTCTACAGAAGATTGGTCTAAAATGGCACCAAGTTTAATTGAATCCTATGATCTTGTCTGCTCGTTGATAAGATCAGCCACTTTGAGGTTACGATCAGGTATTACATTATCCTTTGGTGTTGCAACTCATTTATTTGCGATCCAGTTATCACACCATGGATCTATGAAATTTACTTCCCCCACCACCAAAGAGATAAATAGTTTTATTTTCTTCATTGTTTTATAGATACATTTGCATGCCCAATAAAGTACACAGGCACTTAGCATGTAATATATCAGTTTTAGGAAAGTATTTTGCTTTTAAAGCATTTGACCATAGGGAATTAGGATTCTCCACAAGCCTCCAAACACTTATTGCCATCATTGCTAAATTATTTTCATTATTTCTAAAACACAACCCAACCCCCTTTCTTTTTTGTTTTGCAGATATTCTTTATAGCCAGAAGATGTAGTTTCCTCTTCTTTGACTTTGGATTCTCTCCCACCAAAATCTGTTTAGGTGAGAATCTATTTTGTGACAAAGATTCTTAGGGATTAAGAAATTAGCCATCTGGTAGGTCAATATAGCTTTTCCTACATGTTGAACCAAAGTTGTTTTTCCTGCTTGAGAGAGAAAGTGAGTAAGCCAACTACTTGCCCTTTTCTCAACAACAGAAAGAAGAGAAAGATGGATTCGAGTTTTAGATTTTAGAAAATTAGTTGGTGCCCCTAGGTATTTTTCCCCAAGATGCAGATTGGAGATACCCATAATTCTGGCCAACATTCTCATGTGTCTTAGATGCACATTTTTACTTAGAAGTAAACCAGACTTGTGAAAATTTATTTCTTGTCCACTTGCTTTGCAATATTGCTGGAGATAATTCCTTGTATCATGGAACTATGGAATTGTAGCCTTAGTACAGATGAAACTGTCATCTGCAAACAAAAGATGGCTAATGGAAGGTGTTGCACTTACTATTTTTATTCCATGAATCAAGTTTATTTTCTCTAGTTTAGAGATGTAAGCAGATAGGGCTTCTGTAAAAATAATATAAAGGTAAGGAGTGATGTGTCCCCTTGCCTTAATCCTATTTTAAAATTACCTATAGGGATTCCATTCAGCAAAATAAAGTAGGAAATAGTGCTTGAGCAGTTCATGATTAACTTAACCCAGTTTTGATTAAACCCAAGTTTAGTCATGGCTTTAGCCAAGAAATACCACCCAAGCCTATCATAGGCCTTGGATATGTCCAACTTGATAGTTGCTAATCCAACTATACCTTTGTTTTTCTTTTTTATACAATGAATCACCTCATAAGCCATTAAAACATTGTCTGCAATTTGTCTCTTTGGGACAAAGGCACTTTGTTGGGGAGAAATAATTTTGTCCATTAGAGGCTTCATTCTATTTGCTAGGGTTTTTGAAATTACTTTGTAAGCAAAATTACAAAGACCTTTTGGTCGAAATTAATCTACTGAATCATCCATAGGTTTTTTAGGAATGAGAGATATATTTGTGTGATTAAACTGGGTGAGTAGATGGCCTGTGTTGAAGAAATGTTTCACCATTTCACACACAGAATCACCAACTACATCCCAATATTCTTGATAAAAATGCCCTGTATAACCGTCTGGCCCAGGAGCCTTTTTTGCTCCCATTTGAAAAATAGCTTTTTTAATCTCTTCTTCAGAGAAAGGAGTTGATAGGAAAACATTATCTTCATCGGACACTTTAGAAGTCATTGATTCTATGAATTCATTTTGACCTTCAGGATTAGATGTTTTATACAGATCCTGAAAGTATGAGATAAACTCATTACCAATTGCCTCCCTAGTGGTGAGCCAAGTTCCATTAGACGATTTGGTCCAAGCTATATTGTCTCTTTTTCTGCGTAACATTGTAGTTTTATGAAAATAAGGTTTGTTGTTGTCTCCTTCAATGAGACAATTTTCTCTTGATTTATCTTTCCATAAGATTTCCTCAAGAGAATAAAGATAAGTCATTTTATCTTTCAAGTCAGAAATTATCATAGTATTACTAGGATCATTAACTTGAGCTTGATAAATTGCATCATTTTTATCCCTTATGGAGTGTGTTATATTTCCAAAGATACTTTTTCCATAATCCGAGTTTCTTTTTTTCTATATTTAACTTTTGTTTAAGTCGATATGGTTTTGAACCCCTTACACAACTTGCCCATGCTTTCTCAATGACTGTTTTGCAAGTCTTGTCTTGAGACCAGTTGGACATGAAGTGGAAAGGCCTTTGGAGATTCTCAACCCCAGCACTAAGAAATATGAGAACGAGGGAATGATTAGATGATATTCTGGGGAGATGGGGAGTATGAGTATCAGGGAAACAAGATTCCCAGGTATCATTGATAACTAACCTATCAATTCTTTCCATTATCAGATTATCTCATTCTTGGTTGTTAGTCCAAGTGTAATCTGGACCTAAAAAAAGGATTTCTCTCAGGTTCCAAGCAAACATAAGTTTTTCAAGATCTTTCAAATCATGATCAGTCACTATTCTTCCTCCGCACTTATCTTTATGAAGAAGAAAACAATTAAAATCACCTACTAGTAAACATGGACTGGAGGTATCATGGTACTCACTAGTAAACTGTGCCCAACTAGCAGGTCTAAGACTCCGGTTTGGCTCTCCATAGATGAAGTGCATATAACAACTAGTATTAGCCTTAAAGGATTCAGAGATGCATTTAAAACCTCTCTGGCTTTAAGATTGATAAATCAAATCCATCTTTCCATGCCAGGCCAAGACCACCTTTCTTACCAATAGAAGGTATAAAGTAATTTAGATAACCAATAAATCTAAATTTCCTTTCTGTAACATCTTTCTTACACATAGTTTCACAAATTAATATAATGTCAGGGGATTTTAGTTTTACAAGCTCTCGGAGTTCACGAATTGCCTCTGTCTTTCCAAAACCAGGGCAATTACAATTAAGGATGCTCATCGGGACCACCAGAAAGAAAAAAAAACCTCTCACACACCCAAATAAGCAATTTAAATCCAGTAAACACCACCCTTTACATTTTAGACCAATTTCATTCCTTAACTCAGAAAAAGAGATCTAATTGCAGGGGTGGACATGTCAAAATAAATTGAAAACAATGCATCTAAGAGAGATAAACAAAAGCATAACTGAGGCAAGACAAGAATGGCAAGGAGATTTCAGAAAAATATCACCTAAATAGTTACCGGCCAGAAGCTTTAAAACCGGTAACCTGAAAAATATCACCTGAAAAGTCACCTGAAAAATTTCACTCATTAGATTCTATGAACTTCATTAACTTCTACAAAGTTTCGTTATTAAAAACAAAAAATCAGAGTTCATTCTTTCCAATGAAAACACAACAAAAAATCCACTGTTATGAATAAAAATCAGAGTTCATTCTTTCGAATGAACACCTAATAAAACTTATATGGAACCAAAGTTCATTCCTTCGAATGAACACCTAATAAAACCTATTTGAAAACTGGGTTCATTCATCAAAATGAACACCCAATCAAAGTTCATAATTATGAAAAAAAAAACAGAATAAACAAAAATCAGAGTTCATTCGTCAAAATGAACACCCAATCAAAGTTCATAATTATGAACAAAAATCAGAGTTCAATCGTCAAAATGAACACCTATCAAAAACTAACTAATTCAAACCTACAACAGAGTTCATTCTTTAAAATGAACACATAATATATCAAGATCTAAAAACAGAGTTTATTCTTGAACATGAACACATAAAAAAATCCATAAAAATCGAGTTCATTCAAGATCTTCAAACACTAGGATATCAATCTTCAACACGAGTTCATCTTCACAAGAAAGAAGAAGCAGAGAACTTAAAAATGAGTTCATCTTTGTCGTCGTCTTCATCATTATCATCTTCAACACGAGTTCATCTTCGATTTATATAATCAAATCAAGATCTTCGTCATCTTCATCATTCTTCAACAACATCAACAACATCAAAAACAACAGCAGTAAAAACATCACCGTCTTCAAAAACAACATTTATTCATCATTCTTCAACAACAACAGATTTGAGTTCATTTTGTTTGATGAACTTTGCCGTCTTTATCATTTTTCAACACAGTTCATTCTAATCAATGAAGTTCATCAAATTCATCGTCTTCATCATCTTCAACAAGAGAAAAAGATCATGGAAAACGATGAAGATGACGAAAAAAAAATTAAGAACAAATATATAAGATGTATATTGAAGATTATATATTTTTTGTTCATCGTTTTCTTCTTCTTCATCATCATACACAGTAGAAGAATCTTCATAAACAACAGCAAAATCTTCAAAAACACCATCGTCTTCATCATCAAAACAGCAACAACATCTTCGACAAAGTTCGTTGTCTTCAACGACATCTTCATCTTCGTCGTTTTCATCATCTTAATATGATTCATCGTCTTCATCACCTATTCAAATCGTCTTCATCATCTCTGAAAATCAAAACCCTAGAAAAAAAAACACAAATCTTCATCGTTTCTTTGTAGCAGCAGAAAAAGAAAAAAGAATGGAGAGAAGATAAACTAGAACTGAAAATAGAGAGAAGAGAGAAAGTAAATTTGAGAATGAGATAGTTTCTACTGATTTTTTGTATATATGTGGTCCCAAAAGGGTATTTCTGCCACTAAAAAATGACAATTACATCATCCATGACGCACCTAGGACCAAACCATAATTTCTAGGACCAAATAGTAATATATTTTTAAAAAGGACCAAACAGACAGTTGACTAGGTCAACTGGACCAACCTCACTCTAATATATTATTTATAGGTCTAATTGGTATTTCTTACTTGCTAAAGGCTGGTACCAGAACTAGCGGGGTGGTACCATTTCATATAAGATAAAAGATTTATAAGTGATCCTGGCCATTGAATCACTCAAATGGTACTAGCCTGTTAATGTTGTTACCAACCTTTAGTAATCATGTGAATTTGAAACTAGGTCATTATGAACTATGAAGTAAATATGTAAAGTTCATCCATGTTTTTAGTTAATGATAAGGATATCCTGTATTAATTAGTTGTTAATAATTACAGTGCGTTCGGTTGAATACTTTCATATCTCGAGAACTGGATTATGGGGTAATCCAATTCCCAAAATTGAAATAATAACAAAAAAAACATGTGTTTGGCTGGGTTAATTGGATTGAATCGTAATCCAAATGATAGTATCGCTTATATACCTTACATTTGAAATTCCAATTCCTAAACTAAAATAGTTTAAAAATTCAAAAATTTCATTAACTTCATTTTTGTGTAGAGTCTTGTTCAAATTACAATAAAAATAGTGTCGATCGATTGTAACTCAAATCGAAATTATTGAAGTATTACAATTAACAACCTTCAACAAAAATCTCTTCTGAAATTCTTTCAGAAATTATATCAAACACTCTATGCCCAGCTCTACATAATTAAACCATAGTTCCAAAATCCTTAATATGAATCACCAAACCAAAAATTTAGTATAGCCAGATTGCATTATTAGTTTATATTGAATCACTGATTACAAAGCCCATGAATTTTTGTCAAGAGAAAGGGATCACTGTACACAAAACCAAATCAAAACTACCAGTCAACTAAACAGAAATACTAGAGTTCAACAATGGATTATTACCGGTCTCTTTTATTAATTGACTAGAGAAATTCATCCTTGGCAGACCCATTCTTTGTCGTTCCTTCTTTCAGCTTCAAAAATGGAGTTCTACAAGTGTTTGAAATGTCGGGTTAATAGTTTTGATGATAGGGACAATTTCGATATTTTACGTGAATGACAATCGATTCCGGGGGAAAGCGATTCTTTTCCACTCGAGAAGCAATGCAACTGAAAGTGATAATTTTAAGAGAATTGGATATCATGAGAATTCAATTTTGGATTTCAAAGGGATGTTTGGTTCAGGGAATTTAGTCGATTCCGACGGAATTGAATTTCTGGGCCTTGAATTTCTGGAATCGAAACACTGCTAGGTTAGTCGAAATAAATAGATTATGTTAGTAATATTAAATATGTTGCGTTAGTATTAGTGTGAGAGAATTAAGATTACAATTCGTCTAAAAAAATCAATGAGAAGGAGAGTTTTAGAAAAAAAATTTAAAAATTAGGTTTTGAGATTCTTGTTTTCAGAATGAGTGATTTGAAAGGAAATTTAGAGGAATGTCAATCTTCGATCTCCATAACGATCCAATAATGAGTGATTTGTGAATATGAAAATTTATAGTTAAATCAGCAAAGTAGTTATATGTTTGGTAAGGAAAACAGAAATACAGGCAGCCGAACATCCTCTTTAATGGAGTTTTGGACTAGGTTCGACTAGAAAAACAAAAATGCAAGTAGCCGAACATCCCCTTTAATGGTGTGCGGACTAGGTTCAGCTTGGAGAACCCAAGAACAACTAGCCGAATTTTCATTTAGTGTTTATCAGAGTTATGCTCAGCAATGAAGAGTACACCATGTTCCTAACCAAACCTAAGATAGAACCAAAACATATCATTACAGAAAGTTCGTATAGGAAACTAGAAGGTTCGGCTAGGAAATTAGAAAGTTTAGTCCATGATATTTTTTAAATAACCAAACATACATTTACAAAAATTTCATCTTGGAAATAGAAAGTTCGGCTAAGATTTTTTTTCCCCGAAATAGCCGAATTGTTCTTCATTTCCATCAGATTCAGGTAGTTCGACTAAAGTTTTTTTAACAAAATTCCTAGCCAAACTTCTCTCCACAACTTCAATTTTTATGGTTACTGATCAATTTATCAATCACAAATGTATAAAAACGACATGGGTTAGTTCGAAAGTACCTTCTAATGTAAAAAATTTTTAAATACGGATTTAAAACAAATATGGAAGTGAGAGAGGAAAAGGGAAAAACAGAAGAACATGAGAGTTTGGAATGAAAATCAGTTGGGTGAAAAAATTGTGTTTATTAATTAAAGTTTTAATTAATTTAAGTACCAAGTTTAGGTTATTAGTTTTGAATTAAGTTTAGATTAATTTAAAGTAAGGGGTAACTAGGTCATTTACTATAATTAGGACACCCCTTAGCTCATCACAATGGATGGGCTAAGTAGATCTTGGTCCCATCAAAATGGAGGGATCCCAAAAAAATCGTTTAAACTTAACCTGTCTAGATGCCACGGGCCTAAAGTGCACCCTCTAATCTCTTAGGCTTGTAACTTAGCGACAATATTGTATTTCAGTAAAATCTTTTCACCACGACTACTCACCTTACACATTTTTAACAAGAAACGTATAAACAACAACAATCAACTCAGAATTGACAACATAGAAACTTAGTACATATTGTTTCCTCTGATTTTTATTGCATGACGTTTCACAAATAAAGGTTTTGTTATACTATCGATCCGCTTCACAAAAATATGGTAAAATTGGACACAAAAATACACAAAATTGTGCAAACTAATTCATTTTTATAACATAGGAAGGAAGATAACAAAACTTGTCCATGAACACGCCCTAAACAAACTACACGGAAGTACTTTGAGTTCGAGAGACTAATCTATAGGAGTCTGGCCTAAACCAAGAAAATAACACTACTCCTCCTACCGGTGGCACGGAAGATGCTGCCAACACTGAAGGGAGAAATGGAGAAACGCCCCCGAGCATAGCATACTTGATGCAGAGACAAGAAAACTTGGCGAAGACATGGGAACAAATGGCGACTACTCAGACAGAAGTACTTAACTGCCTCAGAACCTTAGCAGCAGAGTTGACTCCGGAGCAACATCAAGTTCGGACAGAGGAGGCCCAGAACACCCCCGAATCTTTCATCGGAATCGATAGCTTAAGGGAGCAGCCACGAGAAGATGGTGTTCCCACTATTGCACCAGAAAACAACCAATAGCCGAATTTCATTACTCGACAAGATTTGGAGAAACTCCTGCAGAACCGTGGAAAAGATGAGTCATCATTATTTCACCACCACCAACCACCTTATACTGAGGATGTTCAGAAGGCACTTATATCAAGAGGATATGTGTCACCTACCTTTTCTCTTTATGATGGAACAGGTAATGTCCGTGAACACAAATCCCGATTTCTAGAAGCTTTAGGAGTGCATGAATACCACTAGGTATTGCGACTCAAAGAATTTTCCAAGTCACTCACTGGAAGGGCGTATACTTGGTACAATAATCTCGCCCCAAATAACATATCCATCTGGTCCGAGATGGTGAGTGCCTTTTATCGGAAGTATTTCTTCGTTTCCGAACAAATTACGTTCTCGGATTTGGGAAGGATATTCTAGTGCAACAACGAGAATCCCAATGATTATGTCAAGAGATACAGAATCCAAGCCCTCGACTTCCATGACCCAAACATAACGAAGCAACAACTAGTGGAATCGTGCATCAACGGTATGATCCATGTGTATCGTGCCGTACTCGAAAATTTACGTTTCCAAACTTTCTCGGAATTGTACGAAGCGGCCAAGCGATCAACCACCACTGCCTCGACATTGCTTGAAGAACAAGCAATTCCATGCTGTCACCAACGAGGAATTCAAGAGAAAAGTCGTTCCTCGGCAAACTCCTCGAGCAAAGCGTGCCATGTCTGCTCCAGCGCCTTCCCAGAATCCGGTGCCACCCATACATGGTCTTCAAAAAGCTGCACGACAACAACCACCAGTTAAATAGGATTCGGAATTTCCAGACTTCCCCTGCCCAATGGAAGACGTTCTAGAATTACTAGAAGTCTGGATACAAGATGGGGCTGTCAAATTACCTCTTGTACATCGCCCACCTACTGATGAAGACATGGCAGATCCGAATTATTGCCGCTTCCACAGGTTTGTCAATCACCCTACTCGCTAATATAATGGGCTGAAGTGTGTCTTTAAAGAAAAGATAGAATCGGAGAATTACACTTGGGATCGAAGGCATTCAAGAGAGATCCACTCCTTGTCGAAATTTCACTCTTTTTGAGGAATCCGTTAACCAGACGTTTGAGTTTAATGGAACGTATGTGCGAGAAGTTCTTTATCTTTCAAAGGGCCAGCGTAGGGATATCTTCACAGCCCTCAATCGAGTCATCTCTGGTAAGCGCCTGCTTTTTGCCGAAAAGGTCATAACTCCATACAAGCCTGTTCCCAAGATTGAGATTCAGAGTAATAAGAAACCAAACTGGGGACTCCTCAGGAAAGCTCACATCAGGCAGATCGAATTCAAAGATACTCTTATCGATGCCGGATCGGATGTCATCACGCTTTGTGGGCTGCAGGAGTTTCTAGACATGAAGCTGTGCACGCACCTGCCATGATTCAAGATCCATAAGGGAGATCCAGAAATACTTATGGCCGTGTCACCCTTAAGGTGAACATAGAAAATGTCGAGACGGATGCTAAATTTCAAATTATTAGGGAAAATATGGGTTATGATATGGCCCTTGGCCGTCCATGGATCCATACCAGTAAAACCAAGTTCGACACACCCCTGCCACAGAAATCATCATTGAAAGACATCTAGAGATCTTTGTCCAATCAAAGGACCCTGTTGGTCACTCACCTCAAGAGAAAGTTGAACCCGGTTTGGTAGCAATGCTTGAGGAAAATATGAAGTTGTGCACCCTTGGATCGCCATCACAAGTAAGTCCTACTCCACAGATCTCGTCGGAAATAGCTATCCCGCAACTTGTCAAGACTTGGGGACTTGACCCGGCTATCAATCCCATGTTGACTCGAAGATGCGAATGGGAGGCTGATCCTTTTCAAAAGTTTGTTAGATGTCTAGGAGTCGTTTCTGGAAATAAAGGAATTGGAAACCCAATCATCCTGAAGACATGTCCGTCTGAGATGCAAAAACCCAATCATTTTCAAGTTGGCGACATAGTTGAGAAAATAACCACTTCTCTTGCAGAAAAACCTTACCTGGTTACCGAAGCCATAATTAGGTGGATATTATAAGTTTGTCAACACTGATACACCTGCAGGGGTAGTCATACATGGGAAATGGCTTAAGGCTATCACAACTTAAAGTATTTCACCACTTTTGTCTCGATTTCCCAGCTTTCAGTAATATTTGTATTTCTTCCAAAATGTTTGCAATGTTTTGCACTCATGCTTAGAATTAAAATTTTACATAAATCAAAAGTATATATTTCATTTTCATAAAATCCTTTCTAATATACATGTTCAAAACCTAGACAAATAAGACCAGAAAAAATGGTATCTTAGAAAGATCCACGATGAAGAAAACTATTCAGAGAAGAAGTTTTTAAAGATTGGCTCGGCACCATCGACACACGCCTTCTCCAGCTTTTCGAGGTTCTTGGTAGCAAGTTTTAACTCCTGAGTCAACCAGATCTCAATATTAGATTTTGTTTTCTCGACCGCTTCCGGACCAGAAAAGGTACCAGCGGACTCCGCTTCTTTTGTGCGCTGCAAGGAAGTCACGCAACCATCCGACATCCGGCTTAGCCGCCTCATCCTCATCCAAGGGCTGTATTCCAATCCTGGAGCACTACATCAGAAATATCTTGGCAAGGAATGAGCAGTATTTCTTGAACCGTCGACAATAGCATGGATACCTTCTCTTCCAAGGACCGATACCTGCCGTAATCCCCATGAAGAAATGACCAAATTTCTTCCATATTTTGGAATACAAGTCAAGCATAGAGAGAAGGAACCGTGAAACCGCCAATGCATTCATAATTGAGACAAATTCGATCAAAATTGAAGTTGTGGACTACTCAGGCACTGGGTACTTAGTGGATGCTACTACGATATTGGTTGTATTGTCCACGGGATCGGCATCAGGCATGGTTTCTTCCGAGTTAGATACCTGCTGGCTCATGGCGCCACTCTCGAGTAGAAGATATTCGGTAACAAGTATTATCTTTTCATAAGACTCAACCATCAGTGCGTTGTCGGTATCTTTGAATTCAACACGGAGATCTCTTCTCGACTACCTCACCTTTATTATCCTCCAAAATAACAAGATCTGCGATGTGCACTTATCTGCGAAAGTCGAAAGATCATGGTTTATTAGTTTACATGGAAATCGGCATCAAATGTGCGACAAAATAAGTAGGATTTCGCTTACAATTTGAGAAGCATGCATTCAAGGATGTCTGGTCTACCAAATTCGGAAGAATGAGGAATCGACACAACTCGGAGACGATTTTTCGAGCTTGAAGAGATGATGATGTTTTATTAAAATAAGAAAACTATGAAATGAAACACCAAATTCAGAATACCTACCTTCTTCCAGGGACTATCAACACTTCCAGGAAGTTTCATCCATGGTCTTTTATCCCCGGACCGGGGACTGCTTATGGAGTCCAACAACAACTTGGAGGGAGGAGGACAAGGATATTTTTCCAACCAGGACTGTTCAATACAAAACATATCAGAAAAGTGGAATATTTCAAGAGCGGGAAGTGAAGGCAAAAATTATTACCTGCATTCTTCCAGTCTGAGAGAAGTGGATAATACTTTCTGAGGTGGCCTGAATATCCATATGTTCATCAAAAATCTTACGGAAGGCATTCACAAGACACTAGGAAACACACTGATCGAACTACATCATCGAGAAGATCTATTAACACATGGTATAAGTACCACGATTAATAGCTAGCAGGTATTTTGGGACGCAACTGTTCACGAAAATCGTTCTCATCACCTGCATCGTAATGTTGCCGTCACCACCTGAAATTGAAACAACTCGGGTTTCTCAGCAAAAGTTACAGACGAAATGATGGGAGAATTTCCGAACTCCAAGTCCTTAAGTTCACCTCTTTATTATCAACCAGTCAGTGAGAGTTACACGGTGGGTATTTTCACTCCAATACAATATTCGAGCATAT
>JAJJWW010007476.1:600000-817029 GCA_023531295.1 Papaver armeniacum
ACAAGCCTAGAAGTTGCTTCAGCTAAAGTAAAGATTTTAACTAATCTGACTCCAATAATCTATTGATTTCCTTCGCAAAGATATATAATTAAGGTAATGAAAATATGTTTGCTAACGAGGAATCCTCAAGGGTAAAGAAGATATCAAGCAATCCTTAACAATTAGGATAGCTTACTCTCTTCATATGGTTATAGAGATGCCTAATCGTGACTATCTCACAAGATAAATTTAAGAATAGATATAAGTCTTCTAGAGTTACAAAGTCTGAGACGAAAAGAACTTTGAAATTTCTACTAGTCGTATTCTCTAATCAACAATCCTTTAACTGATCACGTATAGCAGAAGAGACGGACCTTAGAATAGACAAGAATTACGATGATCAAGATAAAATTCTAGTTATTAAGAACTATCGGATAAAAGATAATCTGACCGGGCTTCACGAAACCCTTAGTGAAGACTTCAAAAATTCGTAACCTAATACAGTTTTTATGGGAAACCTAGTTCTTTAAAGGACGACTCTAGCCTAACTAAGACGAAATGTGTCATGATTGAGATTTTAGGTTGCAAAGAGTCTTATATTTATCATGATGAACAAGGCTAGGTGAATTACAATTGAATCTAAGTTCATGAACAAGTTTCCAGGTTTACGATGATACCAACTAAACTAAATTTCTCAATATTGATTGATCATGTAAGCATGTGATATATTTTTCTTGAGTTTTCACAAAGAAGAATGTGCACGCAAACAAAGTTTTCATTCTAGAACCATGCACAATAATATAAGCCCAAAATATTAAGCTTAATTAGGCTTGTAAACCGTTTATCAATGTTGGAGTTCAGGATCATCCACAAACATGCTAGTTCGTGAACCCTAAATAGGTTCATATACATAAAATGTTTTTGATGTCAAGGAATATATCCAAAAGTGCTAGTTCGTGAACCCTTGAATAGGTTCATGTACAATATGAAATTGATAAAAAGTACTAGGAACATCCTAAAAGTGCATAGTTTGCGTACCTTTACATAAGTTCGATTGAATACGAGAGTAAATTTACAAAGTGTACAGTAACACCTTGAAATTGCATAGTTCGCGAACCCTTAAGTAGGTTTTTGATCTCTTTTGCAGATGTTCCGTAACATCAAGTTCTTGCATAGTTTGCGAACCTTTATTTTTGTTCGTGAACAACTTGAAGTTTTTAGGTTTATATAAATTTGGGGTCATAGTTTCTTAAACAATAAATTGTTCTCAACCTCAAAAGTGATAAACTATATAATATTAATTGCTTAAAATTATGTTACGAGATAAATCAAGTAAACTTGAACTCGAAATTTCTTCTTTGAAATTCAAGAATTATACTAAAGTCATACGATATTGCCTCAGCCGATAGAATGGTACAAATAACGAAAATTTGTGAGTTTGATCGAGCGATGCTCTAACAAAAAAGGTTATATATTGGAAAGAATAATGAGTTTATTTTTCTTTCTTTTTTTTCAATCTTGAAATCAAATTAACCAACCAAAAAAAATCTTCAATATTAATTTTATAAAATGTACACATGTCCCTTTATCATTTACCGAAACAAAGGGACACACGGTTTCTCGTTATAGACGATCCGAAGCCAGATGATGATGAAGTGGAGAGGAAAATAGTTCTTAAAATTAAATTGTTAATTGTTAATATAAGAGAAGAATCTTTATATAGGCACGCCTATAATACTTCACTTCTTTAGCGCTTTTAGACCCATTATCTTTGATGTTATTTACTTGGCAGAAGTTGTACATAGTTGCAATATGATCAGTGTATAAATTTCATTTTTTTACCCGAGCATTGTGGCTTTGTGAACATGAAAACAATGTGGGAAAAAATTAGCGTTTGTCGACTTGTAACGGACGTGCACTCCACTTGTTAAGTTAATACGAATATATTTTCGGGTTTTGCTATCTATTTTGTTTATAAACTATTTTTCGTAATACTAATATATTAACATATATTACTATCAAATATATACATGTATTACAAAGAGTAAATTGTATATTATAACAGAAAACTCACTCACAAAAAGATAAAGATATTCTAACACAATAAAAAAATTCATATCATAATATATTTTCTGTACTATACAAGTAATCAACCATACACATGGTTTCCCTTGGAGAATACTTCAATGACCATTCACTGTCTCCCTGGGTGAAATGTTGTTGTAAGTAATTATACACAAAAGTACCCCTTACCATTGTTGATTATATTATAAGAAAGCTCACTCACAAAAAGATAAAGATATTCTAACGCAATAAAAAAATCCATATCATAATTTCTTTTCTGTACTATACAAGTAATCAACCATACACATGGTTTCCCTTGGAGAATACTTCAATGACCATTCACTATTTCCCTGAGTGAAATGTTGTTATAAGTAATTATACACAAAAGTACCCCTTGCCATTGTTGATTGTATTATATTCGGCAATTACTACTTGAGATTGTTTTCCAGTATTATTAAACAACTTGAAAGCATCATCACAATCACAAAAACATATCTTTGTTAAACCTTGACAGCTGCATGTTCACCAATATACACAGCTTCTATTTCTGCATATGTTGGATTGACTGTACTTGGATTGCAACCCCTCCAAGCAAACACAATATTACTATTATAATCTACTATTACAAATCTGAACCCGAACTTGCTAACTTAAAGGAACCATTTGTATCTACTTGATTATGATCTTGTGATTGGGGTCTGAATTATCTAATTGCTTTGCCGATATTTAGAGGAATCGAATATGAATCACATGGTACCCATAGCCACCTTCTAGGTAAATCAGTATTTGGATAATTGAACTTGTAGAATAGTATTTCATTATCATGTCTAAGATAATGAGGAATTGAGTATGCTACTAGGGGAATGAAAATAACTTTTGATCTACCTCTGTCTTATTCTTACGGACATACAAAATCAGGGAGGGCTTGATATAATCAGTAGAAAAATTCCTACAAATATACAAAAAAAAAATTTTTTTTTGAAGCAATCCAATTAATTCTACTTGATTGATGAAGCTTGGCTGATTTTGTGATAATAATATAAATTATATGATGTTTGTAACAGTAAAAGACATAAATTTGAGAATACTCTTTAAAAAAACATATTAATTTATTTGTCTTAATTAAGAAATCCAATTAATGTAAATTCACAATCAGTATTTGGATAATTGAACTTGTAGAATATGATTCCTTCCAGTTTTCTGAATGTATCAAAAATATTTTATGATCATAATTATTTTTCTTTAACAATGTTATTTGTCCGTCCAAAGCTCAAAATCTATTCTGTTTTGTATTATAGATATTAAGTTTAGCATAATATTTTTCTTCAAAGATTTGAAAGTGAAAAAATCTTAAATATTCAACAAATTTGTGTTTTTTGCAAGCCTAAAATTATAAATCGAAGTTTTTGAAAATGTAGGAAAATGTTAATTTAAAAAAGTTAAATGTCTAAAAAGAAATTCAGAGTTTCTAATAAGAGTAACCACTTATTTTTTATGAGCTTAAATGATTCATATTTTTTTGGTGTGTTTGTTTTTATCCATTTGTCAAATTTATTACAAAAAAAATAAAATTATTCTTATATGTAATGTGGTATTTATGCTTTAGATTTCAAGACTTTTTTTTTTTGTTTTGATAAATGTGGGGGTTCCAATTCTTTATCGGCTTAAATATCTAATACTTCAGTATGTTTTACAATAATTTAATACCAGTTATTCATCCGCCTCTTTAGTAGATTGATTGCTATCAACAAGTAGAGTTGCTTATTTGGTAGGTGATAATAATGCTTTGTTAGATAACCCTACTAAAAAAGAATCTCTTTTCTTCCTCTATTTATTAGTAATGCGTAATATGGTCCTTATGCAGTTCTCATGTTTGATCCCACTTTCAATTTCTATCATGTTAATTGCTACGAATTACTGGAATGTGCTAGCCATATTTATGGTGATGGTCGCGAGGGTGACTTTATTAGTTTAGTGTTAATACAGTGAGTTTAGTCTAAAGAAAACTAATAATCTAAACATAATTCTTAGCCCGTTTTCGTAGGAGTCACGGTTACACTTAGAATGCGCAACAAGCCTTTTAATCATATAGGTGGTCCTAGTGGGCGAGTTTAGTCTAGTAGGAGTTACATATGGTGTAGCCATAAAATCTAATCAAATCCTAACATTTATCTCAATCTTTATCAGAATCTTCGGCGCGACCGCTGAGTACGCCAAACATGTCAACCTCTGGAATATTTCCTATATAAATTGATATCAATAATCAAATTTGAATTTTATTCCTTTATCATGAGAGTAGGGCCTATTTGTGAATCTCTCGCACAAAAATAAAAATAAATACAAACTTACTTTGTTAGCGTTTAATTAGAAAACCAACAACTTAGCTTATGTAAAAAAAATGTGAAAATTACTTATAAGGTATTGAATCGATAAAAGTCTAAAGTGCCATGGCTAAAATCCTATGTTGTATGGCTAGGTAGTGTGTCCTCCCTTTTGGATTACTTGGTACTTATCATGTATTTTCTGCATTGATCCGCTTCTCGAATTTTCATAATCTCGCACATATTGGTATAACACCCGCTCCATAAGGTATCGATTGGAACTACTTCATCTAGGACATCTTCATAAGGAACTTGATTATTCCAAGCTTTAATTATGACCAAATCTTCATTTGAATCGCACAATGCTATGCTTGTAGAGAAAGAAGCTGGATAGGTTAAGTAGATGAAAAAAAATGTGTGTTGTTTGGTGGAGATAATAAGTTAATTTATGAGGACAATTCAAACAATAACTGTTGATTTTGTTAGAATCGACATAATATTGTAAATTTCTTGCCGATGTGTAGCCACCTTATCTAGAACTACTAAAGTGCAATAATCGGCTGAAACCGAATCAAATATCCTCCCGATTCGACCTCAATACTAGACAAGCTTCCAGTGTCCAAAATTAACAAGATTCGGCTTATTCCGTACATAAAAATTTTCGTTTTCTTTGGCTTAATTCGATTATTATTCTTAGAATCAGAGCATATAAATCACACTAGGTGCCGACTGCAGTGTACCACCGATTAATTTGTAAGCTACAAGATAATCGGTAGTTGTTAGACTTAGATCCCATTGATTATGGGTTGGCTTTTGAAATAAAAAATGAGTATAGTATTGAACTATTACTAAGATAATTGGTAACTCTAAATACCTGACTAAACTGATTATAATTTAGATCTTAGTCTAACTAAACCAGCTATAATTAACCACCAATACGCAACGACATATTATTTAACATATCACCAAAATATTGAGTTCAGATTCATTGTCATTTGGACTCTAAAGGAAAATTGGTTCAATCTTGTATGGATAGTGTCCTTAAAAGATTGTTCATGGAGCCTCCCTCTTATTAAATCTACTTCAACATGATCTTCCTTTTTTTGGGTCTAATATAGCGTCCTAAAAGTAGTTTTGGGCCTTTTGGCTTTTATAAAAAAAAAAAAAAAAAAAAAAGGAATTTTTTGTTTTGGTGGTTCCAAACTGCGTGAAGCTATATGGAGTGCTTTCTGATTAAAAAAAAGAAAAAAGCTAAGAAGTGTTTTTTTAAGAGTCGGTTCTAATATTCGCACTAGGGTTGTTAATTTTTCAGTAGAAATTGGCTTGCACTTCTGTATTTTCCAGGACAAACCCTTATTCTGTTTCATCTCCTTTACCAGCTCCTAAGAGGGTGTTTGGATATCTTCAAAAGTAAAAATAAATTCGAAAAGTCAGAATTAATATTATTTTTTTGCTTTTAGAATCTATTCGCAACTTGTGTTCCCAAACTAACTTACGGATGTGTTGCTTTTCAAAAATCCAAAAGTGACTGCTTTTAAGTGGTATCCAAAGCCCTTCCATCAGTCATCTTCTTTTCGCTGATGATTGCCTAATTTTCACAAAAGCTACCATCAACCATAGCAAGAACCTTCTGGATTTGTTGACTGACTATGGCAAAACTTCCGGGCCAGATGATCAATTTTCACAAATCTGGTGTTTTTTTCTCCCCGAAAGTCTCTGGGACCCTCACCAAAGACGTTGTTAACATCCTCCACGTTAAAAAAATCTCCATCAATGACAAATACCTAGGTGCCCACTTGTTCACTAATAAATCTAAGTTTGAAAACGTCTCCGATAATATGGAAAATAGACTCAAGGGTTTGGGAGGGAAGAATCTGTCCCCTGCTGGTAGAAATGTGATGGCTGAAACTGTGTTAGAAACCATACTTGCTTACATCATGTCCTCCTTCACTTTACCTAAAGAAACAACTAAGAGAGCTACTGGTATAATGAGGGACTATTGCTGGGGTAAGATAGGAAAAATAAATGTTTCTATATAAAAGCCTGGGACAATCTTAATAAAGATAAGGAAAATGGGGGTGATGGCATAAAAAAAAATGAGGCAATGGAATTTGGCTTTAATAGTCAAGAATGGTTGAAGACTTTTTCATCAGCCAAACTCTCTCTATGTTAAATCTATGGAGTAAATATATTATCCCAACTCTAATCCCTTCCACTCCACATGTGTTGTTGGTGCTTCATGGGCTTGGAAATGTGTCTATAAAGGTATTAAACTGATCCAAAAGCACTGCATCAGGGAAGTTCGAGATGGCGGGTCCATCAACATCTGGAAAGACCTATGGATTCCAGGTAAAGTGGAACCTCTTGAACCACTTCATATACCTAGGAAAAATGTCCCCAACCTGGTCAGCGAGCTCATGGAAAACAATCAATGGAATATCCCTCTGCTCTTAGACTACCTTTCTGAAGCTAATTTCC
This sequence comes from Papaver armeniacum, assembly GCA_023531295.1. Taxonomy (NCBI): domain Eukaryota; kingdom Viridiplantae; phylum Streptophyta; class Magnoliopsida; order Ranunculales; family Papaveraceae; genus Papaver; species Papaver armeniacum. The sequence continues at coordinate 606,843 of JAJJWW010007476.1, forward strand.
TATATGTGCTCGCTATCGATATCCATTCCGAGAAATCTGATACCCTCAGATGGGTCCATAACCCTCAAGGGATCTTCACTGTTAAATCTATGTATAGCATTCTTGTTAACAAAAAAAAAAAAAAAACAGTCAATCGATAGAAGTGCGGTGAATTTGTGGAAAATGAACACCATTCGTAGGATTCAGATCTTTGCCTAGAAATTGCAAACTAATCTGCTTCCCCTAAATGCTTACCTATCCTCTTTTATGTCTCACATTGACCCTCTCTGCAAGTTCTGTAAGAAACACCCTCGAACCAGTAAACATTTGTTTATGGAATGTGACTACACCAAAACAGTCTGGACAAGGTGCAACATCAACCTAGAGAGAGAGACCACAAACAACAACACAACAACTGAATGGTGTGTAAATTGGTTCAAGGTTAATAGCTGCCCTTCTTATTGGGGTAGCTGGGCAGAAGTTTATGCTACAATAAGTTGGTTTTTTTGGAAGACAAGGTGTGAACCAAATTTTCTAAGGCAAACATCCAAATCCCATGTATATGGGAAATCAGATCATAGAGCATAACTATTGGCTAGACAGTCACCAGCTGAATGCTCTCAAAAAAAAAAAAAAAAAAAAAAAAAAAAAGGTGATCCAAAAAGACGGTACGACCATAGACTTAAATTTTGTAGCAAATGTCTCATCTACCAGGTCGCAGGCGACCTCCACCTGAAGATTCTCGTCAAAGAAATCCTGAAGAAGGATAATATCACCACCAAACAGAAGAAGGATAATATCACCACCAAAGATGATTCCGCAGTTAGAATCACGCCTTCAAAGATGTTTGACGAATTGCCTGAATTGAAATGCAACAGTTAGATCTTTGAAGAGCTTTTCCGATCAAATTCCTCGTTAAACCAAGCTTTTTGTTAGATTCTGCTCTTTCAATGCCGAATGCGTTCAGTATGCTCCTGAAAGGATTTTTTGGCCATGGTTGGTTTTCTGATGGTGAAATGATCTGGGCTAAAATGAAAATGTGTAATCTTGTTCCTGATATTGAGTGTTACAATGCAGAGGGTTAGGGCCTTAGGGGATTGGTTCTTGTGGATAGACGTTGAAGAACTGGATTCTACCGAATTAAAGCCACGTTTATAGTTAAAATGGTTCTGCCAAGTTGGGAATCTAATATAAGGTAGGAGGGTTTATAATGAGTTGTGGAGCAATGAATTCTTCCCGAGTCGATCAACTTAAGAGGCTTTTGTTCCTCTCTTTGTGAAAATGGCGAATGGCTGTGAACAAGCTCAATAAATGTGGGTTGGGGGTGTTTTAAGGAAAAGAAAAGGGCTTTACGAAAGCTGTCAGAGGTAATTTAACCACCTGAGCTTTATTCCTAGTGAATCAGTTGTCTTAGTCCACCTTGATCTCTTGCAGGGTTGATGGACTTGTAAGGGAATAAAGAAGCAGAAGGGTAAAGAATTATATGGGAATCTGCTCTCTGTTAAAGTTGCCTTCTGAAGTGGATTAAAGTGGTTTGCTTGCTCTAGCTTGATCTTGTAAGTGAAATCCACTCTTATCACTGAAATATTTAGCTTATGGCTGATGATTCAACTGGATCTACGCATTCCGGTTGCAGCCTCTTGATTACTAGTTTAACAAATTAGAAGATCCTTCTGCATATTATTTATTTTCAAGGGCCTTCTACATGTTATTATTTTTCTTTTTGGTTTTCTTCTTTGACTTGATCCAATCACATGAATTATTGCCACTGTAAATGCCACAAAGTAGAACCTGTTATATAGTTGTATGTCATATAATCATTTTGGGGATGCTTTCATGTTTCTCCATTTTCCTTGTAAGCCGGATTTGATAGCATTAGAAATTGAAAAACTTAGCATTAGAAAAAGAAAATTAAAAAAGGAAGATGACCTGTTTGAAACAATCTGAGATGTTGTGTTAGTTATGTAATGTATTGAGGATCAGATAACCTGGACCATTCTTTTATTTTCAGACTATACAATTTTGTGTTTGTGCATGACCTTTCAATTGATCGTGTGTGAAATTTCTTTACAAACCCAACCGTGTCTGTTCATGGTTGATGTTCTACTACAAGATCTTGTATACATGTCCCTAATGATTGTGAACTTTTAAGAATGTGGTATATATGAAACTCAAAAAGACAAATATTTAAATTGCTGAATAAGATTCTGGCTGTTTAAGGACACCTTTGAACCACTGAACGGATGACTTTGGGATCCTTGTCAAGTTGTTTTTGTAGTCCACAAAGTAGAGACCAAATCGAACAGTGTAGCCAAAGTTCCATTCCCAGTTGTCTAGTAGTGACCACACGAAATAACCATTTATGTTACAGCCATCTTGCCTGTAGTCACAAAACTATTAGTAGATGTGAAGGGTACAAGGGACCAAACAAGAGGAATTGATTCTTCAGTTTTAGCACTAAATCATTGTTGAAAAACCTTATAAACAAATACGGAGTAGGGTTAACCTTATTGCAGCAGATAAATTTGAAAGATAATCTCTGTGGAAGTTAATCCTCTTATCATCTTGTAAAGCAGTAGTTAAGGTTGTCGAACGACTATTGGGATCATCCATACCTGCACCGTTAAAGATACAATACGTTACTTAATGTTTGATCAGTTGAGAATAAAAAACAAGAAAGTATACTATTTCTCAATAACAATGTTTTACAGAAGATTTGTGCCGAAGCTTGAAGGTATGCTTTTACTCACCGTTTTCAGTTATAATAACTGGTGGATTGTTGTACTTATCCTTCACATAATTTGCTATTTGCCTTATCCCCCACGGTACTATATGCAGCCAGTTGGAGGCAGCCTGAAGAAAGAAACCACGAGTATGGTAGTCAGTTTGGAGCCTACAACAGCAAATACTAGGCAGGAGCAGTTCTGGTATAGGTCAGTACATACTTTATCTCCTATTGCTATTCCATGCCGATATGCTGCAACATTATACACCAATATAAGTAGTTGCTATTTGAGTTCAAGTACAATAAGAGTTTTGTAAATTACTTTACAGGATAGCTCTCTTACACGACGTGATGACCGCAGCATCAGATGTAGCATCTTGTAGTAAAATTTTCATGATCCTAGATCGGTCATTTCTTGCATATAATGTAGTGTAATGATTTAGGCCCAGAAAATCGAATGACCCCAACAACATTCTGGACGTCTCGGCTGTGATCTTTGGCAACCTCTCACCTACCAGCTTCCGCATCGAGAGAGGATATTCGCCATAGTATAGGGGATCAAAGAACCTGATCACAGCAGCTAGTGTTATGTACTGATAAATAATGTTGCAGTTTGAGAGGTTTTCTTTGTAAGACACTTTATCTATAATATATTACCATCCAAGCCCAAAATCCATCGCCCTTTGTGCAGCATCTCTGTCCTCATCAACATCATTTACTGGTACATACCATTTGGAATCAAGAGCTATTCCAATTTTTCCCCTCTGTCTTTTCTGAAAGAGCAAGTAAGTGACCTATTTTCAATTCGTTCCTTTGTGCAAATATAACTGTTACTCTATCTCAAGTTTGGGAGATTGGTTACCTTGAAATAAAGTTGGTAAGTACGATATACAGTAGCATGAGATAAGAGGATATTGTGACCAACAATATATGGTTCAGTTGATGATTTCCCCTTCTTACATAATAGGCGGCCCAGAATGGAGCACCTTCCCGGGGCTTGAAGACCACTGTCATAACCCTGAAGTGCAAATCCATGAGGCTCGTTGAAGGTGATCCAGTATTGCACTCTATCGCCAAAAGCTTCAAAGCAGGTATAAGCATACCGATTGAAGTCTTCTCTGCAGGTAAGTCAAGAGTTTAACTGATTGGCAGGAAATATTACATTGACTTCTTCATTTTTGTTTACTTTCATTAACTTACATTATCTGATTGCTCAGCCATCCAGCATATCTATCTTCAAGTGCCTGTGGAAGGTCCCAGTGATAGAGAGTGACATATGGTTTTATTCCTGATAGGGGCACGAAAAATCAGTAGAAAAAAAAGACTTCTAGTATATTCGTATATGGGTTAAAATTCTTCATATCCCAATTGTATATGAGGGTTATTATGGATGAGTGACCTTTTACCAGCAGAGCATCTATAAGGTTGTTGTAGTATTCTATTCCTTCCGGATTCGGTTCTCCAGTTCCATCTGTTAAGAGTTAAACTATGAAAACAGAAGTAGATTCATGTAGAACAATAACTGAGTGAAGTCTATGTCTCACTGGGAAATATCCGCGACCATGATATTGAAAATCTGTAAGCGTCCACTCCCAAGTCCTTCATTAAGTTGACATCATCCTGTAAATTTAGATTTCTCAAAGATGATTAGTAAAAAGAAATTTATCACTTTTAAACTCACATTTTAGTAGCTGAGAATCTTTGAGGCAAATTTTTGTTCAATACTATTTCTACCGGTCTAGAAATTCGATTTAGACGAGTTTTCGACCTCATATCATGGGTTTTAATAGCCACGACTACTCTGTTAGAGAGGCGTAAGGCGTCTGCTTTTGGTTAGAAACTTAGAATACTAGCTAGCAAAAAATTGTAGGTGGAACACTATTATCATTAAAATAGAGCCTTGCGTTAGATTCCTTTTTTTTTTTTTTTTTTGTCTTATCGTAATAATCAGTTCTTATCTAAATGGAATCATTTGGGAGTGAACAAGTGTAATATATTGCAGAGTCAAACACTGGGGATCATTTAAAACATTTAACCTGCAAAGACTTTTTTGAAAGTAGTTTAATGGAGTTGTTGAAATGCATTATCGTTTATCTTTTTTTTTTTGCTCAGCTATCGTTTATCTTTTCTTCAGGAACTCGGGAAGGGCAAGGATCAAGTCTTCTATGGTTGGGTTAATGTTCCCTATTTGTGTTCATTTGAAATTTGCATACCTTAAAACGATGATACTGATCAACTGCTATGTCTCCGTTGCTGAAATCCATGATTCTTCCTGTTTATGCCAACTTAACTCGATAAATTTCAAAGATTGATTCATTACAGGACTTGGTGTTGTAGATTTAATTACCTGGTCTTCGTTTGGTGAAAGTATCCCATATGCTAGCTCCTTTATTCCCTTCATTAACTCCTCCTTCAAACTATAACCAGAAAATAGATTTCTTCTTACATTGATCACATTTTATATTTATGTTATTGATAAAATAAGATGGCAAGAAGAAGAACAAGAAGTATGAAATTTCTGTAAACCTGGTAAGCTGAAGAAGCTGTTCCAAAGACGAACCCATTTGGAAAATCTGCTCTACTGATTGACGTTGCTGATATTGCAAAGATATTAGGTAGTATTGATAACAAGAGTAAAATGATTTTCATTGCAGGATTTCTTCAAGAAATGAAATGAAAATTTGTCATTTCTGACAAGTTTAAATATAAGTGTTGGGAGTGCCTTGATAGATGAAGTTGGAAGAAAACAGGATTGCTAAGAGTGACTAGAGACCCACCCTTGTGCGTGTACTTTCCTGTCTGGGTATATTTAGGAGTTAAGATTTATAAATTATAAGTCTTTCCTTTGAGTGCACGCTAGGGGGTGGTGGACATGGACTTTGCGCCTTGGGGATGGGGAGAGGGGTGGCGTAGGATAAGCAGAAGAAGGTTACAGGATGACAATAAATTTGGTTTCTGATTTGTTAGAATATCCTTGCACCAAATGGCTGCTCCTGCTTATATCAGAGTCCAATTTTGTGCACACTCCTTTAAAGAGTGTGCACAAAACAAATGGATTCTATTGGCTATTCAAAACACCCGGTTATCTAAATACCAAAAATCAAATTTTCTTTTATTTTTATTTTAATTCCAATATGAAAAAGGAAAAAAATATATTATCATATCTAATTATACCTAAATAAATTCTTGTGTTTCTAAAAAATGAAAACTCTGATTTAGTTGTAAAAGGCAAAACGTTTAGACGATCCATCATGGTGCAAATTAAGTATTGCCATTGATGAACATTAAGATATATTAATCACGTTTGAAATAATATTGTAGATGTAGAAAATCCTACTACTACATCCAAAGATCTATGCGAAGAAGTAAATAAACAAAAGACATAAAAGAACACAAGATGTACGTGGTTCGGCATGATTACCTACGTCCACGGGGGTTAAGGGATGATCTTATTACTTCACGCAAGATTACAAGGATCAAATATGCACAACAATGCTCACAAAACACTCAACGCCGTTTCTCTCCTTCTTTTCTTTCCTATCCCAAAAATCTCTCCTCTACCTTCCTACCCGATCTCTATTTATAGTTGCGGGTGGTGATACATCGATATTACAAGTGTTGAGCCCGGGCAGCCTTCCCGAATGTTCTTCTCGGGCGACTTGTCGGGTGCCTTGGTCGATCTCTCCTTTTTCTCGAGCCGAATCATCTAGCCGAGTGGTATCATCACCCGATGTCGTTCGTTTGGTAGAGGTGATCGATGTCGCCCTTTAGATTCTTGGCCGAGTTTTGCTTTGGACGAGCTTCTCTTATCTCTTCACCAACCCTGTCAGGGCATTAATTATCTTCGAACTCGATGGGTGTCACATCAGAGCTTTTCTCCCTTATGTCGGCTTTTCGAGTTGTCCCCGTTCCTCTTTCCTCGCGCCCAGACCTGGTGGGGTGATTCAATGCTTCTAGTGTTTGTTTTTCTTGGTGCGCCCTTAGCCAGGATGGTTCCACCTAGCTCTGTGGATTATTTGCACCTACATTTATGCCCCTTCTTCCACTCGTGTGATCGACACGTGGGGAAGAAACCGCCTCGTCTTCCCACGTCCTCGGTCATGCCGGGTTTTGCGCCATGTTGTTCCCCACTTTCTTCACTCGCTGCGACCGGTTTACCTTCCACGTCGGTTACCACAGGTGAGGTTTATAAGTATGGTCTTTAAACCTCATTCTCTCCTTACTTTCCCTCAGCCATTTTTTCTCCTCTCTCTCCGTTCTCCCCTGCTTCTTTCCTTGCCATTAGCTATCTTCTTCGCAGATTTACTTCCCCTTTTCTTCTTTGTCCTGAATCTTCCTCGTCTCCGTTGTCGCTGCAATTTCCGATTCCGGCAGTACTTTTACTCCTTCTGTCTACCAGCTTTCATGGCGTCTTCAACCCCTTCCATGGTGGAGAAAAGGTGCGTGAGCTATGTGTTTTCTGATGAAGACGGCGTGCAGCTCGATTCTTTGTTTGTTATGGAGAGCCCCTTCTAGGCATGATTATCGCGCTTTGGATTCCATCTTTTCTGATAATCCTTCTTCGTTTTCATGTAGGGCTGACAAGAGAACTGCTAAAGACTTGTCGGATGAGCAATTTATCCATCAGTTGAAGAATGAGTTCGATCTCCATGGCTATGACGTCAGGCTCTTGTCGGGCCAAAGAGGCGTTTTGAAGAAGGATGATGTTCTGAAGTCTCCACACTCGGCCGAGGCGACCATTGTCACCAGGGGTCAGCTAGAGCTCGGGCTACGCTTTCCTTTGTACGATCCCAGCCGTCCGTTTTGGTACGAGGCTCTTTCTAAGATTCGCCCTTCCCGTGCCTTGGCTCAGTGGAACGACAATACCTTTCGTATTTTATCCGAGTGGGAGAGGCGCAGTTGAGGCAAGTGTGCTCCCACCACCTGGTCCACCTACGATCCTTCCCGGGCGAGCGACTATACTCCTGTCAGTTTTGCCGATAATTATCGAAGTGGGACTGCCACCAATGGTGATCTTGTTGGTTTTGCTGCTAGCCCACATCGTCATAAAACTCTCCCTGAGGGTGTCAAGAAGCTTTTACTGGACGAGGATCCCGAGGGGAAGAGTTCCAACAAACATGCCCGTCATACTAGTGATGCGGCTTGGGACCGAGTTCCTCTGGTTATCTCTGGTCCCCTTCTGAGCGGCAATTTTCCTTCTCCGTCCGAGCCTTATCCCTTCTGGGTGGTCAATATCGATCGGGTGAGTATGTTTCTTGGCTCCAGATTTATTTGATCGGCTCGGGTAACTGATAGGGCGATGTTTCAATTTCTGTGTGTTTTCAGTCCAAGCTCCCGAGCGTTCCTTTTGATTCCCTCATTCCTCTCAAAAGGGATAGGGGGTTCAGTGCGAGGGCCAAGGAGGAAACAGGGAAGGTAACAAATATACTACTCCTTCTTTGTAGTACATGTACTTGCCCCTATTTGTTGCCTTGAATGGTTCTGACATTGGCTCATGCGCAGAAGCTGAGGATCGATGAAGCCGGTGGTGCTTCGGCGAGAGATGGTGAGGATCTTGAGGATCGGCTGCCTTTATCGCATTTCATGAGGAAGTCGCCTCAGAAAACTTTTGATGTTTCGTCTACCCTTGTAGGTGGGAAGCCTAGTGTTAAGGGCAAAGAGACCAAGGGCGACTTACTCGTCCCTAAAAATCGTGCCTCAAAGCCAGTCACCGGGTAAAGGAGTCGTTCTTGCCGATGGTGTGGTGTATCTCGAGCCTGATGGGGATGATGATGATGATCTTTTTGATGGGGAAGATGAAGCCGATGATGATGAAGAGGAGCCGAAGCAATTGGAGAAGTCTGGTGGGGAAGTTGCCGAGAGAGAGAATATCCGTCTCTTATTAGTGAGCAACACCTCCTTTAGAGCGTGTCCTATTTGCGATTCCTTGGGCTCTTTATTTCTCCCGATTTTGCCTCGTTGTCTGGATGAAGCGACTAGCCGAGACCCAAGGGAATTATTTAGCTCTCCCGTGTTTGTGATTGATTACGCAGTGCCAATATCCCGAGTTTAGCGTGAGCGATCCTGGGCCTTCCGAGCCAAGGAAATTTAGCTCTAGTGCGGAGGCCGATGCCAATATTTGCTTCCTATGAGGTATCGTTTGTTCAAGAGAGAACTTAATATAGAACGGGATCACGTGTCGAATTTATAACAAAGGATTGTCAACAAAGATGATAAAATCGATCGTCTGGAGACCGAGCTCGAGGGTCTGCAGATCCAGCTGCATCGTTATGAGACTTTTGAGTATATCCCTGAGGAAATTGATAATCTTAGGGCGAGCTTAGCTCGGTTCCAAGGTATTGATGCCGATAAAACACTGTTGGTCGAGAACTTAGAGAGTCAATGTGGTCGGTTGAGGCTTCAGGTTCGAGACTTGCACGCAGATCGCCTTCGTATCTTGGGGGATAAGAACGCTGCCGAGAGGTGTAGCCAAGAGTCCCTTGAGAAGCTCAGGGAGTCCAAGAAGGTTGCTGAGGACTTGGAGTGGGTTCGAGATCAATTATCAGGTTTGCAGATAGCCCATTCTCGGCAGAGGGCCGAATGTAGTGATCATAAGAAGTACTGCCCCTCTAATGAGTTTAACGAACAAAGATATCTAGAACTTTCTTCCCAGATGTCTTCTCTCGAGTGTAGCTTGTCTGAGTATGAAGAAACCATTAGAGTAGTTACCCCTTTACTGGAAGGTGGTGTGCCTTATAATGTGTTTTCCTTGTTGTTGTCTTGATGTTGTCATTATGTAACTGACTGCCCTTGTTGTGTTGGAATCCAAGCAGAGGAAGGTGGCCTCGTTGGAAGAGGAGAATACTCGGTTGAAGAGGAGGGAGGCTCAACTACTCGAGCGAGTAGCCACTGCCGAAGCGGCGTCGACGCAGCTGACACAGGATCTTACTGCTGAGAAGGCGAAGTTTAACGATGAGCTCGTCGCGAAGGTCAAAGCCGGTGTAAAGGCGGTGCTTGATAAGAAACGAGCCGATGCTGCCGCTAAGAGAGCGATTCCGGGGCCGGTTCCTTATAAAGAGTGAGCTAGTCTTTTGTAGCGCTGCGTCGCTGTCTTACCCTTTGTCATGGGTTGTAATCCGTTCGAACGCCTTTAATTTCTCGTACACCGTTTAATGGGGTATTTGCGTCGCCGATTTGGTTGTTTTTCTCGGTTATCGAACACTTGTTATGCATGTTATTGTTCTTACTTATGTTAAGCCAACAACTTATGGTTTATTTGTGCGACTAAGTTGTATATGCCTGCATAAACATGAGTAGGTTGGTTAATCATAAATGTCGTTTCTGTCGAACACACTCAACAGGGAGGGTCATCGGGCCCAATGCCATGTCCCGATTGAGGTATCTCATCACCGTCTTTCAAGATCTAGTGGCAGGGTAGTTAGTCCTTCCTAATATCTAGGGGATCGATATCCCAAGAAGTTATCGATTAACTTTCTTGGGCAAGTGATTTCGGCCACTTGCAAGGGGAGCAATGTTGACTGCTCGATTGTCGAGTACTCATGCCCCGGACAATCGGCCACCGGGTTTCCAACCGCCTGTGGCCCTAGGACTACCTCGGCACTTTGCACACCGCCATCGCCCGAGTTCGAATAGTCCGTCTTAGTGTAAGTCGCCCGAGCACTTGCACAATGCCATCACCCCGGGTTCGAAACGACCATTTAGACGCACTTGCCACATTTCCAACCCCTCGTGGCATTTCACGGAAATGAATGACAATCTATCGTACCTGTTTTCATGGGTGATATAGTTTTAGTCGCGTAGCATTCCATGGTCGTGGCTCGGTGTTCCGATCCGGTTTTAGTATCTTGTATGCCCCTTCACCGACCTTTTCAACAATGGTGTAGGGTCCTCCCCATCGTCTTTGCTAATTTTCCGCCTTTTTTATCACGTTCATAATTGGGTAGATGCTTTAGTACCAACTGTCCCGGTTGAAATTCTCCGGGTCGAACCCGTTTGTTGTACTCTCATCTGGATTCTTCGTTGGTAATTTTCCATTTTCTGCAGAGCCATCTCTCTTGTTTCTTCTAGGTCGTCTAATTTAGCTAGAATAAGGTCAGCTGAGATGTTTCGTCTCCATGCTTCAGTTCTTGTTGTAGGTATCATTGCTACTGTGGGAAGGATGGCTTCGGTCCCGTATGTTAACATGAAAGGCGACAACCCGGTTGCCTCTCTGCGAGTTGTCCTGTATGCCCACAAAACGTTATAAAGTTCTTCGCACCATTCTCCATATTCCCCGTCGAGCTTCTTCTTCATATTATCGGCGATGGTCTTGTTTGTGATCTCGGCTTGTCCGTTACTTTGGGGGTACAGGGGTGTAGACTTGCTCTTTCGAATATTGTAGGTGTTGAATAGCAAGTCGATGTTCTTGCCCTGTAGTTGTTTCCCATTGTCGAGACAATTGCTTTCACAGTACTCAAAGCGACATATGATGTGTTCCCGGATGAATCGAAAAACATCTTTATCCCGTATGTGTTTCAATGGGGCGGCCTCTACCCACTTGGAGAAATAGTCAGTGGCTACAATCAGGTACTTCCTCTGCCCCGATCCGACATGCAATGGTCCCACGATATCGATTCCCCATTTAGCGAAGGGCCAGTGGACTCGATAACCGAGTTTAATGTCACTTCGGTGCATGTATCTTCTTTCCAAATTTTTGGCACTGATCAGATGAGGGCCATGTGTCTCGCGTCCTCATTCATATATGGCCGAAATATCCCATGGTTTTAGCTCGTCTTTGCTAGGCTACGACCGAGTTGTGGTTTCCCGCTGCTCCGTAGTGCAATTCGTTGAGGATAGTGTGTCCTTCTTCTTTACTCAGGCACCTTAGTAATGGTCCTAGGTACGATTTTCTGTATAGAGTGCTATCTCGAAGCTCGACGCGGCCGCTTTGCTCTTGATCTTATTGATCTCGGGTCCCCTTGACAACAACTTTCCGGATTCGAGATACTCATGAATTGGTTTCCTCCAATCATCTACGAGTCTTGACATCGATCAAGTGGTTGCTACGACATGTGCGCGGTGTCCATGGTCTCAGTGTGACAATTGCGAGGGCATTAAGACTCTCATAACTCGATGCCTTCGACGCATGATGAATTGTCAACATGGAAGCAATGTATGCTAGGGCGTCCGAGTGGCGATTGTCCTTCCTGAGATATCATCAGTTGGTTAAGGAACTTGATGCTCGTTGTATCTCGCCGATATAGAATTGGGCGAGTTCACAATATCTCGTAGTAAAGGGGTCGTGTATGGCGTCTTGTCACCTGATTTGTCGGACGACTAGCACAATCCAATTTACTAGAGGATCAAACTGCAACAGGGCGAGAGTCGCAGAGTTGTGAGCCGTACCTCTGGCAAATCGGATCACCATCTCCACTATCAAACGCAAGGCATGTATTATATCACACAAATTTTGAGCATTGCTTCGTATTCGTGACATTGTTAGTCGCTTTAAATTCACCCTAACAGATTATTCAATTTATAAATCATTTGAGAAACCCTAAATCAACTTATCATTTTTGAGTTAATTTGAGAAACCCTAAATCAACTTATCTTTTATGCTGAGTTGAATCAACACTTGATTTAAAATCACCACCATGAATCACCAGGGTTCTCAACAGATCCATCATCTTTTCATGATTTCTTCACCTCAAGAATAAACCCTAACCCTAACTCTCTCCCTGATTCATACAGAGAACCTAAACCCTACTTGTTCTCCTCTCCTTCGTACATCAACAATTACAGCATCCTTCTCATCATCTATACAGAAGGGTAAAAAATAGAGAAGAAGATAAATGAGTGAATGGTCGAGAGAGGAGAGGAAATACCAAGGATTGTTACGTCCTTAGTGTCGTGTGAATGGCACGCCTAAAAAAAAAAATTCGTAACGGCTGGCACATGCTACAATTTTTTCAAAGATTCGGGATGGCTATGTCCTGTCAATCCATTTCAGTCGCCGGCTTAGCTTAACGGCTGGAATTTGTGTGTAGTGAGGGTTGTTACCTAAATGGTTAAAGGAGTGTACCATCTTTTTGCCCTTTGGCATCGTGAAGACCAATCCTAGACCGGATCCGTCTTTATTGGACGACCCATCCACAAAAACCTCCCATCGTGTCGGGTTGCATGTCTCGAGTAGGTCGGACGGGTCCTCTCGATCTTACTCCATTCCGGGGATGTCTTCTACTTCATCTTCATCGCTGAGAGGGAAGTCTGCCAAAAAATCGGCCACTGCCTGTGCTTTTATTGATGTTCTCATTTTATAAAAATGTCGAATTGTTTTATTTGGGCACTCCACTTAGAGACTCGTCCCGACCTGGCTGCATTGTCGAGTACCGATTATATGGATGACTTCGTGAGTGCCCGGATCTTGTGGGCTTGGAAATACGTCCGGAGCTTCTGTGTTGCAAATACCAACGCTAATATTAGTTGCTCGATCCTGGTGTAGTTCCTCTCTGCTGGATTCATGGTTTTGCTTACGAAATACACTGGCTTTTCCTCCCCTTCAATGTTCTTGACTAGTACGGCACTAATGGCATAACTGGTTGCCCCAAGATATAGTGTTAGTATGTCCTAGGGCTCTGGTCTTTGTAATACCGGAAGACTCGCGAGATGTTGCTTAATTTTCTGAAATGCTTCTTCACACTCCTCAGTCCATTTAAACTTCTCTCCTTTCCTTAATGTCCCGAAGAAATCCTTGCACTTGTCAGATGATCGAGAGATGAATCGTCCTAAGGCCGCCAAATTTCCATTTAATCGCCAGACGTCCTTGATCATTCAAAGACGGCATTTCCACGACGGCTCTGATTTTATCTGGGTCGGCTTCAATGCCTTTATCGGTGATTATGTACCCTAAAAACTTGCTCGATGTGACCCAGAAAGTGCATTTGGCTGGATTTACCCTCATCTTGTACCTTCTCATGGTTTGAAATATGTTTCGGAGATCGTCGATGTGGTTAGTGGCCACCCTGCTCTTGACCAACATGTCATCTACATATACCTCAATGATGTCGTGTATTTTATCTTCAAACATGTCTTCCACCAACCTTTGATAGGTGGCGCCTGCGTTTTTCAATCCGAACGGAATTTTGGTGTAGCAATACAACCCCCTTGGCGTGAAAAAGGATGTATGCTCTTGATCTTCGGGGGCCAGGGGTATTTTAATTGTACCCTGAATATCCGTCCATGAGTGTTATCGCCTTATACCCAACTATGGATTCTACAAGCTGATCGATGCTGGGGAGTGGGAAGCTATCCTTTGGGCATGCTTTGTTTAAGTCACTAAAGTTGATACAGACTCGAACACCTCCATTTCTTTTGGGGACTATTACCATGTTAGATATCCATTGCGGGTATTGGGCTTTCCTTATGATCCCTGCTTCGTGCAGCTTTTTCAGCTCAGCCTCCACCGCTATTTGCAGCTCGGGTGCGATTCTTCTCATCTTTTGTCGGATAGGCTTGAACTTTGGTTTTATCCTTAGGTGATGTGAGCAGACTTCCGGGTCAATTCCTTCCATATCGTGCATTTGCCAGGCAAATACATCCATGTGTTCCTTCAAAAGAGTTGTCAACTGCTGGGATTGCTTGTTTGTCAAAAGAGTTCCTATTCTTACTATTTTTGGCTCTTCCTCGGTCCCCAGATTGATTTGTCGAGTAGGTTCTAAGGCCGAGAAATTTTGCTTTGGTTCGCTGATTTGTCGTAGGCTCCTGTGATTGCTATAAGATTTCTTTCTCGCTTGACTTCATAAGTAGCGATGGCTTGTGACATCACCTTTTACAACTCTTCTCTCGCCTTTATTTCCTTAAACTTGTTCTTCTCTTGGCGTTTCCTCGATCGCCTCTCCTCATTCTGCTGGACGTCTATCTGCACGCACTGCCTTGCTGCCTGGGGGTCGCCTAGCACCTCCACTAATCCTCGATACGATGGGAACCGCAATCTTTGATGATAGGCTGAGGCGACTCCCTTGATTCCCGCAAGCCAAGGCCGACCCAGAATCGCCTTGTATGGTGACACCACGTCGACCACGCAAAAGGTAGTGAGTGTGTCGAGGAATCCCTCCCCGTCCGAGACTCTGAGGGTGACTTCTCCCTTTGGTACTGTCACCGTACCGTTGAAGCCGTAGATTCGATAGGTTGACGGGATCAGGATGTCATCGGACAATTCCATTCTCTTGAAAGTGCCATAGAACAGACTTGACCGAGCTGCCATTTGTCCATTAATATCTTGCGTACGCCTATTTCTCGATCAGCAGAGTTACTACTAAGGGATCCCCATGTGCTTGACCATTTAATAGGACGTCTTTCACGAGAAGGTGATCGGTTGCATCATCCATGGTTCCATGGGCAAGGTTTTGGCCACACCGAATATTTCCTTGCCCGATCGATCCTTTTATGAATCCTCGAGGCGATCCGGTTCCCAAATCGAACCCTTGGGTTGCCGAGTGCGATATGGTGTTGCGCATTTAACCGGGTGCCACGATTGATTCTTATTTGGTGTCTTTTGGAACGTCGGGTTGAGCAGGTGTTGGCGATGTCTTGACGAAATGCCGTAAATATCCATCTCGGATTAGGTGTTGAACGATGTCTTTCACCTCCCGACAATCATTGGTTGAATGGACTCGAAACTGGTGGTAATGGCAAAACTCTGGGTGGTTCCTTGTTTCGTCGAACTAAATTCCCCGAGTCTTAGGATATCGGATGTCATTCATCTTCTCGACTTCCTTGAATATCTCTTCTAATGGTGCGTTTAGTGGAGTGTACGATTTAGGTTCGTGTCGAGGCTTCTTTCCTTTCTCGACCCAAACTCTTTTGTTTTCCCCATGATGTTGTGTGCTCGGTCTTTTCTCAAGTCGTTTTGGGGCTTCTCGTGGGGTTGCCTCTACGGTGACGCTTGCTTCTTGTATTCCTCTGCCTTGTGCCGCTTCCTGAATCTCCTCTAAGGCGATGTAGTGCTCCTGCATCTTTCGGATTTCTCTTAATGTTTTCGGTTTATCAGTGTACATTGCTACCCAAATGGGATCTGTTCTCCCCAATGAATTCTCGAAACCGAATATCTGTTGATCGACCGGCACCTTTCCGATGTCAGTGCATAACTTTCTCCACCTGTCCGTTAAAGAACGCAATGGTTCCCTGAATCTTCGTGCAAGTGTGAAGAGCTTATTGACCCTGGGCCGAGCAATACTGTTATGCATGTAAGTCTCAAGGAAGGTTTCCACCAGGACTCCATAGCTTCCAACGGATTCATCGGGCAAGGTGTAGAACCAACTCTTTGCCTCGCCCTCCAAGCTTGCTGAGAAGAATTTGCACATGACCACATCATAATTTTTCCACTGTAACAAGGACATGCTGTACATTTTAATGTGTTCTCCCGCGTCACCCGTGCCGTCAAACCTAGATGGGAAAATCGGCAATGTACACTTGGGCGGGAATGGAGCCCGATCCAATTCCTTGGTAAATAGTGTCTTCTGGGCTTCACTGATTACTTCTGCTAGCTTGTCGTCCTCGTTATTTCCTGTTAGTTTTCTGACCATCCGCTCAAGTTGTTCGATCTTTTGATTGGTTGTCGCATTCGTACCCCCATTGGTTGCCTCTTCCTCGGTCGAAGAATCGTCGGCTGGCCCATACCTTTCTCTTGGTCGATCAGGGTCGGGTATGCGTTCTCGGCTCGGATATGGGGGTGGGGTGTTTCTTGATGGGGTGTGGTTGCTAGAAGCGCCTCGGCTCGATGATCCTCTCGACCCCGCCCGTCTGTTACGGAACCGGTAGTTTTCATGTTCTAGAGCTAGGTTTCTCCTTTGCAGCTCTCTCATAAGGTCTTCTTGCCTTCTTTGGCTTGCCAATATAGCAAGTAACATTGGGTCAGTACTTTCATGGCTAGAGTGGCCATTGACTTGGTTTCCTGTCACATTGGGTGGTGCGATCGGAGGCCTTGTCGAAGGAATAACGGGGGGATCGATTGGAGCTACGGGATGACCAGCCGCTGCTGGGGGAATGTCTCGGTTGTGGTCGCCCCTTGCTAAGTGCACTCGCCTGAGTCTCTCACCTTCTCGCTCTAGGTCGTGCAGGTACTCTGTTGGTTGCCTTTCTCGCCCTCGTTCCTCCTGTATCGTCTGCACTTCCTCTTCTTCCTCAGTATCCGATGCAGTTCTTCCATCTATCATGTCGTCCTCATTCCCTAGCCCCATTTGGCTCGGGATAATCCTCAGCATTCTTGGAGGGAAATCATCGTCTCGGCCTAAATCGACCTCCTCGTCGGCGTAGTCATGCCTTTGATCGGTGCCCGAGGCCTCGTTCGGGTTATTTGGCCGATGATCTTCGTGTCGGGAATCCGTGAGTCCTTCTTGTACACTAGATCATTTGTGACCCGGTTCCTTAGGATTCTCGCTCGTCCCGGGAGGTACTCGCCATTGCCTTCGATCACGCCCTCGTTCTCGGCCGCCTGCCCGTTCGTACCTACGTCGGCAAAGCATACAACACTTACTTGTTTGCTTTCGAAAAGGTTAAGAATGAAGTATGCCAGAGTTCTGCCGTGTAAGGTGGAAAAAGTTTTCACAAGACACTTCCATTTATCTTTGGCGTGTTGATCACAATGATCAAGTGGTTTTGACCATAAAGGACAATCTTTGAAAAGCTGTCTCGACACGTTGCTTTCAGTACTTTCCCTACGCATTAATCGTTATTTGTCCTAACATTCCATGTGCCAGAAGTCATTAATCATCCGTATGCCAAGTTGGAAGATTTCTTTCTTGACTACATTTGATGATGCGATAACCTTTACCAATTGTTGTACAGATCGTCTACTGATGCTGTGAAGCTTTTAGTGTAGGATCAAGATGAGGCTTGATAATGAAGCGCCCACTAAAACTCCTTTCAGCCATAGTTTCCGGAAATCGAACTCGATGATTTCAAGTTAGTCTTGCCTCCACCACCATCACACTTTGATTTAGCTAACTAGAAGATCCAAATAACGAATCAACGTTTCACCTTAGCTTCTACCGGTCATCAAAGATGATCCATATGGGAGCTTTTGAGGTGTCATTACGTTTTACCTTAGATCGACGACAAGGCGACCTTTGACCGGAAAAGTTTTAACGAAAACCCTTATCTTTTCGCAGTTAGTCAAACTTCAACCGAATCCCTTATTCATAAGGTAAGAGATTTCCCGGCTCTTGTTTGATGGGGTTAAGACGATGAAGTTAACTAAACAAATTTTTTCCTTTAAACCAAGTTTCCGTGAGCCTTTCGTGAATTCTAGTAAGTAAAAACGAAGGTGAACAACAAATCTAGCAGCACACGGATTTTAACCATTAGAGATGAAAAGAAAAAAGGTCAGCAAGGTGGAATTTCAATTTTAGCTTCTACCAACAGCAAAAGATGTTATTTCGGGAGCTTATTGATCTTCTTACAACCTGCTTAGACGACTTAGAGAAACAGCCTAGTTTGATGATTTAACCCTGACGACTCGACTCTAATGAAAACAGAAGCGGTCAAAGCCAGCAAAACAATCCTACCTCAAAACTCAACAGGGTTTGGCTAAAAACGAGGACAAAAACTTTTCACAAATTCTGCCTATCAACCTTCCGAACCAAAAGAGTTTCTCCCTTAGCTTCAACTAACACGCATGGTGACTTAGGAGCTTGGATTTCTCTCTTTTGGTAACCGATTTCAAGGTATCCGAAGATGTTACACGGTCCCCTTAGTCGGCGCCAGAATGTAGATGTAGAAAATCCTACTACTACATCCAAAGATCTATGCTAAGAAGTAAATAAACAAAAGACATAAAAGAACACAAGATGTACGTGGTTCGGCATGATTACCTACGTCCACGGGGGTTAAGGGATGATCTTATTACTTCACGCAAGATTACAAGGATCAAATATGCACAACAATGCTCACAAAACACTCAACGCTGTTCTCTCCCTTCTTTTCTTTCCTATCCCAAAAAATCTCTCCCCTCTACCTTCCTACCCGATCTCTATTTATAGCTGCCGGTGGTGATACATCGATATTACAGTGTTGAGCTTGGTACGACTTCTTCACGAATGTTCTTCTCGGGCGACTTGCTGGTGCCTTGGTCGATCTCTCCTTTTTCTCGAGCCGAATCATCTAGTCGAGTGGTATCATCACCCGATGTCGTTCGTTTGGTAGAGGTGATCGATGTCGCCCTTTAGATTCTTGGCCGAGTCTTGCTTCGGACGAGCTTCTCTTATCTCTTCACCAACCCTGTCAGGGCATTAATTATCTTCGAACTCGATGGGTGTCACATCAGAGCTTTTCTCCCTTATGTCGGCTTTTCGAGCTGTCCCCGTTCCTCTTTCCTCGCGCCCAGACCTGGTGGGGTGATTCAATGCTTCTAGTGTTTGTTTTTCTTGGTGCGCCCTTATCCAGGATGGTTCCACCTAGCTCTGTGGATTATTTGCACCTACAAATATATTCCACAAGGTAACTTTGTTCTTGGTGTTGATGTTCGTCCCATTAGAGCAATTCCAGGTGCAATTTCAGTTGTGAACGATATTACTAATATGCGTATAAATGGTTAAAGTATGGATCTCCAACTGTTGGTAATGATGAATCTGAAAAAGCTATTGGCTAACATCAATGATCTCCTAATTTAGCCATCAATTCAAAACGGAATTTTTATCACCGGGGGAACTCTAGTGACTAAGATCTTTCAATCATCGGAAAGCAATTGGCCACCTGCTGTCAAGGGAACGTCGAACTGCAGAGACCATTTACCTTTCGCGGCACATTTACAGAATCGGCAATTCGTGAATCGTGGGTGAATTTTCTCAAGGCATTGATCAAGATTCATCCCCGCTTAACTATTTCGTGTTTTAAGATCCTATATTTTAGGTACTAATAGATATGCATATATGTTGTTACCTTTTTTAGAGATTTAAATACAATTAAAATAAATAAAAAAGTAAATTTTATTATTTAGATAACCGGCTGTTTAGAATAGCCAATAGAATCATTTTGTTTTGTGCACACTCTTTAAAGGAGTGTGCACAAAATTGGACTCCTTATACAGTGGCGAATCCAGTTTATAACAAGGGTGCGCACTTGCTACACCTGCTCATTTGGATTCCAAGCCTAAATTCTTAATCCCAAAATATCCTCAAAGCCTAATTTTGCTTTCTTGCTACCCCTAACAAGATTTTGCTTCCCCTTAATCTAGTTTCTAGATTCGCCGTTGTCCTTATATCATAAGCTAGAAAGTGAAAGAAAAGGAAAGAATGAGAATACTATTCATTTGTACTACACGTTTCCTACCACGTCACCAAAGCTATTCTAGCTAATGCCGCAACCAAGAGGTGCAGAATTGTTACCATCCTATAATGGTACGGAGGATACACAACTAAAAGGATGGTCTCTGTCGAACATTCAATGATGGATAGATATAGACATTTGTGGAGATTTTTCTTGCTGTGAGAGTCCGAGGAGGGAGACTCCATTTATGAGGGAGAAATCAAATCAAATCAAACGTAAAGGAAAACTAGCATTAGATACATCCCAATATTGCTCGAAAGAGCGCATCAAAATATGATAGAAAAAGGAAAAGAAATAAGAGAAATTTTAATTAAAAATAGATTTGGGGAGACCGGCGTCGGCCGGTCAGCTGGCTATGCTATCGGCTCGGTTGGTCGGTCTCTATTTTTTTATCAATGACTTTTTTTTTCTTTTTTTTATCAATGACTTTTTCTTTCTACCGGACTCTTTTTTTGGTTTTTTTCCCCATGTTATCGAATCTTGATTCAGAAAGAAAGCGCATGATGTTCAAAATGAATGGTCCCGCTAACATTCGGACTTTACATAAATCTTGGTCTTTAGGTCTTTACACCTAAAAATACTACTTGGTCTTTTCATCAAGATTAGATCTTTCGAACAAGATTAAACTCTTTTGAAGTATATCGAAATATGCCAGGAAGACCAACAAAATACAAAATAATTAGGAATGGTCTGTACGCCACCATGGCTGGTCATCATGGTCGATCCTCTTTGCACCATGTTGGCCCGTCTACCGTAGCCGGCCATCATGGACGATCCTCTTTGCACCATGGTGGCCTTCCACCATTTGGTCGGTCCCTCTTCCGACATTTGGTCGGTCCGCTTTTTACCACTCCTTGGTTGCTCCTTCTACCGCATCGGGTTTTAATACTTAATGCTCTGAGGAGCATAATTTTAATTAGGTCTAAAAACCAATTATTTTGTATTGGTAAGTTACCATTATTTAGTTGTTCCGAATAATAATATTTCATTGCTTTGTCTACCAATATTTCACTGGTCTGCCTATCAAGATTTTGATTGGTCTTGCTACTACAATTAATATTATAATCTCTTTACTTTTCCGTGCGAACCACTTTCGACATGGTAGATCGAGATTAAATATTTTACAAATATTGCTAACATTAGTATTTTAATCTTCATATGATTTCCTGTCAAATACTTGACACAACCCTATCAATATATATATATATATATATATATATATATATAAGCATATGTATACTAGTCTGCTTGATCCAGCAATCTCATCAGACATATGCATATCAATCCGATAAGATCATCTAAGTATCATTGTTGTCTCATCTGACACTATGATATGCCACAACCATCAATGCCGATCAGACTCTCTACGTCTTTGGTATGCAAAGTATCATTGTTGTCCCAGTAGGCACATTACGCTTCATTCACCTACATGACGAGTCTCTACGAAGCATGCCAGACTCATCATTGAGGATCATGCTAGACTCATCAATATGCTAACACTAGCATCTAGGTCAACAATTGACCAAATAAATACACGTCTATAAAGTAGACTTAATCATGCTCCAAATATCAATAATGTCACATGGGGGGATATTCACTAGGGCGTTGGTCTGGAATCCTACAACACGTGTGATACAACAATGCACACACGATGAGAAAGTGAGTAAGTCGTGCTAGCAATTGAAGGATTAAATGGAGTAATGGTCTTACAATCACCAAGTCTCCCTAACGAAGCGGAACTGGTTTCACCACGATTTCCACTTATCTACTCTTCCGCTTATCTGCAACTGTCACCACTTACATGAGATCAATGAGTTAACTACCAATGCTACAAGTAGGTTTTCAACCTATTTGACATGATATGATGGTAGGCTAGGAAAGATGCCTACGACTATGTCTACTGCAAGCGCACAGGCCTATTGGAGGCAAGGGCAAGCACAGGTCGATCCCACAGAGACTTGTGGAGTGTTATGTTGATCTAAAGCTTTACTCTACTGATTTCTAAGAAGTAACACAAATGTTTGGTTTGTTGTCGATGTGTGAGTTGAATTGTGACTCTAAACTAAAATTGACAAAATAGATTATAACAAGTTGGAGAGCACTGGGGTGGTGAATCCACCTCTAATCTCATGTGCAGGCAATCTAACTTAAGCCATATTCTTGAGCTTTCCCATGAAAGTCTAAACTAGATGTTTATTAACTAGTTTTGCTAACTAACCCCTAGTATGAGTTTGTCTTCTTACAAGATCGGCTCATCACAAGCTCATAAGCTTCATTAGTTAACTACTAATCCTTCACAATATCACACACAAGAAAGAATAAAACCTAATGTAGATATGCTTGACATGAAAATCAGGGGTTTCATCAACACCCAGGTAAACTAAATTAGAACATAGTAAAACAAAATACAAATCAACTACAATTGGTGCTCTGGCTAGCCCAGGCATAAGTTTTTACACCCACAGACATCAACCCTATTTATACATGCAAAATACCAAACCCTAAATCTCTTCAAAACAGAAAACAATTCAATATCCTCTCACCCATGTCGCTCAATCAGTTGTCTCCTCTGTCTATTCGGCTCAGCAACTCCATTGATTGATTGTTGGGAAACCCTAGCTCTAGTTATCTCTAATTTAGCTTCTAGGGTTATGGGAGAAGCTAAGAGAGAGATAGCTAGACCTAGAGAGGTGGTGAAGGCGGTTGCAGGGATGGTTGTTGCTATGTCAGGAGATGATGGAGATGGTGAGGTGGTGGCTCTGATTTTGGTATGGGTGAAGGAGGTGGAGGGAATGGGTTTTCTCAGAGCTGTCGGGGGAGAAGAGAAAAGAAAGAGAAAATGGGTCGATGGAGGAGGTGTTGATATAGGTGTCTGTGGTGTGAGGCGGGAGTATCAAGAGATGATGTGAAGGGTGTAGCGACCATTGGATGCAGAATGGCGAGATCTCACGGCTCGGAAGGGATGGGCTCGGATCCGGGTCGGGTCTTGGCTAGCTCAAGCCCATGTCTTGTAAATGGGTTGCTCCTTGTTGGGTTGCAACTGATGCGCGCGCGGGCTTTGGCTTTTTGTTCCATAGACGCTTGTCTCCAATTCTTTGCTCTTTTGGCTCCTTAGTTTCTCCGAACTTTATTTATTACCTAAAAACACAAAATTATTTAATATAAATATTTATTCTTGAGAACAAAGAAAACGAGAATGCGGGATAATATCGGTTATGAGCACAAAAGATGAGTTAAATGCCAATAAATAGATGTAGAAATATGCAATATTTGGCACTCATCAAATACCCCAAACCTGAATTTTACTTGTCCTCAAGTGAAACAGTAAATTAAGAAATCCTAACTATACCCTCGTCGCAGGTCTCTCGAATGCATTTAGCGTATGCACTAAGCCTTTAAACCGCTAGGTGTCCCTAGTGGACGAGTTGTAGTCTCGTGAGGGTTTACGAGGTGTACCCACAAAACCTTCTCCAACTTCGAGTGTAAAAGAGTCTCAAGCATCCAAGGAGCTATGAGGACAAAGAGTTTCTGCATGCTAGTAACACGAAGTTAGAACTACCAAAGAACGCATTCTCATCCTTAAGTGCTGAGCGAGAAATAACCATACCATATGAAAGAATTCGGGTTCGAATGTGATCATAAGCCTCGACTTCGCCTCACCATTAGGGTTTTATGATAATTGCACTCAAAAAGATCGCTTTTTAGTCTCTCATATGTGCGGGGAATAAAGAGAGAAATCCTGCACACGTTGAAGGTAAGAAGGATAACCTTCCGAAATAATTTATGGAGACTCCACAGAAGTGTGGACAAAAAGAATCTTTTTCTGATGATCTCTAAGAAAGGAAATCAACCATTAGCAAGGATGGGAGTACTCACTTACCTTCTCACCCGATCGGCAATTAATATCACTCTCTCAGCATCCATAGAAACGTCTTCAATCTTCGGTCTTCGGTCTTCAACTGTTGATGATGAACTTCTGAACTTCACAAAAACTTGACAATCTTCTTTTTTTTTTTTTTTTTTAAAATGTAAATAACAATAAAACAGTAAAACACAATTTTTCACAACTTGTCTTGATTTCACAAACTTCATTAATTCTCATCTTATTTTCTTTTCTTTCCTTTGTTGCACGTAAACCTTGGACTATATCAACTTTTCCTTCAATTATTCTGATGTTGCTCCGCTAGCTGACGATGATGTGTTTCTATGGGTCTGTTGATGTTGTTGAGAGGGAGAGAGAGTGATGTTAACTGCAAATCGATATTTAGAAGGAGTTTTCATCTTTAAACGTCACCCTCATGATTGACAAAATTAGCACTCAAGAGATCAAAAATAGTTCTGAAAGTGGTGCGAAGTTGGGTAGCTCACCATTCCTACCCGGAATTGACGTACGGTGACACACACTCTAACAGCTTTTCTAGAAATTCACAAAGAGTGAAGGTCGATACCTCGCTTGAAGTAAAATGGGTAGTCTCCACTATGGGTGATCACAATTCTACTACCGAATATCTAAACAGCACCTAATTCGCCCTCCGGTATGGTTAAATCCAACTTTAACGCTCTAATCAACTAAGAAACCCGATTGTGTTCTCCAGTACTTCCAAGTTCTGTTATTTCGGTCAGACTCTCTATGTAAACATAGCTAGAAGCATGCTAGTGACTCTAAAATCTCTAAAAGTTGGAGGTTTTTATGCAAGTATTTACAAAGAATTTTTTTTTTTTTTTTTTTTTTATAAAAGACTAAAAACTCTATATGCAAATGCATGTACCCCAAACCTAAATCAAACATTGTCCTCAATGTGTCAACAGATGATAAGAATTTAAACAGTCACATACCAAGAGAACTATGCTGATAAGAGAAAAGGGAAGAGATTACCGGATGTCGGCGGGAGCAAGGTTAGAGTTTCATTAGTCAAGGCTAGAATCCAACATTCTCAGCGGAGATCATATCGGTTTAGCACAATATATGCACAAGAAGACTCAACCGATTCAAGAAAAGAAAATTTAACAAGTCCTACTGGATTATATACAATGAAAATTCACCATACACCAACAATCTAAAGAGTTGAGGATCAACCCAAAAGACGATATGTACAAACATCAACAGCCTTACACAGATATAACATGAGAGTGCAGGAAAGATTGCATACGTGAACAAGTTACCCCCAAACCTAAACTTGTCAACAGATGTGTTCTTGAGCACAAAATCTTGCAATTTTAAAGGTACATCATGCAAAAGGTCTAACTCAAAATGAGTTTTGCTAAGAACAGGCAGATATACACATTCCAACTGTGGCTCCTTAAAAGTGTTATACTTTGATGCAAAATAGTCCAAGAGGACTTGGGAAACACAAAGCTCTAAGCCTAGATTAGGCATTCTCAGAAAAGTTGGTTTTGCAATTTTGTTACAAACTACACCTAGGTTTGGTGGAAGAGTTTCAATCTGTGCCTTAGGAGAGAGATTAGGTACATCTAAGTTGTTTTCATGTATAAGATCATTTGCACCATCACACACTTTCCTAAGGTCAGAAAAAGAAGGTAAATCATGTTCACCTGCATAAAATAATTCATCAATCTCCATGTCATAATCATCAGAGGAGGCAACATATTGTGACATGGGGCAGGGAATCGAACACAAAAATAATATCATGATCCATAAGAATATTAGTGTCAACGAGAAGATTCATCCTTTCTTAAGTCACAAACAAGTTGTGTAGCATGCTCATTTTCACAGGACAATTTCACATGCTCCAATTCAGCAGCACAAGTATGAATATTAGAAGAAGCATCATTCATAAGGTTCACAGAAGAGAAGCTTAATGTCTCGAACCTAAAGATTCCACTACATTTTCAAAGTACACATGTTCTTCATATTCATCATCATCATCATCATCATCATCATAACACTGCATTTCCCTATTCAAAATTGTAGTATTTCCAGTGTACTCATCTACCTCTAAATTAGGTTCATATTCAGTGTTAGTTGTATGAGTAGGAATAGAAACACTATTTTCAAAATTATCAGAGATAACAAACATCCTATCATGAACTTCCTTCCATTCTTCATTTTGTAACCGAGTCGATTTATTTGAATGTTCATAATGAGTACATTCAATTGAAGGGAGCCTTCACTAGTGGGTATACATGCCTCATATGGATATTCATCATATGGTTGTGCACAAGGTTCACTAGAGAAGGGAAATTCAGACAAGTTGCTATATGGATGATCATGCATTGCATTCAATTCAAACCTAGCATTGCTTTGCTCTATGAGCATGAGGTTTTCTTCCACTGAGTGCATATACGGGTTCATTGGAGGATAGAATTGCTCATCCTCCCATGGTGGTTGATGATACATGTGGTCATAATGATTAGGGTATGAGTATTCAAGGTCAGGGCCCTGAGAAGGTTCATAGTATTCCCTAAAATCACTATGGTCCGTGGGGATTCATATTGTGGAGCATGCCCGTAAGCAAGCTCTACGATGGATTTGTTTTCATCCCCAGTTGCAGACCAAAATCCTGACATGATCTAGCAACACAATGTGAACTCAAAAAGAAGCATAGCTTAGCACACATCAAGCATGTATAACCAATGATGTCTCAAAACAGGGAAGCTAAGCCCACAGGGGTGCAAAGCCCAGTTGTTTGTACGGCCCAGTTATGTGGGCTTCAGTTTGGTTTATGTGGGCTTTGGTTTATGTGGGTTTTGGTTTATGTGGGTTCTAGCTTGGTTATGTGCAACCCAGCTATGTGAGAAGAGCCCAGATTATGTTCAGCCCAGTGGTTATGGGCTTCAGGCTATGTGCAGTTTGCACATCACAGAGTTAAGAGCACAGGTTATGTGCAGAGCACAATTTGGCATATGCAAGGTGCACAGGGCAGATGATTATGCTTACTCAAGTTGCTCAACACTCATTCAAATGCTATAAGATCACACACAATAGGGATGCCAATTCACAGATGCAACAGATGAGCAATTTGCAGCAATTCTTAACAGATTTACATGCCACAGAGTGTTAACATATTTGACTTCAAATTTCAGAGATCATGCAAAAATTCCAGATATTCACATGGTGTTGTGATCACAGCAACTATTTCAGACTAGCATACAACCAAGCAATTCACACTACATGGAGCAATATAGGTGAGATTCCAAGGCCAGAGAATGTACACAAAGTCAATTTCAGTAAAATAGCGCAGATGTTACTCAATATATCGAAGGAGAATGTGCATGGATCCAAGATGTGGCAGGGGTTTATCAGGTGAGCATGGAATTTCGTTCAAAGCATCAAGGGTTTATCATGTCAGCCACAATTTAGATACACACTTTCAGCATTTTACAACATACCACAGAATGTGTCAACTGGCTTGGTTGACCTCAAACTATCTCAGTTGACTTCAACTGGGGTTTGCAGATATCTGGGTTATCTGGGTTGCTGCTCAAGCTCACAGCTTCGTGTGGGTGGAGTTGAGCTGGGGCCTTGTCAAAGCTAAGGTTTCTCGGTGAAAAGATGGCTAGTTCGCCAATTTCCAATGCCACAGAACACACAAGGCAACTTACTCAGATGAAGTCGATTTTTACAGGTTATGCTCAGGTTACACACAAGCATACAGGTGCACAAACAAAGATGCTCAGCTTACTTTCAGTCATGCACAGATTATAGCATTCTCAGCTAGCAGAGGTTCAGGGCTTTGCAAGGCTAGTTATCATGCAGGCAGGGTAGTGCTCGATTATCACAGATTCATATCGCAAACCCTAGATATTGCGGGGTTGGATACTCGGCGAGGTATCTAGCTTATCAGGTGAACCAGGTTTGGCATTCAACACAGGTTGGCCACATACAAGTTAGGCATACATTCAGGGAGTAATGGCTCACAACAAAGATGATCAGTCATGCTCAATGTCAGTGTGCAAAGCAGTGGGGCAATGCTTCAAAGAACATGTGACAATTCATACATATGCTCATCATGCTAAAACTCAGCTCAAAGACAACACTAGTTCAGCAGGCATATATTCAATTGTTATTGGGTCAGCAGATATCACAGGTTTAGTTACAGCTCATTCACAGGCTAACCTCAAGTCCTGTGCTTTTCCTTGTGTTCCTTGGGTTGGCTCAACTGCACCTGGTGCACTGTTACTCAAGAAAGAAATCTCGGTTCCCAATATTGCACTGATTTAAAACATGATAATGTGCACAGATGCCTGATTACAATGGAGCAGGCCTAAGATAGATAGGAAATGCTATGGTGCTTGTCTTTGATGTGTCACAGGAGGATGAAAAATTTAACCCATATTGCCAATGCTCAACACACGAGATGCCCTGTTTATGAAAGTGAAAGAGAGTATAGCTACGGCTTTGAGAAATCCAAGCTTGAGATGGTACCAGTTACCTAAGCTACTCTACAGGCGGTGATGCGAAATGCGGGCTTACAAAAACAAATGAGAAAATGCGGTTCAAGCGGCACTTATTACAAGACAAGCTTCAGCTAGTCTGAGATGATGGTTTTAACAGGCAATCACAGGGATGTTATACTGCAGCTGAGTGGTGACAGCTCAAGCCAGGCAGACTTGAGCTCAGGCTAGGCCAACTGCTAAATGATATGCACAGATGAGGTGCAAGTGCACAGCTGAAGTGCAAGCTAATAAGAACACTAAGAGGATGCAGATATGTACTTATGCAATTAATAGACACTAAAATGCATTGATATAATTAGCAACACGCAATAGAAAATGCAGAAAAAGAAAACTACAGCTATAATAAGCTAAGTTACACTAATTAATGGCTAAAACTACAATGCAAACATATATACAGGGGTGAAAATTCAGTGAAGAAAGACAATAATCAACACAGCACACGCCAAGTCCCCGGCAGCGGCGCCAAAAACTTGGTAGGATTCTAAAGATGGTTTTCCTACGTTAAACTGCAAGTGCACAGGCCTATTGGAGGCAAGGGCAAGCACAGGTCGATCCCACAGAGACTTGTGGAGTGTTATGTTGATCTAAAGCTTTACTCTACTGATTTCTAAGAAGTAACACAAATGTTTGGTTTGTTGTCGATGTGATTTGAGTTGAATTGTGACTCTAAACTAAGGCGACAAAATAGATTATAATAAGTTGGAGAGCACCGGGGTGGTGAATCCACCTCTAATCTCATGTGCAGGCAATCTAACTTAAGCCATATTCTTGAGCTTTCCAATGAAAGTCTAAACTGGATGTTTATTAACTAGTTTTGCTAACTAACCCCTAGTATGAGTTGTCTTCTTACAGTACAGCTCATCACAAGCTCATAAGCTTCATTAGTTAACTACTAATCCTTCACAATATCACACAGCAAGAATAAAACCTAATGTAGATATGCTTGACATGAAAATCAGGGGTTTCATCAACACCCAGGTAAACTAAATTAGAACATAGTAAAACAAAATACAAATCAACTACAATTGGTGCTCTGGCTAGCCCAGGCATAAGTTTTTACACCCACAGACATCAACCCTATTTATACATGCAAAATACCAAACCCTAAATCTCTTCAAAACAGAAAATAATTCAATATCCTCTCACCCACGTCGCTCAATCAGTTGTCTCCTCTGTCTATTCGGCTCAGCAACTCCATTGATTGATTTTTGGGAAACCCTAGCTCTAGTTATCTCTAATTTAGCTTCTAGGGTTATGGGAGAAGCTAAGAGAGAGATAGCTAGACCTAGAGAGGTGGTGAAGGCGGTTGCAGGGATGGTTGTTGCTATGTCAGGAGATGATGGAGGTGGTGAGGTGGTGGCTCGATTTTGGTATGGGTGAAGGAGGTGGGGGAATGGGTTTTCTCAGAGTTTTGTCGGGAGAAGAGAAAAGAAAGAGAAAATGGGTCGATGGAGGAGGTGTTGATATAGGTGTCTGTGGTGTGAGGCGGGAGTATCAAGAGATGATGTGAAGGGTGTAGCGACCATTGGATGCAGAATGGCGAGATCTCACGGCTCGGAAGGGATGGGCTCGGATCCGGGTCGGGTTACCGCCAGCTCGAAGCCCATGTCTTGTAAATGGGTTGCTCCTTGTTGGGTTGCAACTGATGCGCGCGCGGGCTTTGGCTTTTTGTTCCATAGACGCTTGTCTCCAATTCTTTGCACTTTTGGCTCCTTAGTTTCTCCGAACTTTATTTATTACCTAAAAACACAAAATTAATTAATACAAATATTTATTCTTGAAAACAAAGAAAATACAGAATCTGGGATAATATCTGATTTATGAGCACAAAAGATGAGTTAAATGCCAATAAATAGATGTAGAAATATGCAATATTTGGCACTCATCATATGACAACCATATCCCAGAAACACGACACAAAAGCTTTCTCTCGGTTCTAACTCAAAGAAATCAACTTCAAAGTAGTAAAACATATCCCATCATTGGCATACAATTCCATTGATCTCATTCAATTCTCAGCTTCCTCCCTACAGATTGACCATTTTCCTCCTCTTGTAACTGAATCGAAACCGGAACGACCATTTCTTGGTTTAGGCCGTAATCGTACAGATTAATCTTTTGTACAGTCGTATGCAATGCATTTGCTTAAGGGTTTATACTATTTGTTATTTCTAGCATCTTCCTACTCCACCATTTAACCATTTGCCATTAAAACGTTTTTACCCCAAAACAAAGACGTAATTTAAAGTTTTGTCTATCTGGGTCTTCTTAATACACTAAGTTGCATCTCTGCTGAAGTCGGAGCACCATCACCGACCGGATATTCTAAGCATATGGTGATCATGATCCTTCTCTAGTTGAACATAAGCACGTCCGACATCGACAAGCTCTTCGCAATCACGCTCGGCTCGCTGGAGAATATGAAGATGATCGTTAAGAGAGTCCCCTCTAGGTTCGAAGAGTCTAAACTTCTAGAACCCGAGCCGTCGTGGCTCTTCGTGCCTCCTCTAACTGAGCATGAAGTTCTCAAATCCTATCCCTATGATCATCCACATCTTTATCAGTTGTTTCTAACCAATGATGTAACTCATCAATTTTGCACTGTCTACTTCTAACATCCATATTTCGGTAACTTCTTAGCGATGTATTCTTGCACTGACATTTGCTCATTCATCATCGATATATGGTGGATAGTGACAGAAGGACCACTTCATCCTTAAATAACCAAACCCGACGAATATAAATTAGGAGTTCGTGAACTTATTTTGGTTCTCTGTATGGATTCATTGAAGCTCCCCGGGTTAAAGATTAGCGGCATCCAATTCAAATCGAAGACGTCGCTCTTCAGCCTATGCATCGTTCAACACCTTTGTTGTTGAAGATCCGTAGCATTAACAACTTATGAGAATACTCACAAAGAGATTTATTAGAATTAAAATTCACTCTACTCATTGGTTGTCATACAAAAACATAGTATTGATACATTCCTCAATTGCACCGCAACTTTGAAACAATACTACGGTAATATGTTCTCCCCCTTAGTCAATACTTACTGGTAGGCCTGGAAATGTGTATGTTTTGGCCTACTTGTGATAAACCGCAAGTGCACGGCGCCTGTTGGAGGCGTGGCAAGTACGGGTCGAACCACAGAGACTTGTGGTGCTTATATTGATCTAAGGCTTCCTAAACTGAGTTTCTAAGAAATGTAACACAATTTGAGGTTTGTCGATGCGACTGAGATGAAATGTGACTCTAAACTAAGGCTGTAAATAACAGTGACAATTTGGAGAATGCTAGGGCAGTTGCTTCCACCACTTGACCCTATGCTAAGGTAATTCAATTCATGTTATGTTCTTATACCTTCCTAAGGAAGATTCTAAAGAATAATGTGTCACTAATCTTACTAATTCCCCCTAGTATAGAGTGTCTTATTACAGTACACTCTATCACAGGTTCCTTAGTCAATTACTAAGCATCACTCATACCTTGTTAAGCACATAACACCTTCCTTGGCGGTTAATGGAGAGTTGATTAACCTTTCACTCTAATTCTCTCCTAGTATTGGCTGTATTCTTACAGTACAACCAATCACAAGAGAATTGGATTAATTAGCTAACTACACTCCTACTTCTATTAAGCACAATAAGAACATCAACATCAATCTGATTTACTCAACATAAAATCTAGGGTTTCAACAACACCCTAGCAATTGAGCTTAGAACATGATTCAAAGCAATTAAAACATAAATTACACTAAAGTTGTGCTCTGGCTAGCCCAGGCATAAACTTTTAACACACAATCTCAGACCCCTTTATACATGCAGACCAAACCCTAATTCAATTCAAAAATTGCAATTTAATCATACCCAAACGCCCATACTGTCTGAATCGCCTCTCCTCTTGTCAATTCATCTCAGAACACTCCATGCGTGGGTTGTTGTACAAACCCTAACCCTAATTATCTCTGACCTAGCTTCTAGGTTGAAGAAGCTATGAGAGAGATGATTCGAGATAGAGAGGAAGTGTAAGCGGGATCGATGGAGTTGTTGTGGTGGTGGTGGAAGGAGAAGGAGATGGTGGTGATGATGAAACTCTGCGATCGGTATGGGAGGAGAGGAAGAAGGATGGGTTTTGCGAGTCGGGAAAGAGAGAAGAGAAGAAAGAGAAGATGGAAGAAGAAATGAGTTTTCTCGATAGGGTATAGGGGTGTAGGGAACTTCGTTGTGAGGCAGGCACAGCAAGGTTTGATGAGAACGTAGGAGCGAGCGTTGGATTTGGCTGGGGACGATCTGAACGGCTGAGGGAGACTTAGAGTGATCTCTGGTGTTGCACGGGAGCAGCGAACTTCGATGCGAGTGGAGGCAGCGACCGTTGGATGCGAAGATAGAAATCTCGACGGCTTGGAGTGGACGGGCTCGGATCGGGTCGCGGGTCGGGTCTAGCTCAAGCCCATGTCTTGAGATGAGTTGCTACTTGTTGGGTTCTGTTTTGCGCGCGGCTTTGGCTTTCTGCTCCATGGATGCTCGACTCCAATTCTTCGCTCTTTTGGCTCCTCGGTTTCTCCGAACTTTATTTATTACCTAAAAACACAAAATTAATTAATACAAATATTTATTCTTGAAAACAAAGAAAACACAGAAACTGGGATAATATCTGATTTCTAAGCGCAAAAGATGAGTAAAATGCCAATAAAAAGGTGTATAAATATGCACTATTTGGCACTCATCAAATACCCCCAAACCCGAATTTTACTTGTCCTCAAGTGAAACGAGAAATGAAGAAATCCTAACTATACCCCTGTCGCAGGTCTCTCGAATGCATTTAGCGTATGCACTAAGCCTTTAAACCCCTAGGTGTCCCTAGTGGACGAGTTGTAGTCTCGTGAGGGTTTGCAGGTGTACCCACAAAACCTTCTCCAACTTCGAGTGTAAAAGAGTCTCAAGCCTCCAAGGAGCTATGAGGACATAGAGTTTCGCATGCTAGTAACAAGAAGTTAGAACTACCAAAGAACGCATTCTCATCCTTAAGTCTTTGAGCGAGAAGTAACCATAACATATGAAAGAATTCGGATTCGATTGTGATCATAAGCCTCGACTTCGCCTCACTAATAGGGTTTTATGATAATTGCACTCAAAAAGATCGCTTTTAGTCTCTCATGTGTGCAGGCATGAATAAAGAGAGAAATCCCGCACACGTTGTAGGTAAGAAGGATAACCTTAGAAATAATTTCTCGGGAGACTCCACAAAAGTGTGGACAAAAAGAATATTTTTCGATGATCTCTAAGAAAGGAAATCAACCATTAGCAAGGGTGGGAGTACTCACTTACCTTCTCACCCGATCGGCAATTAACATCATACTCTCATAGGAACCATAGAAACGTCTTCAATCTTCGGTCTTCGGTCTTCATTTGTTGATGACGAACTTTCGAACTTTACAAAAACTTGACAATTTTTTTTTTATTTTTTATTTTTTATTTTTTTTTAAGTATCACAATAAAATAATAAAACTCAATTTTTCACAAACTTCATTAATTCTCGTCCTATTTTCTTTTCTTTTCTTTGTTGCTTGTAACCTTGGACTATCTCAACTTTTCTTTCAATATTCTGATGATGCTCCGTTTGCTGACGATGATGTGTTTCTATGGGTCTGCTGATTGAGAGAGAGTGATGCTAATCGCAAATCGATATTTAGAAGGAGTTTTCTTCTTTAAACGTCACCCTCATGATTGACAAAAACTAGCACTCAAGAGATCAAAAGTAGTCTTTGAAATTAGTGCGAAGTTGGGTAACTCACCATTCCTACCCGGAATTGACGTACGGTGACACACACTCTAACAGCATTTCTAGAAAGTTGCAAAAAATTGAAGGTTGGTGCCTCACTTGATGTAAATTGGGTAGTCTCCACTATGGGTGATCACAATTCTACTACCGAATATCTAAACAACACCTAATTCGCCCTCCGGTATGGTTAAATCCAACTTTAACGCTCTAATCAACTAAGAAACCCGATTGCGTTCTCCAGTACTTCCAATTTTGTTATTTCGGTCAGAATTTCTATGTAAACATAGCTAGAAGCATGCTAGTGACTCTAAAATCTCTAAAAGTTGGAGGTTTTTACAAAAAGATTTTTTTTTTTTTTTTTTTTTTTTTTGGAAATAAAAGATTAAAAAGACTAAAAACTCTATATGCAAATGCACTCCCAAATCTAAATCAAACATTGTCCTCAATGTGTCGACAGATAGAAAAAATTGAAACAGTCACATACCAAGAGAACTATGTTGAGTAGAGAAAAGGGAAGAGATTACTGGGATGTCGGTGGGAGCACGGTTAGAGCTTCACTAGTCAAGGCTAGAATCCAACATTCTCGGCGGAGATCATATCGGATTAGCACAAAATATGTACAAGAAAACTCAACCGTTTCAAGAAAAGAAAATTTTAACAAGTCCCTCTTTGGATTATATACAATGAGAATTCACCATACACTAACAACCTAAAGAGTTGAGGATCAACCCAATAGAAAATATGTACAAACATCAGCAGCCTTACACAAATATAACATGAAAGTGCAAGTAAGGCTGTATATGAGAGGGATTTTCCCCCAAACCTAAACTTGTCAACAGGTGTGCTTTTGAGAACAAAATCTTGCAAAATTAAAGGTACATCATGCACAAGGTCTAACTCAAAATGAGTTTTGCTAATAACAATGTGACATACACATTCCAATTTTGTGGTTCCCTAAAGGTGTCATACTTTGATGCAAAGTAGTCCAAGAGGACTTGGGAGGCACAAAGTTCTAGGCCTAAATTGGGAACTCTCAGAAAAGTTGGTTTAAGATTTTTGTGACAAACTACACCTAGGTTTGGTGGAGGAGTTTCAATTTGTGACTTAGGAGAGAAAGTAGGTACATCTAAGTTGTTTTCATGTATAAGATCATTTGCACCATCACATACTTTCTTAAGGTCAGAAGAAGGTAAATCATGCTCACCAGCATAGAACAATTCATCAATTTCCATGTCATACTCATCACAGGAGGCAACACGTTGTGACATGGGCAGGGAATCAGACACAAAAATAATATCATGATCCCAAAGAACATTATTGTCAACAGAAGATTCATCCTTTCCTAAGTCACAAACAAGTTGTGAAGCATGCTCACATTCACTGAAGAATTTCACAAAACCAAGCTCAGAGTTAATATCACATGTATGAATATTAGAAGAGGTACCATTCATAGGGTTCACAGAAGAGACGCCTAACGTCTCTGAACCAAAAGATTCCACTACATTTTCAAAATACACATGCTCTTCATATTCATCATCATCATCATAGCAAGAATTTATCTCTCCATTCAAAATTGTAGTATTTTTAGTGTACTCATCTACCTCTAGATTAGGTTCATATTCAGTGTTAGTTGCATGAGTAAGACTAGAAACACTATTTTCAATCCTATCATTTTGTAACTCAATCAGGTCCCTTTGAAGAATCATAGTGAGTTGTTCTATTGAAGGAGAGTCTTCACTAGTGGGTATGCATTCCTCATATGGATAATCACTGTATGGTTGTGCATGAGGTTCACTAGAGAAGGGAAATTCAGACATGTTGCTATATGGATGGTCATGCATTGCATTCATTTCAAGCCTAGTATTTTGCTCCATGAGTGTTTCCATTATTGATTGCAAACTAGGAGTTGGGGGAGTATAAAATTGTTCATCTTCCACTGTGGTGAATGATGCATGTGTGCAGGTTGATTATGGTCCCAATGATTGCCAGCATAGTCACTTCTAGACAATTCGTGTGTACAAAATATACTTGGAAAGAAAAAAAAAGAAAAGAGGTTTTAGTCGCCAAGAGGGTCGACCTCGCCTGCACCGCCGTTGGGTTCTTCTCCATCACCTGTTGATGCTCCCCTCTCCGGATCTCCCTCAGCTTCTGCATCAGGCATCTCCGTAGCATCGCGCTCCATCCCAACATCATCAGCGGGAGTATCAAAAGGCACATCAATATTAGGGGCCACGCAGATTGCTTTCAAATGTTCAGGTTCGTCTGTATGGGAATCAAGAATTATCACGCCGTACTGGACCGGGTAATCACACTTGCCTTCATTCGGAGGTCGTTTATGCTCAACTCTCCGCCTCTTCAACCGCGCCGCAAATCTCTCTGCCTTTGCGCTTACTAGTGTCTGCAGCGTTTCCTCGTGCCTCCACCGCTCCTCCATGTCAATCGCAGGTGAAAGTGCCTGAGATACATCCTCTCGGCAATACGAAGGTATGAAATAGACATCCTCAGTATAGCATGGCCGACTTCGCGGCGAAGATCGATCTTAGACATTACATCTTCGTGTGCACGGTTTTCGGGCTTGTCAACTTCGAAACTTCGTTCTGGGGAAGCAACAGAATGATCGTCCGCCGCTTCCATGATAAACTGCAAAGGAGAGGAGGTTATGAGCGCACAAAAAAAAAATCAAAAATCAAATCAATCGATCAATCAATCGAAGATCGAGCAATACCGAGATGTAGAATAAACGACCGCGAGAGATGATTCTTTATAATCTCGCAAGTCGACAGAATCCCGGGAGGAAAAGAAGTCTTTACTTGCCACCTATGAAGGCTGCTAATTCGGGATAACAATCAACGAGGCTTATCAGATATACCTGAGGGCAGACGTGTATGATAAAAGAAGTATACCTGAAGAAGGGACCGAGCTCGGATATATGCAAGAGGAACCAAAGCGACTCACCGGACCAAGTCTGTTTCCTTCGCATCTTTAATCGGAACCAACCAGTTCTCGGGCAACGCTGACGATGTGAAACTATCCGGTAAATATGTATTCACTTTAGCTTGGTCATTTCAAGTAAATAAATATGCCACCATCTCATGCCTACCCCACAATAGTGTAACCATTATGTGCTAGGCGGGGGACTTAATGTTGATGGTGGGTTTTCATTTGAGGTTAAAATTGTAAAAACCGGGAAAAATTATTACTGACATCTTGTAAAAGATAAAGCCATTTATAAGTGTTGGATACTCCCTCACTTAATTCACCAAGAATGGAGCATGTGGAAACAATCCCATTACGTGAATACATGAAATTCCTCCGGTTGGAGCATGTGGCAACAATCCCATCCTCGTGAATTTCTAATCGCCTTGTATTTCAAAGTACTCATTATCGGTGTGGCATGACGACCGAGTGTTACTCTTACCCACTAACACGAACCTCCAAGCACTATAATGAAACCATGTACGAAATACCCGTACTGGCTGACTCTCGGTGTGTTATACTAGCCCAATTGAGCCCTCTCGGTGTGTTATACTAGCCCGATTGAGCATCCGGATTGGCCGTATCGATCCGGATATGATCGCAGATTATCCAAATCCATAAGCATGATTGGATGACCTAGATCAATTCCATCACCCCCAGCGGTATGGAATATCCATCTGCTGAACCAATGCGGAACCCGCACGGTCGGCCATTGGCCTAGCTTGCCAAAAAACGTTCATACCAAGCATTATGGACGGAAAACCTAAATTAGGGTTTGCGGCATATTACATGTGTCGCAAAGCAGTCTCAACCATCCATCTTCGCGGGTATAGATGGAGGGTGTAGATGTAGATTCAAAGGGCCCGAGAGCATGTCAACACGATCACCGCGGGCCGCCTACACGCTTTGACCAATCGGTCAAGACCAACCATGTTTGGTCGTGACAAAATCGTCGCCCAAACAAGAGAAGACGCACGGCTTTGAAACCCAAAATTAGGGTTTTGAGCATCACGAGCGTCCATCTTCTCCGGCATGAATGGAGGGTCCGAGGATTAGATTAGCGAGTCCGGTCATACCAAAGCATGACCACCGTGGACCCATCTATTACCTAACCCGATCGGCCAAGGCATATCATGCACGGCTAATCCAAAACGCACGCTCAAACTAGCGTGGTCACACCTCCCAAACCGCAACCGGTCTCGACCACTCAACTTCGCCGGACGATTTGGATGGCTCAGATCACGTTTTCATGGGATATTCAGGTATAAGCGTGAACATCAGCCTACCACCTTCACACCAGGCCAATCGGCCAAGACCGACCAAGATTGGTCGTCTTGGAACGTGCGCCTGAAGAGGGCGTGACGTGCAGCCCTTGCGGCACTAGTTTTTGGTCGCAAATCGATCTCGACCACTCGATTTCACCGGATAAATTGAGTGACCCAGATCATACTTTCGTGAGGTAATGGGGTGCGGGCGCCTACACCATCATGCCGTCTACACGCATGTATGGTCGGCCAGCCAAGGTTGTATCCCATGCTTGGTTTCGACCAAGTCAAGAGTGATGCTGCGCACCTCTTCAAAACCCTAATTTCATTAACGGTCGCGAGATGAGTGTCTCAAAGATCATCTCATCCGTCCAACTTCACCGACTTGGTTATACAACCACAGTCGGGAGTTAGTTGGTCGGTGAGGC
Source organism: Papaver armeniacum (assembly GCA_023531295.1). Lineage (NCBI taxonomy): Eukaryota > Viridiplantae > Streptophyta > Magnoliopsida > Ranunculales > Papaveraceae > Papaver > Papaver armeniacum. The sequence continues at coordinate 645,716 of JAJJWW010007476.1, forward strand.
GTCATTACCCATCACTTTACCACACCATGATGCAAGACTGCATAAAATACACACGATACTTCACAAGTATCAACTTCCGAATAACGCAATTATTCAAATCAACATTACATGCTACCTATTGTGGATCCACGATCCACACATTCCGAACATCAATCATGTCACAAACTCGGGGATACATATGGGGTATTGGTCCGGCGGTTTACGGCGTGCGGCGTGCAACGCGCCATCACAAGAACGTGTTAGGAAGTCATGGACGGTTAGAGATGAACAAGAGAAGTGGGCAAGACTGGTCGTGTGGCACCGACGCACAACTCCATTACTCCATCACTCCATCACTCCACTTCCCGAGAGACGTGAATAAGACTCAGTGACTTGTATAAATAGGTTCTCCGCCCTATTTTCAAACAATGGAGAAAAACAGAGAAAAACAACAAGAAAACACCCAGAGCATGCTTACACCAATTGTAAGCTTGTTCACTTTCCTGTTGCAAGTCATAAGCAAGTCTACACCTTCACAATCTCAACACCTTCTTCGCTTCCCTCCCTAAGATCAACCCCATCTCCTTCACTTTGTGACCGAAACAAGTCTGGAACGGCCATTTCTTGGTTTAGGCCGGACTTGCACAGATTGATCTCTCGAATCTACAAGCACTCACCACCTCAGTGCATTTGTTTAAGGTTTAAATTCATTCCTCATCCACACCCCAAATTACCAAATTCTGCAGGAGTAGTTTTCACCCATAAACAGACTTCTAAACACCCGACAGGCTACCAGTTGCATTACAACTTTCTTTTTACAATCAAAATTCAAAGATGCGCATTACTAATCTACCTGACATAAAAAGTTTACTGTATTCAATCCATTACTACTGAAATCAAAAGAGCAAGAAAACGACAAATTTCTTCAAACCCTTGAGACCTACATCCATCACAAGTTTAATACTACTGAAAATTCAAACAACTAGAAGAACACAACTAGTTTAATTACATATAATTAAAGAAGGAAAAAGCAAACAGAATACCACTTCTAAACACCTGACAGGATACCGGTGCCATTACAACTTTCTTTTTACAACCAAAATTCAAAGCTGCAACATTACTAATCTACCTGACATAAAAAAGGTTAATCCTAACCACTGCAACTCTCCCGGCTGCTATATTTACAATGCACCTGCTGCAAACTGAACCCCAAAAACACCTTATATTATAAGATCTTCATCAACACCATCTATCAAACAAAAAACAAAAAAAAGAAACCCCATTCTCCATACACTTCTTCAGCAACATAAAGTACCATCAATATCCCCACAAGTTTTCACGAAGATGCACAAGAGAAATAGTAATCAAAATCACATTACTCTAGTTCTAAGGGATTTGACAGTACCTATAAGGCAATCACCAAGATTCGCCGTCCTTTATTCTTCTTGTAGTTTAACTCATCCTCTTCATAGTAGGCACCAGTACCATCACCATCGTCTGAAGATGTGAAGGGACCCTGGAGATCATCATCATCTGTTTCTTCTTCCCCATCTTCTTCTTCACTGCAAACCACCATCTCACCGGAAAACACAGGCTCTCCATTGAGGTCTAACCCAGGAATCTCCTCTCCGTCAAAATCCACGTTTAGGGGTTCTGACATGGTTCGAGCAAACTTACGAGGGTTTTTCTTCTTTTCGGCGAGATAGATCTTGTACATCACATCTTCAAACTCTTGCCTCTTCCTCTTCTTCCTCTCTGCTTCTTTTGCTCTCTCATCTCTCTTCATCGAATCATCACTGCTCTCCTCATCTTCTACTCCTTCATAGTTCTTTTCTTCATCTTCACTATCACTTTCAGTCGCACTACGAGTTTTTCCCCATGAACACTTCCACTCTCCTCGTCGTTGAAGCTTCTCCCTGCGTCGGCGTGCATCTATGGCATCTAACTTTCTCATCCACAACTGAAATTCCTCATCATTTTCAACCCTTAATCTTTGAAATTCTTCTCTCTCTTCTTGTTCTTTCTTCTTGGTGATCTCCAGATTCATAAAAGCGATCAAACTTTCCATCTCTAAGCTTGTTAAAGCCTCAATCGCACTCTTTGCATGTCGTATGGCAGGGGAATCGGCCATTTCACTATTCCTTAACCGCCTCTCTTTCTCTTTCTCTTTCTCTGATTTCTCTTTTTGGTTTAATAATCTGTTTATCTCTCTATTATCTTTATAATGATGGTGGTAGTTTAGCCATAAATGGTCGTTTATGGCATTTGGTTAAAAGTCTTGTCGCTTGGCTATTCACGCCACTTCAATGCCATGCGCAATACCATCATTAATCTACTAAACCCTATTTTCAAAGTCTAATGTCAGATTATCAAAGAGTATCTTCAACCCTTTAGATACGTACCATCATTACTCTACTAAACCCTATTTTTAGCCATTGTTGGTAAACATAATGATGGTGTTAGGTAGTTTTCTGGTCTTTAATATGGAAATTTTGCGTATGCTAACATTATTAGAGTTTAAGCATTTAAAGCACTAAAATGTTGAGTAGTTCAACCAGTCTAGTATTTTCAAAACACTAATCATAAACATCTAAAGATGGGCAGCTTGGTGGATTGGTATGTTATCTAAATCCTTCGAGGTCAAGCGTTCGAATATGGGCGAAAGATTTTTATTAATTTTTTAAAACGAACTTTTTTGCCACGCTATAAAACCGGCGTGTCTATAGAACGCACACTATGGACACACATATACTAGCGTGTCCAAAGAAGAACTTTTTGGCCACACTTTCAACTTGGCGTGTTTATTTAAATGTTGATTAGTTCAACCAGTCTAGTATTTCCAAAACACTAATCCTAAACATCTAAAGATGGGCAGCTTGGTGGATTGGTACGTTATCTAAATCCTTTGAGGTCATGCGTTCGAATATGGGAGAAAGATTTTTATTAATTTTTTAAAAACGAACTTTTTAGCCACGTATAATTTCGGGGCGTGTCTATAGAACACACACTATGGACACACATATACTAGCGTGTCCAAAGAAGAAATTTTTGGCCACACTTTCAATGTAGCGCGTCTATATGTCCTACACTATGGACACGCATATACTGGCATGTCTATAAATCGTACACTATGCCCAAAGAAGAACTTTTTGGCAACACTTTGAATTTGGTGTGTCAATCAATCGTACACTAGGGACACGCACTTTAAATAGCGTGACTAACCTTTTGGACACACCACAACTACCTAATGTGGCCATAGACTGGTCTATAAACACGCCCAATACCTAATGTGGCCATAGACTGGTCTATAAACACGCCCAATCAAAAATTTGAAGTTAACGTGACTAAACGGTTGAAATTTTGACACACTAGTAGCCCTGGTGTGGCTGAAAGCACTTATATGAACACGCCCATTGAACATGGCGTGTCTATAGGGTAGAAGTATACCCTATAGACACGCCAAAACCAAAAAGGCGTGACATGGAAATTTATATCTGGCGTGGGTAAAGGCCATTTCTGTACTAGTGTAAGCTCCTCGCACCAAAATAAATAAATGGTTAATGATACAATCAAAACCAATAAATAATGCCTTATGATTCCATTACTAAGATATATCCAATTGAAGTAATTATATTATTGAATCGTCAGAACTACTTCGATTTCTCGTTTTTCGTTCCCATTCATCGAGTCTTTATCAATTATCAATCCATAGGCCCAAGTTCTTCCATTTTTTATTTCCAAAGCATTCTTTCAATTCTTCGTTATTTTTCTCTTCTATATGCTCTTGGTTTCATGTGTTTATTGATTCGTCACAGACAAAATGGAAGGACTTCTATTGGAATCCTCATCTAAATTCATAGTGGGATCGTAAAGGAAATAAGATATATGGATAGTTCATATATAACTAGTCAATATCTAATATCACATATACATATGTTTCTTCCATAGTGTAAACCAACTATTTCATTCTCATCTTATATGCATTCGGATTCTAGAAAAACATACACAACAATTGGTTTATAGCCATTACATACACCTAAGTCGACCCCCCAACCTATTTTTTATGAAGCCCATTTGTCACTTCCTCTTTGCCCTTTAGTTATCATTATCACGTATGAATCCAAATAGGCGGGTTGGTTGGTTCATTATCATTAGCCCAAATCATTATCATTACATATCAATACAATATCAGGATTTGGTTGATGGAATTGCATGGAATTAATTCTTATTTTGGACAATCCTTGAATTAAATCAAATTAAATGGCAATCCATCGTTCTATAGAACATCGTTTTTTGTTTAATCACACATAAAAACTAGATAGCATAACAATTTGGATTCAAATTATGAACCCTAATATAATTAGAATATTGTAATTGAATGAACAAATAGAAGTGGGGGTATGACATCAATGCGCCAAGAATCTTAGGAAAAAGATCTTTTAGATCTCTTTCCTTTATTTTTAATTTTGAATTCCCGAATATCAATCAGAAAAGCTAGTTAATGATGACCCTCCATGGATTCGCCTATATACGCCGCGACTAAAGTTGCAAAAATAAGAGCTTGAATCCCGCTTGTAAATAATCCAAGGAACATGACAGGTATAGGAACCACTGAAGTGACTAAAAAAACAAGAACAACAAAAACTAATTCATCAACCAATATATTCCCGAAAAGCCAAAAACTTAGTGATAAGGGTTTTGTGAAATCTTCTAGGATGTTAATTGGTAAAAGGATTGGAGTTGGTTGAATGTATTTACCGAAATAACCCAATCCTTTTTTGGTAAGACCCGCATAGAAATATGCCACGGACGTGAGTAAAGCTAAAGCAACGGTAGTATTTATATCATTCGTAGGTGCGGCTAACTCCCTATGAGGTAACTGTATTATTTTCCGAGGTAAAAGAGCCCATGACCAGTTAGAAACAAAAATAAATAGGAACATAGTTCCAATAAAGGGAACCCAAGGACCATACTCTTCTCCAATCTGAGTTTTGCTCAAGTCTCGAATGAATTCAAGGACATATTTGAAGAAATTCTGACCATTGGTCGGAATAGTTTGTGAGTTCCGAACAGCTATAGCAGCTGAACCTAATAAGATAGCAATTACGACCCATGACGTAATAAGGACTTGGGCATGGACTTGGAAACCACCTATTTTCCAATAGAAATGTTGGCCTACTTCCACACCGGATATATCTTATAGCCCTTTTAATGTGTTGACGGAACATGGTAGCACATTCATATTGTCCTCTGGCAGAAATAGAACTTAAAAAATAATTATTTTGATTCCACTATCTCTTTCTCAACTCGTCTACTTGAATCATATTTTTCGGATATCAAGTAATCACATAATATCCCCATCTTTTTTATCTCTTTTTTGGTATTCAGAATATAGTAACCGATTCAAAAAATCTATGGAGTTCTCGAAGTAATTGACTTATCTTATTATTAATCAACGATTTGGGATATAGCTAGAACGGCCCTCACAAATAGCGAATACTAATTTGTTAAGTATTAATCGGATTGAAGCTATAGCGTTATCATTGGCTGGAATCGAAATATCTGCGAGATCCGGGTCACAATTTGTATCGATTAAACAAATCATTGGAATTCCCAAAGTTACACATTCTCGAAGATTCGTATGTTCTTCTTGCTGATCAACGATGATTACAATATCGGGTAACCCCGTCATATATTTGATCCCACCCAGATACGTTTGCAAGTGATATAATTGTCTCTTCAACATTGCTGCATCTCGTTTCGGAAGGCGGTTGAGTCTTCCCTTCTTTTTTTCCGCTCTCAAATCCCTGAACTTAAGAAGTCTCGTTTCTGTAGTGGACCAATTCGTTGACATGCCACCGAGCAATTTTTTATTAACATAATGACACCGAGCCCTTATTGCAGCCGATGCTACTGAATCAACTGCTTTATTTTTGGTACCAACTATTAAGAATTGCTTTCCCTTACTTGCTGCATCAAAAACTAAATCACAAGCTTCTGATAAAAAGCGAGCAGTTCTAGTAAGATTTGTAATATGAATACCTTTACGCTTTGCAGAGATGTAAGGTGCCATTCTAGGATTCCATTTCCTAGTACCATGACCAAAATGAACTCCTGCTTCCATCATCTCTTCCAAATTAATGTTCCAATATCTTCTTGTCATTTCTCCCCACGCTTCCACGTTTTTTTAAGAGATGAGATACCCTAAATACTAAATAAATAATTGTTACGATGGAACCTTTTACCTGAGATTGACCCTTGATACACAGGACAAGCCATAAACTCCTTTCTATTCATTATTATCTTTAGACCAGATAGTTTAAAGTTAAGGTAAAATGATGAATCTGCTCTTAGGAATAAGGGAAGCGCCAATAGAAAAATATTGGAAGGGAAAAATGCTTCGAAGATGAATCTGTTCCCATGCAATAGTCAGGTATTCTTGACGGTATCGAGCTGGAACAACCTGTTCTTCTTGAATGCCCCGATTCAACGCCAAAGAATTTCCTGCCGAGACCATATAGTATTCATCTCTTCTTGGCGATAAATAAACTACCCGTACCCCTTTGAATTCGTTGGCTATATGTCTACGCTGGTTCAAATCCAGCTCGGCCCAAAAATCCGCCGATCCATCATAAGATAATAGAACAAATTTTGCCTCCAGAAACCAGACGAAGAAAGAAAAGAATACTTTTTTATGATATATCCTTAATTTATTTGTTCCCATAGATTATACTTTCTAATGATCTGGTCTGTAACCTTAATATATAAGGGGAGGTAAAGAAAAAAGCTTTTTTCTTTTTCACCGAAAGATTTATTATGAAATGATTTGACTACTAGTAATACGTGTTGTTCTCACTAAAGCCCATACCCATGTGAATATCAACATATCGCTTCTATCTCTGTTACAACAGAGCGATTCTAAATAGAAATATGTTATGAATTTAATAATAAGAATATGTATCCTATACATCTTATTTCCCTGGGATTGTAGTTCAATTGGTCAGAGCACCGCCCTGTCAAGGCGGAAGCTGCGGGTTCGAGCCCCGTCAGTCCCGACCTAGGATCCGATGAATCCGTCAACTCATTTCTCTATTTTCGGTGAAGAGAGAGGACTGAAAGAAAAATCTAATTCCCGCCGGAAGTCTTTTTTATCATCGAAGAAATACAAGAATTTAAATTCATTCTCGACTAGTACTGATTCGTGGGGAGAGCTAGATTGGCACAATTGGTGGTAGGGTCCTATTCAGGATTTCAAGAGATACCGCACAGGTTTTACTTTTTCTATTGGTTCTGATCCATGGAATTCAATATAATACCCACCCGGTTCCCGAGAGCATACATACAAATTGGATTCCTTCATTGTGTGATACAAAATGAACTTGCCCTTAACAGAGTTGGCGCGCCAGAATCCTTTTTATATTCTATTAAAACCACCTCTTTATTTTCTAGCTCCGATTTTTGGGAACCTCAATTCCTAATTGGAAACAATCTATCTATCTCACTTCCATACTGAATTTCGGAGATGATATATGTTCCGGTTTCAATCCAAGGAAAGAAGCTTTTTTTTAATAAAAGAGAGATCAAAGAAAGATCTGCCCTACCCTGCTTAATAATGAAATGAATAATATTTCTTCTCTCTCCTGTTTTTTCTTTGATGAAGGAGTCCTATTGAAGCAAGAGTAAACTCCAAAAAAGTACATTTATAAAAAAAAACGAGATCTTTTATACCCGAATCCAACTTTATCACACCTCTTTGTCTTCCAAGAAATTTAGATCATAACAAACTTAATTAGTTTCGAACTTCACTTTTTCCATTTCATTTCTATTGTTTGGGTTTGTGACCAATTGAAATGGAAGACGGGTCAAATGATACCTCATCAGATGGTTGTATACGAAAGACGGTAGGTAATAGAAAAGAATGAAAAAAGAAAAGGGATTCTTTGTTGTATCAAGAATCCCCTTTTTTGGATTCGTTATGGATAAAAGCTCCTCCTATGTTATACTATTCAATTCTCGACAATGAATCGATCTGAAAGCTCAGATATTGTTATTCATGATATTGATCCGATTCAATATCAAATAACATTGGGATGCAATTCATTTCATTGAATTTAGAGGATAAGATTTAAAAGATTTATCATCTCTATGGGATTAGATCCCGAGTTATTGTGAAGTAAAAAACGATGGGATTATGGAAGTAAATATTCTCACATTTATTGCTACTGCGTTGTTCATTCTAGTTCCTACTATTTTTTTACTTATAATCTACGTAAAAACAGTCAGTCAAAATAATTGATTCGAATGAAGCTTTACTTCTTTTTTCTTATCAATGATTGAAGAAATAAAAGGGATTTTCATTCCACGTCTTAAATGAAATGAGCGGACTAGAATCAGCAGTATATGAGATCTGGTAGTATGGTGGAAAGATATCAATTTCTTTCTACCATACTTTCTATTATTGTATTGTCTAAAGTTGTACTGGTATTGTATAAAGAGGTATAGGCTTCATCTAGATTAATCTACAAGATGTATCTTGTATCTTCATATATGTACATATCTATAAATTTCATATATGTGATGTACATCATGTAACTAACACCCCAATTCTAGTTCTTCCTTGCATCCATTTTCTTTGTTTGATTGAAAGATTCTTTTTAATATAGTCCATTACTGTAATCCAATATAATTTTGAAATGGATATTTAATATTTAAAATCCCTTTGCAGAACGATATATGAAAAAATGGCTACAGTTTGATTACTCAACTCAATTAGTAGTGCTTTTAGAGTCCACCTCTTCCCCATACTACAAGTGAAAGGGAAAATGTAAAGACTACCATTAAAGCGGCCCAAGCAAGACTTACTATATCCATGTGAATTATGTCCCATATCTCTATGAATATGAAGGAATTCGTCCATTATTGATCACTAATAATAGTGGAATCTATGGTGCAGAGTCAAAAAGGGATTATGACCAAACATTATTGATCAAACTATCATAAAAATCCACCCACAACAAGTTCCTATATGATTTCTGGTAGAATAGGGAAGGATTAACCACAAGCAAGATACACAACACAGGGATTTTTTTGTATTATCAAGGAAATCTTTTTTAATGGAAGATGTAGGAATAGTAAGGCCTATTGTTTAGTTTCTTTTGTTGCCCTTCATAAGCAAAAAGCATAAAATATACAATCCAACACTACCTACCCTATATCTCTCCAAAATAAGGTTTTTACTTTTGGTTTCCTCGAGAATCTATTGCTTCTGCTGAGCAAAAAAAGAAAGTATTTCTTTTTTTTGTAGATGAGGCGGCACCCGGATTTGAACTGGGGTAAAAGGATTTGCAGTCCCCCGCCTTACCACTCGGCCATGCCGCCAAACAAACGGATATAAAATAGAGGGAACGCTCTCTTCTTTATTATTTCTTGAATCTCATTGTCTTTCTCCCTTTCCTAAACCCCCCAAAACCCTTTTTTTTGAACCCAGTTGATTCCCTTTGATTGATTGTATGGTATCTCAACTCTCAAAATAAACAACACCTAAAAACTTCCCCTTTTTTATCTTTCAAAAAGCAAATGTGCATTTTCAGTTACAGAATGAAAAATGCAGGGCAAATTGGAACCATTAACTATTGACTTGAATCCATGAAGAGTTCTTGGATCTCAAATTTCGTTTCCTTAACAACGGCATCAAAAGAAAGTTGATACACAACTTATACTTATAAGTATCAATTCTTTTCAATAATCAATCTTTTTCAATTAAATTTACATTATAACAACAATTATATATATATGTAAACCCCGGAACAGAAATTGTTACAAAGATATCCTAATTAGGTATCTTATCCATATATGTCTATAAGGAATTATCATGCTTCCCTTTTTTGAATCTAAAATAGAAATTATGATATAGCACTTCCTGTGTTGCCCCAAGTATAGCTGGGATAGGAAATATCCGGATGGATAGGTTGCTATAGCTATAGGTAAAAGTGCCTCGCAAAAAATAGAAGAAACTCTATATTATTCCTGATTTTTCTGTTTTTCTCTCATTCATAGAGAACGGATCAAACCTTGAATCATTTCTTTTTTGGGTACCCAACCGGATTGTAATATCATAATAATAGGTAAAAATTGGATTACTTTTGATATTTTATACAAGACTCTAAAAAAGTATAATCGGCATAATTATGATTCCAGGAATGTTTTATCCTGTTGCAAATTCGAATTTGAATAGAAAATTATCCTTATTGCTCTGCTCAATGGTATGAAGTTGGGTAAAATTTCATCATTGATAGATCGATCCATATGGTTCGATGAAGAATGAGCCAATAATGGGATTAATCTATAAATGGGAAGCTTAAGATGCTCCGGGATGGAAATGAGGGAATGTCTACAATACCTGGGTTTAGTCAGATACAATTTGAGGGGTTTTGTAGGTTCATTGATCAGGGCTTGATGGAAGAACTTTATAAATTTCCAAAAATAGAAGATATAGATCAAGAAATTGAATTTCAATTATTTGTGGAAACTTATCAATTGGTAGAACCCTTGATAAAAGAAAGAGATGTTGTATATGAATCACTGACATATTATTCTGAATTATATGTACCTGCGGGATTAATTTGGAAAACCGGTAGAGATATACAAGAACAAACCATATTTATTGGAAACATTCCTCTAATGAATTCCCTGGGAACCTTTATAGTAAATGGAATATACAGAATTGTAATCAATCAAATATTGCAAAGCCCCGGTATTTATTACCGTTCAGAATTGGACCATAACGGAATTTCGGTCTATACCGCCACCATAATATCCGATTGGGAAGGAAGATCAGAATTAGAGATTGATCGAAAAGCAAGGATATGGGCTCATGTGAGTCGGAAACAAAAAATATCTATTCTAGTTCTATCATCAGCTATGGGTTCGAATCTAAGAGAAATTCTAGATAATGTTTGCTACCCTGAAATTTTCTTGTCTTTCCCGAACGATAAGGAGAAAAAAAGATTGGGTCAAAAGAAAATGCCATTTTGGAATTTTATCAACAGTTTGCTTGTGTCGGCGGGGATCCAGTATTTTTTGAGTCCTTATGTAAGGAATTACAAAAAAAAAAAAATCAACAAAGATGTGAATTAGGAAGGATTGGTCGACGAAATATGAACCGAAGACTTAATCTTGATATACCTCAGAACAATACATTTTTGTTACCACGAGATGTATTGGCAGCGGCGGATCATTTGATCGGAATGAAATTTGGAATGGGTACACTTGACGATATGAATCACTTGAAAAATAAATGTATTCGCTCTGTAGCGGATCTGTTACAAGACCAATTTGGATTGGCTTTGGTTCGTTTAGAAAATGTGGTTCGAGGAACTATATGTGGAGCAATTAGGCATAAATTTATCCCGACTACCCATACTTTAGTAACATCAACTCCATTAACAACCACTTATGAATCATTTTTCGGTCTACACCCCTTATCTCATGTTTTGGATCGAACTAATCCATTGACACAAATAGTTCATGGGCGAAAATTGAGTTATTTAGGTCCTGGAGGATTGACAGGTCGAACTGCTACTTTTTGAATCTTATTAACCAAAGAGATACGACTTTGTGCTATGGTTAACTCTGCGCCAATCAAAAACCCCCAAGGAATTCCAAGAATTCTTGTTATACGTTCATTCCAACCTTCAACCCGTTTTTTCTAGGTTCATTGATATTGAATCAAGCGATCGCACTTCTAAAACCTGTTCCACTTTTGGAAGACCCTGCGTTATATCACCAGATCTCGATTTTTCATATATAAATGTAACTAATGTATCTCCTTCAGAAAGGGTTTCACCATAATGTCCATGGACGGTTGCTTCTGGCGTAACCAAGTAGGGTTTGGCCAATCTTATTACTAAAGAGCCAACACGAATAATTAGAACCTGACCCGCTTTGAGGCGTGATCCATATTTGGATATACATACATTTTCACAAATAAACTGTCCAAGGTTAATTATTGTCGCACTCTCTTCGCAATAATAGTGTTGAAGAAAAAACCAATTCAAATTTAATGGATTCAAAATGATGTGACTTCCTAGATTGGGATTATAAATTCTCCCAGTTTCGTCCATTAAATAATATTTAAGTCCTTGGAAAGTGAAAGTCTGTGGACGATCCTATTTGGTCAAATACCTAGCGACAAACTCTTATGTTCCTTTCATTACGGTATTTCCGAACAAGTTCCTGGATGACAATCCTAAAGGTTATCTTATTGATGATATTGATGGTAGTGACAATATCGAGATTGATGCTAGTGACGATATCCCTGAAATAAGCAGGGGTTTGTGGGGTAGTGGTTTTTGGGATGAGAGTTCGATAGGAATAATTGAACTCGGGATCCAGAATCCCTTTTTTTTAGAGAATTATTGAATTGATAAGACAATATCTGGTCCCAAGATTTCCAAATTAGATTTGAAAGATCCGGGTTGGAATCCATCTGGTCCGAGTGCCCCCAGGGGTTCATATTTGAGAGAGTAGACCAAATTTCTTCTTTGTATGGGATTTCAATGAGATTTTTGTACCTTTTTTGTTTTGAATTCAAAAAGTAGAGGGGTGTGATCTGTTCTACTCTGGATAAGTGGCATACCTTTGTATCTCGGAAATTTTGTATCCAATGGTAGGATATTAATGCTTTGTCAAAAAAATTCACAAATGTTTGCTTTTATTTTTCTGTTGTGGGACCATGTAAAAGGCACTCCTTCATATCCAGCATCTTGAAGACCAAGCGAATATATAATTTGTTTAACGAATGATTTACTGCTTGTGTTTGATTTTTTTCCCACTTTGCTTTTCCTCCGGATCCAAAATGACATTTAAATCTCATTTTAGAACCCAAGGTTTTCAAACTTGTTGTGCTATATTAGATATATGAGATCATTAATAATTTTCCCATCAGCTTCAATGCACTATAGACACAAATAATCATAAATTCCTTTTCACAAGTTATCGTCTGAAAGTGGCACATGTTTAATGTGAAGAAACTAGTTTTAGGTCTACATTATTGTTACAAGCTATTGCTAACCCCTTAGCTATTTTCACAGACGGAACTATAAACCAACCATGAAAATTGTCTTTTTTTTTTTAGAAAAAGATTCATTTGAGTGAATAAGGCTTTTGTCTCGGATAAAAAAATTGTATCATGATTGTAACACCAACATAGGTAATTTAAGTGATTTCTAGTAAGAGGGGCCCAATATCCATTTACTACTTGGATTCCAACCTTTGACATAAAGCTTATAGGTATGTAGAAATTTTATTTTTGATTCACAAATACGACAAAATATTTGTAGGAAAGAAGAAAAAATGACACAAACGGTATTAACGTTTTATCATATCTGTGATATAATGTCAGGACTTGAATATGGAAACAACCTCAACAAGCTTAGATGATGTGTCTCTTTATTTTTCGGTGCTTTTAAATGGTGTTCTGGTGATATCTTTACTGTCAATAGAGATCTGAGGAAGGGAGACCCTTTTTAAAGCCAAAACTAAAAAAAAAAAAATGGAATTAAAGTTTCTAAAAAAAACCCGCCAATGTCGCATATGTTGTTCGCGGATGACTGCTTCCTATTTTCTAAGGCAAGAATTCCTGAAACAAGGAATATGATGGACTTTCTTAAATTGTTTGGTGATTTTTCTGGTCAGGTGATTAATCTCCAAAACTCGAGCATTTATTTATCTCCCAAGCTTCATAATAGGCACTGCAAAATAATCTTTAGAATTCTCAATGTCAGACAAATCTAAGAACGATATATATCTAAGAACACCTTTGTTTTTTAATAGAAATAAAACTAATAACTTTGAGCCTTTACTTGGTAAATGTTATGTTGCCCTTCATGGTTGGAAGGCCAGACTTATTTCTCAAGCCGGGGAACTATTCTAATTAATTTTGTTCTTAGTGTTTATCCTAACTATCAAATGTAGTGTTTCGCTTTCCCTAAAAATGTTCTGTATAACTTTGATAAAATGCAGAGAGACTTTTAGTGGAATAAAAAAGATGATGCTAAAGGAATTTAATTTAATCTTGGGTTAGTGTATGCTCTAAACATGATTCCGGAGGTTTAGGAATTAGAAATCCTCATAAATAAAATATTTCTTTGATAACTAGATTGATTTGGAGATTGTTAAACAATGAAAATCGACTCTGGACTCAAATCTTAAAACATAAATACTTTCCTAGATATAACTCTCTTTTTCATTTTAGAAAGTATAATATTTTTTAGATATGGATTAGTATAAAAAAAGGCCTATCTATTATTTGTTGTAACTATGAATGGCAGGCATCATTATGACTCATTGGTGAGGCTACACAACTATAAATGAGGCCTAAGCATCATTTATGCTCTTCGGCTAAGATATGAAGCTTACTTGGTGCATTGTCTGCATATGCACCTTTAACCAACTACCCCTCCTTATATATGTCTTACGAACATTTTTATAACTTAAACCGGGGAACACTTTTACATTAACTAGGTCACATTTTTGAGGTGCTTGCTTCACTATTCATGTTTGTTGCCATGTACTTCTGAATAACCGACAATGATTGTTGTGTTTCCATACTAGCACATATGCCAACTTCAATATTGCGAAATGATTAGGCAATATTCATTCGGAAAACTCGCTCAGGCATAGTGCACAATTATTGTGTGATATTATCTCTAGGCCAATAGCTTGCATAATGCGCTAAGGTAGCGCTACAATGCTCAAGGCTATCTACCCAACTGTCCCAATGCATCATTTGATACGATATTGTCCTTTTAGCCAATATAGCTAGCAACATGATATTGGCCCTTGGCCAATATGTCAAACATAATGCGCCACTTTGGTACAATATTGCCCTTAGGCCAATATGCCTCTTACCACGCATCGGAAACTTTGATTTATCTCAGACCATGGCACATCTTTGAGCATACGCCATGCTAAAAATACGGGTGTTACAGAAGTCGTTTCCTATCTTAAAATCTGTAATTTCCTCTTCTAGTTAATATAATTAGGGTTTTCTATCACAAGAAAACAAGCTTTGTAAAGATGATATTCATAATAAAAAAATAATATACAAATTAAATATTGTTAAATTAAACAAACACACCCAAGTATAATGAGGCGAGTAATATCTTTATTTAAGATATTTAATGTGTTTTCCTAAATGGAGTAAATGGCATATGACATTTAACGATATCTTTGGTTTTTTCCGTAATATTTCGATCATCACCAACAATGAATTCGAATTAATGTAGCACAAAACGTATTCGAATTTTATTTATAAGAAATGCCAAGATTAAATTCCATGTGCTCCCCCTTATGAGAAAAAGGATAATTATACTTGTCGGAAAATGTTGATGACTGTTACACATAACCGAACTTCTTAGTATCATTCATGGCCGAATATTTACTTTGTTATCCTTACTCGTCCATCTAACTCTGTTGTCTGTTACATCATCGATATACCAATATTTCCGGGAAAAAATCTCATTGTAGTTGCTATAATATGGTAATACTTAGCCGAATCCAATGATGGGTACGTGGTTAGATTTTATGATTTGTTTTGTAGGCAATTCGGTTGTATTAAGCCAAATATTCGTAAAAATATCTGGTTGTATTCGGTCAACATTTGTATTTTGTGTATTAAGTTTGAACGTCACAATAAATATCCTAACGTTCTTAAAAAAAAAATGTTGGACATTCACGGTGTCAAATGGTTATAATGGTTAAAGAAGATTAACCTCTTCTTTTTTTAATACGACGGAACTGAACTCAACCCTTGAGCATACCTATCCAATTAGGCTAGTCTCATTGTTGATCTAGTTTCGATCTATCCATATATGAGAACCCATATATGAAAATGGAAAAAATATAGAACCCAATCTTCACCGGTGGGAGTCGATCCCCATATCCATGGTTTTTAAAAGCTTACGCTTCACACTTCGTTTCACGTTTCGATTCGAATTTTTTCAGAAATGTTCAGACTCGTACTTATGAAGCGTTCGGAATGAGAAGCGTGTAGTCAATGATTTTGACCAAAGTCAGAAGCGCAAAATGGTCACACTTCAAAAAATGATGCTTCTAAAGATTAAAAAAGCACGGTCGGATTCAAACCTACCTACTACCTCGTGTATAGTACGTGAGTGCGTAACCACTGTCATACATGGTTATTTACAATAATATTTGTCTATATTTTATATTTATAAATGTTTACATTTCTGTTTATAAGAAACCAAATCTTATATTCTAATATTCACTGTCAACCATAAACCGCTTCACCATTCAGCCTAAAAATAGAAAACGGCTTCACGCCTTTCAATACCTTACTCATATCTCTAGCCCACACAATACAGTATAACTTGTTTAAAGTAATACTCGATAATATAATATTCTCTTTAAAATAATAAAATTTTCTGGTCCCGACTCGGGCCCTTAGTGCTAAAATAATAAATTCGATAAAATCATAAATAATACATTTCATAAGTTTCCCTTAAGCATTAATAGGTCCCAAATAATATATAAAATAATAATGCTACTGTAAAAATAAAAAATAAATTTCATACATGTAAATTTTCTCCAAATATGATTCAATATTGGTTTGATTTTCTTAAAAATTCAAATCAAGTTGTATTTCATCCCTAATAGTTCGTGGTGCACTCACAAGATCCGGAGCCACGTTGTTGTGTTACAAGAAGAAGTGTTGAAGCTAGTGTGATTGATACTTGGAGTGGTTGTATTCTTATTGCAATTAGTCAGTAATATAACATCTCTAAGAAATTAGTCCATATTATATTTACAAACTACAATTATTATTCAACCTCCAAGCTAGTAATTATCCTATATAATAATAATATATTATTTAACTATAAAATAATAATTTATTATATTATCGATAATATAATATCTCTTTAAAATAATAAATTTTCTTGGTACCAAGCCTATTATTTTATAGAAGTTATACTGTATGTACCTTTGACCCAGGTCGATAGTTGTTGACGAATCATACCTGCCGCCACCAGCATGGGATAAAACGGTTGAGTAAATACAGTCATGTTGTGGACCTTGGAGTTAAGCTGGAAATTGGGCGGTCTCTGCAGTCCACACTGCGTAGTCTGTTGAGTTGTTTCGTATGAAACTGCTTCACTTATCCTTCTCTCGTTCTTTCTCTCTCTGTAAAAATCATGGAGTGTCTGCAATCCCTTCCAACCTCTCTTGGAATTCCCCATGTTACTTTATACTCCAAGAATCAAAGAATTCGGAGACTCGCTAACCCTAATAATCCATTTCGTAAAACAACACCAATTCATTCCCCACTCTTCTCCAACTTCATTTTCCCAATAATTCCTTCAAACCCATCTAGGTTTTGTTCTTCTTCCACCACGGGTAAGCAATTTTTTTAATTCTCCACTTAATACTAATAATCTATTGGGTTCTCATTTCGATTTCTTTGAATGTTCTTGATTAACTTTTGATATTTTTTTTTGTATGTTCAGTAAAGTTTGCAGTGCCTGAGAACCAATCGAGTGTGGGAGTTTCTGAAACGGATGAATGGGCAATGCAAGGTAATTACAATTGCTTCATATCCTCGGCCGTTTGGTTGTAAGGTTACGATATTGCGTAGATTCTTGTGCCGTCATGGCAATTGAGCTATTTTTAGAGAGAAATGAGAATGATGATAAATTTAATGAAAGTAAGGAAACTAAAGCATTTATGATGTAGAATAGCAAAGTCTGTGTCCAATCATACTGGCTTTTGCTGGACAAGAGAATTTTAGTGCTCAGTTAGATGAGTTTTTGGTCAATACATGGACATTTTTTGTGCATACTCAATCTAGAATAGAGATGTACTGATGGTTTTGAAGTTAAGGTATTCGTCCATTTGCTTTCCTTCCTCTAGTAAGAATCAGCTAACACTGTTGGAACATGTTGAATCCTAAGTCGTAATATGCTAAGTTGTGCATCGATTTTATTTGACTTTGTTTGGCATTAATTTCAGACTTTTACACCTTTAGAAAGGATGTTGAGACTGCGATGGAACGAGTTACAGAAATTAGGCGCTCCTCTGGTTTGGAGAAACTACAAGAAGATCTTACGGCTCTTGAAAATAAGGCAGCTGATAGCACTTTATGGGATAATCAGGCTAAAGCGCAGGAAACTCTTCTGGCGCTGACTGAAGTCAAAGACAAAATTAAAATGCTCACTGACTTCAAATCCCAGGTATGTGCTTCTCTGCTTCCTTGACCATTTCACAATCTAGGTTGAAGGCTTATTAGTTCATATTCAAAACATTATTATCCTATTAACCTTTAGCGCACATCATTCTCCCTTACCAGGTTGAAGATGCAGATATGATCGTAAAACTAACCGAGGAAATGGATTCTGTTGATACTGAACTTGTTGAAGAAGCCAAAAATACAATACGAAATTTGAACAAGGCATTAGATAGTTTTGAACTTACTCAGTTGCTTTCTGGACCCTATGATAAAGAAGGGGCAGTTATCAGTATCACAGCTGGTGCGGGGGGTACAGATGCACAGGTAATTAGACATCTTTCCGGACTTTCAAAGTATTTTCATTTATGTTTCATGTTTATGTAACACTCTTTGAATTATCTCCAGTGCAGGATTGGGCTGACATGCTTCTTAGGATGTACATAAGATGGGGAGAGAAGCAGCGTTACAAGACGAGAGTAACTGAGAAATCCATGGGTGAGGAAGCTGGAATAAAATCAGCAACGCTTGAACTTGTAGGTAGTTATGCTTATGGGTATCTCTCAGGAGAGAAGGGTACACATCGTATTGTTCGGCAATCTCCATTCAATTCCAAAGGTCTTCGTCAGGTAATACCTCATTATATGGTCCTCTCTTAGCTTTGTCATATAACTATATAAGTATGTACAATGTAAGGCACCTTGTTTTTCATTCTCTACCTATTGCTTAAAATATGTGACTAATTTTCTGACATGGGAGGAATATGATCCATGGACTTCGTTTGGAAGTAGCTTTCCAAGATATTCTTGTTGAATGCTGCTAGCTAGAAGGATAAATGAATATGAAAACTGTAAAAAGAGTTGAAGAAAAAGGATCTCCGATTCTTTTTCATATTTATCACTTGCCTAGTTGGGGTTAGCACCTTGAATCTCTTCTCATGTTCTTTTGTAGACAAGCTTTTCTGGAGTGGAAATTATGCCTCTTCTTCCAGAAGATTCTGCCTGTGTCGAGATACCTGAAGAAGATCTTGAAATAAGCTTCTCAAGAGCAGGCGGAAAAGGAGGTCAAAATGTGAACAAGATTGAAAGTGCAGTTCGAATGGTTCATATCCCTACTGGTGTTGCCGTTCGTTGTACAGGTATGGTCTCGACAAGATTTGAACTTTAAGTTGGTGACAGCTTGCAAATAAGCCAGGTTTTGATCGTGTATAGATCAATCACGATTTTAAGGACCATGTCGTTCTTAGTAATAAAAATAAGTAAAAACACTATTCCTCACGGTTCAGCTTGAAACATGTCGATTGATGTTTAATTCCTCGTAATGCAGAGGAAAGATCTCAGCTGCAAAACAAGGCAAAGGCTCTTAGTCGGTTGAAAGCCAAACTGCTTATCATTGCTTTGGAACAACGGGCATCAGAAATCAAGGAAATTCGAGGAGATGCAGTAAAAGCCGAGTGGGGTCAGCAGATCCGTAATTATGTGTTCCATCCTTACAAGCTTGTGAAAGATGTCAGAACAGGACTTGAGACATCAGATATTGCTTCCGTTATGGATGGTGAATTGGAGCCTTTTATCAAAGCTTACCTCAAATTTAAGTACAGCAACAGTCAGTGAGCTTCAGTGCTACATCATACATGCACAAATCATACTCACTCTTACAAATCTGTGATTCGTCTATGACAAGTGTATATTCAGTAGAATCAACACACGTATAATGTTTGAGACTGATCCATCCATCGAGTATATGGAACAAATTTTGTAGTCAAATTTTTGTTGATATTAATCTTTTTTTAGATAACAGAGAGCATTTTATTACGAATAGACAGGCTCAATATGCCTGCCTAAAAAAGTTTGTAAACAACTTAGAACATTTTGAGAGACATCAATAGACGACTTCTCCCTTCTCACTTTCTTGGCAATAGCATCTGCCAGATTATTACTGTCTCTTCTGACATGAAAGAACTGACAACTAATAAAAGAATTCTTAAGAAGCTTTATATCTCTTATAAACTTCCTATTCTCCATCTAACAAAGGAATTTTCAGACAGTATAGAGTTGACTACGTTTTCTGCATCAGCTATCACTTTGATTCTGCTCCTTCCTGAAGCTTTGATCCATCTACGTGCTTCCACAATAGCCATACACTCTCCAGCTTCTGCATCTGTCACTCTATCTGCATAGGAGCCTCTGAACCCTTTTGTTTCACCTGCATCAGAGAGAAGCACCATACCAGTGCCGCAGTTATTAGTATAATGATCAAAAGAAGCATCAATATAAACAATACATGTTATAATGTCATCAAGCTGATTACTAACGGTAGGAGTATATAGTAACTAAAGTATTATCACTACTTATTACTGGAGATCTTCCTATATTTCTAAAACTATCTAACTGATGCATAATTCTAGAGACAGTGGTAGAAGGATTTAGAGTTTTATTTTGAAAGATATTGTCGCATCTTTCTTTCCATATGATCTAGCATGCTACCATAAGAGTGTGCCTCCATCTCTCCATATCCTCCATATTCGAGTTGTTAACTCTAGAGAACCAAGAGATAATCCATTCTCTGACATTGTTACAGTTTGTGATGACTTGAGCAATACTGATATTAAGAGAATTCCAGACAGCTTTGGCATGACTGCAGGATATAAGAAGGTGATATAAAGACTCATTCTGACATTATAAAGACTCATGCTGAGATAATCTTTCCCTAGTTGGAACCACATCCTTAAGACATTTCCATATGAAAAGCTTGATCATGTGCGGCAGCTGTATCTTCCATAAAGATTTCCATACTTCCTTAGGGACATTACTAGTAGCAATATGGTTTTGAATTTTGTTTTCTGTCAACTTGTTGTATGTACTTTTGACAGTGAAATTCCCATCTCTTGAAGGTAGCCATTTAAGAACATCATCTTCATAAATAGATAACTGCATTACTTTAATCTTCTCCACCACTTCAGGAACAAAAAGTATGTTAAGAAGAGGAATATTCCAAGTATTTGTTTTTGCTACAATTAGTTCACTCACAAACATATATTGTAGATGAGAAGGATCAATTGGTTCAACTTTGTCTTGTAAACCTATAATCCATCTATCCATCCATATTCTTGTTGTTTTTCCATTGTTGACTTCAAAACTGCAATGTTGTTGTAGAATAACCAGTCATTGCTCAATCCCTTTCCACACACAAGAAGAATTATTCTTCTCAGCAGCAATATGAAGGAAATCTTCATTCTTGAAATATTTAGCTTTTAGGAGTTTTCCAAGCAGCTGATCTTGTTGATGGTAAATTCTCCATGCTAATTTGGTAAGTAAAGCATGATTTAACATCTCCAGATCCCTGAATGCTAAGCCCCCAAGATCTTTGGATATGCACATACTTTGCCACGCAATAAAATTAGTGCCTCTATTGGATTTGTAACCCCACCAAAATCTTCTTTGAATAGAATCTAACTTCTTCAAGAGCTTTTTAGGCATTTTAAAAGAGCTCATTTGATAAGTAGGGATGGAATTAAGGACTGCCTTCACCATAGTAGTTCTGCCAGCTTGATGCATGGTTGTGCCTTGCCAAGTTCCCAATCTTCTTTCAAAAGCTATCTGAATATCTTCAAAAGCTTTGACTTTAGATTTACCAATGAAGAGGGGAGAACCCAAATACTTCTCATTCTTATCCATAAGTTTAACACCTAAGATCTGACTTAGGGTGTTACAAGTGCTAGGATCCAGATTATTGCTAAAATGGATAGCTGATTTGTCAAAATTAATGACCTGACCAGATTGAGAACTAAAATCCTGCAAAACTTGAAGGAGATTATTCACACTGGTTAAATTAGCATGAGTAAAAATGAGACAATCATTTGCAAAAGGGAGATGATTAATTGGTGGTTCCCCTCTAGCTGCTGCAATTCCTTTAATGCTTTTGTTATTATGTGCATCAACCATAGTTCTAGAAAACCACTCCATTGCAAGAATGAATAAGTATGGATACAAGGGATCACCTTGTCTTATACCTCTAGTTGGATGAAAATCATTACATGGAGACCCATTGAGAAGCACAGAAAGAGAAGTAGTGCTTATACATTGATGTATTAGCTGACACCAGTCTTCAGAGAAACCAAAACTAGTCAGAACTTTCATTAAGAAAGACCATTCTAATCTGTCAAAAGCCTTAGACATATCTAACTTGAGAGCTAACCATCCTCCTTCTCCTTGTTTTCTTTTCATGGAATGAATAATTTCATGAGCAATGATTGTGTTATCATTTATTAACCTGCCAGACATATAAGCAGCCTGATAAGGGGAAATTATCCTATCCATGAAAGGCTTTATCCTGTTAACTAAGATTTTAGATTTAATCTTATAAGAAGTGTTGCACAAGCCTATGGGTCTGAAATCTGATGGAGTAGTTGGTTTACTCTTCTTAGGAATAAGAGATATGAAGGTCTTGTTTAGTTGTCTTGGCATCTGTTTTGAAGAGAATAAATTTTTAACCACATTACAAACATCTTCTCCCACTGTAGTCCAATGAGATTTGTAGAAACCTGCTTGAAATCCTTCAGGTCCAGGAGCAGACCAACTTTCCATGCCTTTGAGAGTTTTAAGAATTTCTTCTTCAGTTGGGATTGTAAGAAGTAAAGTATTTTCCTCATCTGTGATTAAAGTTGGAATTAAAGAATAATGTTGTTCTTCAATGACAGGAGTAATGGTGGTGCTGATATTCTTAAAATGATTTGTTAGAAGTAAAGAAACATCTTCTCTAGAATGAACCCAATTACTATCAATATCCTTTAATGAGTCAATATTGTTCCTAGCCCTTTTCCTTTTTGTTAAGGTATGGAAGTATTTGGTATTGTAATCCATTTCTTTGATAAAATTATCCCTTGATTTTTGCTTGTGGAAATCATTTTGAATATGGTGCCATTTATCTAATTCTTTAGATATCTCTTCAGCTTTAGAAGTGTTTTCTCTTGAGTAAGGTTGTGCTTGAATCTCATCTAACTGTTTTTGAAAGTGATCCACATTCTTGTTGATGTCTCCAAAATGCTCTTTATTCCATTTTGAAAGAGCCTGTCTTGTGAACTGGAGTCTCATAATGAAATTGTGTGCTGCTGAGCCTTGAACTGATTTGTCCCAAGCTTTTGTTATTTCCTCCTTGCACATTCTGTCTTATAACCAAGTAAAGAAAAACATGAAAGGTTTCCATAATTTGGGTTGTGAGTAATCAGTTACAAGCATTATGGGACAGTGGTCACTTCCATTTTGACTTAAGTGAAGCAATTTTGAATCCTGAAATTGATTACTCCAATATGCATTAACTAAATCCATATCAATTCTTGATCTTCTAATGCATGTTCCTTTGTTATTACTGGACCAAGTATGTTCTCTTCCAATGAAGCCCATGTCTTTCAGGCCAACTTCTTG
This sequence comes from Papaver armeniacum, assembly GCA_023531295.1. Classification (NCBI taxonomy): domain Eukaryota; kingdom Viridiplantae; phylum Streptophyta; class Magnoliopsida; order Ranunculales; family Papaveraceae; genus Papaver; species Papaver armeniacum. The sequence continues at coordinate 669,359 of JAJJWW010007476.1, forward strand.
AATTATAGAATTGATTAAACCATCACCAGAAGAAGAAGAAGAGGAAGAAGAAGAAGCATTATCATTCAGATGAAAATTCAAATCACCTAGAAGAACCCAAGGATGAGAAATATTAATTCCAATATCTTTAATGAATTCCATTGCTCTTTCTTCTTAGTATAATTGCAAAAATCATACATGAAGGAGACTAACCATTCTTGTTGACTTGGTTCACTCTGTATACTGCATGAATCATGTTATTTTCACAGCTTATAATATCACAAATAAAGCCATTTTTCCACAAGAGAACTAAACCACCAGAAAGACCAATTGGTTGTAAGTATCTGGCATTAGGATATCAAAGAGGAGATAGTAAAGACTTCATCTTATCTTCAGTTACTTTAGTTTCACAAAGAAATAACAGATCTGGATTTTGTGTTCTAATAAGATTTCTAAGATGATCCCTAGTAGATTGAGTTTTAAGTCCTTGGACATTCCAAGCGATTATTCTCATTTTGTAAAGGATATAAACTGATTGAGAGTAGACTACAATTTCTAAAAGTTTTGTATGCAGATTAAATCTTGTTATGCAAGAAAAGTAATGTAAATAAATGTAATGCACATGCAAAACTTTAAGACAAATTTTCTCTTTGAGTTAAAAACATGCACTATAATTAATGCAACCCTAATCTTAATATAATCAACAGAAATTTTATGAGACTGATATTTTGATTGTTTGAAGATAAAAGAGAAGAAAGATACCTTATTCCCCGATTTTGAGTGAGCTGAATGGTTATCTTTCACTGTGACCCTGTGAGTTGTCTGGTTTGCTATGTTGGTATCTATATGGGCATTTGGTGATGAAGACTCTGCAGTTTCAGTCGCTTCAACGTTGGAAATCTCAATCCTATGTCTTTTACCTAGCCTGCTATCTTCTTCAGTGGCTTGATTTTCCTTGAGTAGAAGAGATTCCATATTAATTTTTTCTCCATCTTTAAGAGGGACAAAGACAGTAGATTTGGCAAACTTCTTCTGATTCTTCTTAACAGTAGGTGCAGCTTCTCTATTGATAACTTTGATATTCTTACGAATATTATTAATGTTACCCACGAAATAAGGTTTTTCATGAGCCTTGTTAAGGAATATGGCTGCATCTTTACACGCACCAGTTGAGTGATTGATGATGTAACACTCTGTGCAAATATTCTTTGGTTGACGCTCAAAAAAGAGTTTTTGCCATTTGGTTGTCCCAGCATTGGTAGTGCACTTGATACCTCTTCTCATCGGCATAGAGAGATCCACATTCACGCAAAATTTGAAAGGGTCACTTCCTATAGGCACTGCATCTTTTGGCTCAATTGCCACTACTTCACCCAATAATTCTCCAATTTTAGTAACTGAGGAAACATTCATATGTCCAGGGAGAAGATATTTTAGTTGGACCCAAAAGTGTTGGAAATTCCAGTGCTTTTCAGTGTAGATCATGCCAGGAATATAGTCATGAACAACTAGAAGAAAATTGTGAACATTCCAGGGCCTTTCATTGATCACCGTGTTCAGGAAATCCCAATTGCTAAACTTAAAAATCATTATATTAGGCTCCACCTCAACAACTCTTAAGTCTTTTGGTTTTAGGAAAGGCCAAGTATACCCGATGTACTTCATAACTGTATCATAGTTCATTGTCCCTTCTATTATTACTTTCCCAATTGCACTAGCTTCCCAGTTTGAGTCTTCTTCTTCATTGGTGGTATTGCTTTGTCTAACCACTACAACTTCATTAGTGTCACCAAGTTCCATAGTTGCTTTCTTGAACTTGTTAACTAGTTCACCCACTTGGCTAGAACTACCCTCTTCCATATTGATTACTTTATCTTTGGACTGCATAATAGCAGAGCTAGGTTGAAAGGTATTAGGTTTATCAGGATTGACTGCAAAAGAAGATATCTCTATGTGATGTTTAGGGTTTTGAGGGTAAAAATGGAAAACATGAGGTAGCGGAGTTGAATGCGATAATATTGCATGGCTTTTAATATGGTAACAAATATCTATAGTATTTGTGTTGAAATGGTAATTAATGTTGTTGGAAACATCCAGAATTATTGCAATCAGGTACCAAAAATATCGTTTCCTTTTGACTTTCTGGAAATTTGAATATTTTGAATCATCTTAAGAGCGGTATAAGCTGCAACTATGAATCGGTGAGTTGAAACAGTGTCGAGAAATCTTCAACACTATGCCTCTGAAACCATCAATACCAACATGAACCAAACCAATAAGCAAAAGCTTGAAGACTAACTCAGCAAAAGCTATAATCACAGTATAAACTGAGGCAAAAGTCATTAGAGATAACCAATCTGCAAACGCAAGTAGGGGAAGCAAAGAAATTAGTTAGACATTAATAAAACGAAAACACCAGAAGGCTAGAAAAGAATGTAAAAAACTAATAAGAAGATTTAAGGAAATGCCAAAAAGAACATAGATTTTAATCACAAGTAGTAACATAGATGATGTGAGAGATGATCATAAGAATGTATCACATTAAAATTCCAAAAACAATGACATGAAAGATCGAGAAAAGAAGAGATTAGATTAAACTGAGTTGACTCAGTAATCGCCGATTCGCAGAGCATGAAATCGTTTAACTTGACTAACTTCACCCTTGTTGATATTAATCTTCATATCCAAAACATACTTGATGAATATATCAGGGTTGCCAAACTAGCGGGGGCATCAACTTTACAGCAACTTTCAAGTCAGTCCACCGACTTTTTAGTTGCACATTAGATCGGGTCTTATGGAGATGCCCAAGCTCTTCCTAAATACCTTTACACATCAGCCTGGGAAGAGCCTAGCTCTTGTGGTTGTTCCCGGTTTTAAGAGAAAAACGGATGATGGTTGTCCGGTTTTTTATTTGTTGGGTCCACCAATTACAGAAACCCCACTTAATTCATTGTTGGTCCCACTTGGTCTCACTAAATTTTACCAAAAACGGATAATGATTATCCGGTATATACAAGTTGTTAGATTTTTATGCTAAAATCTCTCTTGGCCCCACCAAGTTACAAGGGTTTTAAGAATACAACGGACAATCATTATCCGTTTTCACCTTTTTGAAAACGGCTAATGGTTAGCCGTATCCGGAGTCTTCCCGCTGGGATTCCCGCATACCAGGGAAGGCTTGCGGGAAGAGGGGCTTTAGGTGACGGTTTTTTTGTTTGGGAAGACCTTGGGCATGCCCATAAGACCCAGTCTTATAAAATGACTCGTTAATTCTGATGCAGTACATGACCGAGGAATTTATCTCACAAAACAAATGAACACCTATATGATTAGGCGGGGCAGCTGCAAGTAAGTGCAAGAATTAGAAGACTGCTACCTTATATATAACCCCAGTGTAGAAATTAGTTCACAAATCCCTTTTTTCTATTACAAAAATTTGGACCTCAGCAATAGTGCCAAACAGACAATGTTTTGTCAGCATAAACCTTACACTAATGAAATTCACACAGTAATATTTGTTGTGTAACCTCATTGCGGCAAAACTTCAACCTCTGAGGGGCTTGATGTTGCCTGGTCACTATTTTCTTTCACAGTATCAGGCAAAACTTCAACCTCTGAGGAGCTTGAACTGGTCTGATCACTATTTTCTTTTTCAATATCCAGCGTAGCATTGAAACCAAATTCTTTTCCTGGTTTAAAAGCCTGTTTTAGCTCTGCTGCTGATTGTATTGTCTTGAATGTGTTGTTCACAGTTAAGTTTTCCTGCTTTCAGTAGGAGGGGAAAAGTGATTACTTTTTGTACCAATGCTGGTGAAGTTATATAAAGATAAATTCAAGGATTATGTTTGATAACTTGCCGTCTTTACAAATTCGGTCATGGTTGCACTGACAATTTCTTGTATAACGAACTTGGTCACACGATCTTCACCAAGAGCCCGTAATATAAAGCTCTTTGGAATCTGCAAATGCTTCCAATCAACCATACAGTAGAAGGAAATCGGCTTTAAAATAAAAGACCAGAGTGAAAGACACTTACATTGGATGTCTTTCCTGGATGATCCCCATTGCAATACAAAAGAAAAGTATCAGATTTTAGGAATAAATTCAGTCTTTAATGTGACAAAAAAAAATCTGGAAGGAGAGAGGACTTATAATACAGTCCTTGGCACTATTAACATGTTACCTCCTTTCATTTTGCGGAACCCAGGAACAGGTGGTGCTGATTTAGCCAAATTTGCTATAACCACATCATGTATTTTTAGTGTTTCTATTCCAGTTAAGTCCACTCTAACCTAAGCAATGCAATCGGGGAAAACATTAGATTAAGACATAGCACCTTACTGTTGGATAAAGTAATGGCATTAACAGAATATTCTGGTAAGCACTTCCTAGCCACAAATTTGACCAGGTGGGGATTTACTCACTTGGACATTGTTGTTTCTTAACAGAAAATAAGGTAGTTAGGAGACATAGTGGAAACTCACTTGGATCTTATCATCATCTCGTGACTCAATGACTACCTTTGCTTGTTTTAAGTGACGAACAATGTCTTGATCAGCAGTAGCAGACGACTCGACACCTGAAAAGTGAAAAGAAAAGAGGTAACTGGTAAGGCTGATACATGAAACAAAACTTCTGCGCGTCATACTTTTTTCAAGCAAATGTGGAAGAAATTACAAGTTCTAGTGCTGTAAATTAGACCTAAGTTCACCTGAATCAACTGCATAAGTGATTTGGGATGATCTCCTGTGACTTTCCTCGCTTGAGAATAATAACCTTTTGAAATAAAAAAGGAAAAAATTAATAAACTACATTTCATTTGAGTCACAAACTGCTAGCTATAGGTTAGAAGATAACCAAAACCGCAGCATACTACAGCTACATAACCAATCGAGATGCAGAATAAGCAGTATATAATTGACATCCACATTCAAGAAACAACACAAAATGACCAGCATAATACATGAGAACTAGTGTTACCATAATTCAGCTAATCGATCTTGGGAACATATTGTAAAATTGTGGAAGAATAAAAATAAATACCCCAAATAGTATCAGACTATCACAATGTCACCTCTCCCTACAATATTGTTATCTTAACGGCTTTACCCCCACCATCTATTCCTTCCTCTGTCTCCTACACATCTCTCACCATCTCTACTGGCATAGCTAGAGCGGGTAATAATTTATGATTTGAACACCCTTCACCCCTTTTAGTATAGACTACCAGTCCCAACTATCATAATAGTTAATGAGATAAAATACATTTGAACACCAAAAAAAAAAAAAAACCTTCCTTGTAGGAGCAATAAACAATACATTACAAAACATAAATGATAGTAACTCAAAGATATGGCATACCTAGGAAAATCGTGATTTCTTGTATAGTGAACACTGAAGCTCTTAGTGCCTCCACATATATGCACAGGATTGTTAAAGGTCCCTATAGAAACCTCCTGTAATTAATCAAACAAGCAGAAAGCATTCAATTAACCATAAAATTTCTAATACTCATTTGCAAAAATCATTGTTGCATATGCAAAACCATTCAATGAAATTTTATCCACAACAAAAAGAAATACAAAATCGCAGAAATTACTGCGAGTACTTTTACTTACTCTAATACTTGGAAATGAAAGGGTTTTTGAAGGAACTGTAGACATTGATACACACGCCATTGATTTTCAGGAGATTTTGAAGAAAATCCAGACACAATCAATCTGGTGCGCGAAAACTAGAGATTGAAGAGAGAGAGAGACTGAGAGAGGGGAGAAGAGACGGGACCTAAGAATTCAATCCATCCGATGTATAAGAACAGGATATTTCCACCCAAACATACCATGGGTGGATTAAAGATGAGTTGGGTGATGTATATATGGAATTTCTTTTGATTTTTGTTAGAGGGAGAGCAAAAACGGATCCGAGGAAAGCAAAAATCGTAATCGATTCACTGACTAGGCCTAGTTTTATAAATTTGCATGAGTCGGACATGGTTACCCTTAGTAACCACACAAACTCGTCTTTTACCTCTCTTCTTTCAATCACCTGCAACACCTACCAGTATCCTAGCGCCCTTACCCTACCAAATCTTGATCTGAACATTCGAAAAAAAAAAAAAAAAAGGCTTGTTCACGTGTTAAGAAGCGTAGTAGTTTGAAAAAATCGTCGAAAACTATTGAACCATTTGCTCGACTGTGATTACGATTACATAAGAGTGACTGGTTAACCAAACTGGGCTAAGATATTAAGATAAGAGCAGCTGGGAGAGGATAATGAATTTGATTAAAATGATGAAGATGGTGGGGATAACAAAACTATTCCTGCTTTTGGTTTTCAGTCATCATGAAGGAATTGGAAGAATGGCAGAGATTTGAGCACAGTTGGAAATGCTAACAGGAGAACTAAGTTAATCCATATGTTTGAAATATGGTATGAATTATGGATCTAAACCTAAATTATTTTTTTTATCATCAGAGAAAAAGAAGAATGTATAACCATGAATCTTCACTGGACCTTTTGTTAATCCATTATATAGCTATTACTAAACAGGTTCAGTGATAGTGCGAGGGAAGAATAAGAAGCCAAAGAAAGGAAGAAGAGAAGAACAAGACGAACGGGTTAGGTGAATTTACATTGACGCCGAGCGTAGAACTTTTGTGCGATTTAGTGAGGGTAACTATGTCCGACTCGCACAAATATATAAGATTCGACCTAGTTAACGAGTTGATTACGATTCATGCTCTCCTCGGATCTGTTTTTGCTCTCCCTTTAACAAAAATCTTTCTTTTTGACTTCCTGTAATAATTTCTCTGTTATTTCTGGAAAAATGGCGTCTCTATTGGCAGCTACATTTTCTCCCAAAGTTCTTCTATTCGGACATAGCAAAGTAAGTGATTTCTCATGTGAAATCCTAGTTTTCCATTCTATTTGAAGGTGTCTTTGATTTTGTTTTCAGTTTATTTCTCAAGTGTTTTTTTGTTTATCATAGATATTCAATTTGACCAATTGCATAATATGTTTTAGCCCCATCAAGTAAAAATGGGTAGTTAGGGTGTAGATGTAGAAAATCCTACTACTACATCCAAAAGATTTCATACGTATGCTAAGAAGTAAATAAGCAAAAGACATAGAAGAACACAAGATGTACGTGGTTCGGCATGATTACCTACGTCCACGGGGGTTAAAAGATGATCTTATTACTTCACACAAGATTATAAGGATCCAATACACTCAACAATGCTCTATCACTCCTCTTTCTTACTTCCCAAAAAAATCCTCCCCTTTACCTTTCTACACGATTTCTATTTATAGTTGTAGGTGGTGATACATCGATATTACAGTGTTGGGCCTGGTGTAGCTTCCTGGATGTTCTCCTCGGACAACTTGATGATGCTTCAGTCGATCTCCCTTTTTGCTCTAGCCGAATCATCTAGCCGAGTGGTGTCATCACCCGATGTCGTTCGTTTGGTGGAGGTGATCGATGTCGCCCTTCAGATTCTTGGCCGAGTCTCACTTCGACCGAGCTTCTCTTATCTCTTCACCAACCTTGTCAGTGTATTAATTACCCTCGAACTCGATGAGCATCACATCAGAGCTTTTCTCCTTTATGTCGACCTCTCGAGCTGTCTCCATTCCTCTTTTCTCGCGCCCAGGCCTGATGAGATGATTCAGTGCTTCTAGTACTTGTTTTTCTTGTTGCGCCCTTGGCCAGGATGGTTCCACCTGTCTCTGTGGATTATTTGCACCTACATTTATGCCCCTTCTTCCACTCGTGTGATCGACACGTGGGGAAGAAACCGCCTCGTCTTCCCACGTCCTTAGTCATGCCGGGTTCTGCGCCATGCTGTTCCCCACTTTCTTTAGTTATTGTAACCGGTTTACCTTCCTCGTCGGTTACCGCAGGTGAGGTTTATAAGTCCGACCCTTAAACCTTATTCTCTTTTTACGTTTTCCTTAGCCATCTTCTCCTCTCTCTCCATTCTCCTTTGCTTTTTTCCTCGCCATTAGTCATCCTCTTTATAGGTTTCCTTCCTTCTTCCTTCACTGTCCTGGGTCTTCTTGGTCTCCGTTGCCGCTGCAATTTCCGATTCCGGTCGTATTTTTACTCCTCCTGTCGTTTTCTCTATCAGCTTTCATGGCGTCTTCAACTCCTTCCATGGCGGAAAAAAGGTGCGTGAGCTATGTGTTTTCTGATGAAGACGGTGTACCGCTTGATTCCCTGTTTGTTATGGAGAGCCCTTCTAGGCATGATTATCGTGCTCTGGATTCTATCTTTTCTGATAATCCTTCTTCGTTTTCATGTAGGGCTGACAAGAGAACTGCCAGAGACTTGTCGGATGAACAATTCTTCCAATAGTTGAAAGATGAGTTCGATCTGCATGGCTATGAAGTAAGGCTCTTGTCGGGCCAAAAAGGCATTTTAAAGAAGGATGATGTTCTAAAGTTTCTTCACTCGGCCGAGGCGACCATTGTCACCAGGGGTCAGCTAGAGCTCGGGCTGCGTTTTCCTTTGTACGATCCTAGCCGCTCATTTTGGTACGAGGCTCTTTCTAAGATCCGCCCGTCCCGTGCATTGGCTCAGTGGAATGGCAATACCTTTCGTATTTTGTCCGAGTGGGAGAGGCGCAGTCGAGGCGAGTGTACTCCTACTACCTGGTCTACCTACGATCCTTCCCAGGCGGGTGACTATACTCCTGCCAGTTTTGCTGATAACTATCGGAGCGGGACTACTACCAATGGTGACCTTGCTGGTTTTGCTGCTAGCCCTCATCGCCATAAAACTCTTCCTGAGGGTGTCAAGAAGATTTTATTGGACGAGGATCCCGAGGGGAAAAGTTCCAACAGGCATGCCCGTCATACTAGAGATGCGGCTTGGGACCGAGTTCCTTTGGCTATCTCTGGTCCCCTTCTGAGTGGCAATTTTCCTCCTCCGTCCGAGCCTTATCCCTTCTGGGTGGTCAATGTTGATCGAGTAAGTATGTTTCTCGGCTTTAGATTTATTTGATCGGCTCGGGCGACTGATAGGGCGATGTTTCAATTTCTGTGTTTTTTCAGTCCAAGTTCCAGAACGTTCCTTCTGATTCTCTCGTTCTTCGAAAAAGGGATAGGGGTTCTAGCGCAGGGGCCAAGGAGGAGACAGGGAAGGTAACAAATATATTACTCCTTCTTTGCAGTACATGTACTTGCCCCTATTTGTTGCCTTGAATGGTTCTGACATTGGCTCATGCGCAGAAGCCGAGGGTTGATAATTCTGGAGGAGCTTCAGTGAGGGATGGTAAGGATCTCGAGGATAGGCTGCCTTTATCGCATTTCATGAGGAAGTCGCCTCAGAAAACTTCTGATGTTTCGTCTACCCTTGTAGGTGGGAAGCCCAGTGGAAAGGGCAAGGAGACTAAGGACGATTTATTCGTCCCGGAAAAAATTGTGCCCCAGCAGCCAGCTGGTAGAGGTATTGTTCTTGCCGAAGGTGTTGTGTATCTTGAGTCTGATGGTGACGATGATGATGATCTTTTTGATGTAGAGGACGAAGCTGATGGTGATGAAGAGGAGCCGAAGCAATCGGAGAAGTCTGGTGGAAATAATGTGGTTACTCGGGAAGAAGAAAACACCACTTCTGGGGGCGAGTTTCTAGAGCCTCTGTCTCCTGCGGTGCCTAATTCAGGGAATAGCACCTCATTTACTGTCTCCGGTCCTATATGCAACTCCCTTGGAGCTCTTATTTCTCCTAAGTTTGCCTCTCTGTCGGATGAAGATAAGATTAAGGCTGTCTCGTTGCATGACGCCGGCCTGAAGGGTACCTTCGACCTGCTGGTGAGTTGTGTTGATCAGGTTGTGCATTCATGTTGTAGGGTGAATACTAATGTTGTTGGTGCTTGTAGGATATCAATCGCTCGTTGTTAAATGCTGCTATTCAGCGCAAGGAGGTCGCCGAGAGAGAGGGTCTTCGCCTCTTATTACAGCAAGAGCGCGAGCGATCCCGGGGACTGGAGAAGCGACTAGCCGAGACCCAAGGTAGTTACATAACTTTCAAGTGTTTATGATTGATTCTGTGGTGCCAATATCCTGAGTTTAGTACTGCCTTCCTAGCCGAAACTTCTAGTACGGAGGACGATGCTGCCACGAGATATCGTTTACTAAAGAGAGAAATTAATATAGAACGGGATCACGTGTCAAATTTACAACAGAGGATTGTCAATAAGGATGATAAAATCGATCGTCTGGAGACCGAGATTGAGGGTATTCAAACCCAACTGCATCGTTACGAGACTTTTGAGTATGTCCCCGAGGAGATTGATAATCTTAGGGCGAGCTTAGCTCGGTTCCAAGGTGTCGCCGCCGATAAAACACTGCTGGACGATAACTTAGAAAGTCAGTGTGGCCGGTTAAGGCTTCAGGTTCGATATTTGCATGCAGATCGCCTTCGGATTTTGGGGGAGAAGAATGCTGCCGAGAAGTGTATTCAAGAATCCCTTGAGAAGCTTAGAGAGTCCAAGAAAGTTTATGAGGAGTTGGAGTGGGTTCGCGCTCAATTATCAGGTTTGCAGATAGCCCACTCTCGGCAGAGAGCCGAATGGAGTGATCATAAGAAGTACTGCCCCTCCAATGAGTTTAACGAGCAACGATATCTAGAACTTTCCACTAAGATATCTTCCCTCGAGTGTAGCTTGTCTGAGTCAGAAGAGACTGTTAGAGTAGTCACCCCTTTACTGGAAGGTGGTGTGCCTTGTGTTGTGTTTCCCTTGTCGTTGTTCTTAGTGTTGTTATTATGTGACTGACTGCTTTCGTGTTTTGGCAGCCGAGCAGAGGAAGGTGGCATTGTTGGAAGAGGATATTTCCCGATTGAAGGGAAAGGAGGTGCAGTTATTGGCAAGGGAATCTCAACTACTCTGGCAGGTGGCCACTGCTGAGGCGGCATCGACGCAGCTGACACATGATCTTATTGCTGAAAAGGCGAAGTTTAACGATGAGCTTGTCGTGAAGGTCAAAGCTGGTGTGAAGGCGGTACTTGACAAGAAACGAGCCGATGTTGCTGCTAAGAGGGCGGTTCCGGGGTCAGTTCCTCCTAAAGAGTAAGCTTGTCTTTTGTAGCGCTGCGTCGCTGTTTTACCCTTTGCCATGGGTTGTAATCCGCTCGAACACCTTTAGTTTCTCGTACACTTTTTTTTTAACGGGGTGCTGTGTCGCCAATTTGGTTGGTTTTCTTGCTGTCTGACATTACTATTCATATTATCGTTCTTATTTATGTTATGCCGATGATGTGTGGCTTATTTGCACGACTAAGTTATGTATACCTGCATTAACATGAGTAGATTGGTTAATCGTGAATGCCGTTTCTGTCGAACACTCTCAACAGGGAGGGTCATCGGGCCCAATGCCATGTCCCGATTGAGGTATCTCATCACTGTCTTTCAAGATCTAGTGGCAGGGTAGTTGGTCTTTCCTAGTTTTTATGGGATCGATATCCCAAGAAGTTATCAATTAACTTTCTTGGGCAAGTGATTTCGGCCACTTGCGAGGGGAGCAATGTTGTCTGCTCGATTGACGAGTACTCATGCCTCGACAATCGGCCACTGGTTTCCAACCACCAGGGCCCTAAGGCTACCTCGGCACTTGCACACTGCCTTCGCCCCGAGTTCGAATAGCCCGTCTTAATGTAAGTCGCCCCGGCACTTGCACAATCCCATCACCCCGGGTTCGAAACGACCATTTAGACGCAATTGTCACATTTCCAACCCCACGTGGTCTTTCAAGGAAATAGCTGAAAATGTATTATACCTGTTCTCAGGGGTGATATAGCTTTAGTCGTTTAGCATTCCATGGTCGTGGTTCGGGTGTTCCGTCCGGTTTTAGTATCTTGTATGCTCCTTCACCGACCTTTTCGACAATGGTATAGGGTCCTCCCCATCGTGCTGCTAGCTTTCCGCCCTTTTTGTCACGTTCATATTTGGGTAGGTCCTTTAATACCAAGTCCCCTGGTTGGAATTCTCTCGGTCGGACCCGCTTATTATACTCTCGTTGTATTCTTCGCTGGTAATTTTCCATCTTTTGTAGGTCCATCTCTCTTGTCTCTTCTAGATCGTCGAGTTTGGCCAAGATGAGATCTGTCGATATGTTTCGCCTCCATGCCTCGGTCCTTGTTGTAGGTATCATCGCCTCTGTCAGAAGGATAGCTTCTGTCCCATATGTTAGCATGAAAGATGATAACCCAGTCGCCTCTCTACGAGTTGTCTTATATGCCCACAAAATGTTGTAAAGCTCCTCGCACCATTCTTCGTATTCTCCATCAAGCTTCTTTTTCAAGTTGTCGGCGATGGTTTTGTTTGTGATCTCGGCTTGTCCGTTACGCTGGGGGTAAAGGGGTGTGGACTTGCTCTTTCGGATGTTGTAGGATATTCTTACCCTGCAGTTGTTTCCCATTGTCTGAGACGATTGTTGCTGGTACTCCAAAGCGACATATGATGTGTTCCCAAATGAATCGAAAAACATCCCTATCCCGGATATACTTCAATGGGGCGGCCTCTACCCATTTAGTGAAGTAGTCGGTAGCCACGATCAATGGCCCTCTGCCCCAATCCGACATGTAGTGGTCCCACAATGTCGATCCCCCATTTAGCGAAGGGCCACGGACTGATTACTGAGTTTAACGTCACTGCTGGTGCATGTATCTTTTTGCCGAATTTTTGACACTCGTCACAAATGAGGGCCATATGCTTTGCATCCTCATTCATGTAAGGCCAGAAATATCCCATAGTCTTGGCTCGCACTGCTAGGCTACGGCCCGAGCTGTGGTTTCCTGCGGCCCCATAATGCAATTCATTCAAGATAGTGTGCCCCTCTTCTTTACTCAGGCACCTTAATAATGGTCCCAGGTATGATTTCCTGTACAGAGTGCCGTCTCGGAGCTCGTATGCAGCTGCCTTACTCTTGATTTTGTTGATTTCGGGTCGCCCCTTGGGAAGTTTTACCGTTTCAAGATACTCGTGGATCGGTTTCCGCCAGTCATCGGCCTTATACTGATCGGTAGTGGTTGCTGCTACATGTGCGCTGATATCTACCATCTCAGGCACTGAAGGCATTAAGATCTCATAATTCTGATGCCCTCAACACTTGCATCCGTTAGCATGGAAGCGATGTATGCTAGGGCGTCCGAGTGGCGGTTATCTTTCCTACATATGTGCCGGAACTTGATAGTTGGTATTTGGCCGATGTAAAGTTGGGCGAGCTCCCAGTATTTTTGTAACAGTGGATCATGTATGGCGTACTGCCCGCTGATTTGTCGGATGACTAGCTGAGAGTCACTTGTTAATCTTACGTCTTGAATTCCCATTTCCACTATCAGGCAGAGTATGTATCACCGCTTCGTGATTACGTGACGTTATTGGTCGCCTTAAATTCGAGTCTGAACGAGTGGACCATCTTTTTTCCTTTTGGTGTCGTGAAGACCAATCCTAGGCCTGACCCGTCTTTATTTGATGATCCGTCCACAAAAATTTCCCATCGTGTCGGGTTACATGTCTCGAGTAGGTCGGAAGGGTCCTCTTGGTCTTCCTCCATTCCTGAGATGTCTTCCACTTCATCTTCGTCGCTCAGGGGGAAGTCTGCCAGGAAGTCTGCCACTTCCAATGCTTTAACTGCTGTTCTCATTTCATAGAAAATATCGAATTGCTTGACCTGTGCGCTCCACTTGGAGATCCGCCCTGATCTGGATGCATTGTCGAGTACTGATTCTATGGAGGATTTGGTGAGGACCCGAATTTTGTGGGTTTGGAAATACGTCCGATGCTTTTGAGTTGCGAATACCAGTGCTAATATCAGTTGCTCGATTCTGGTGTAGTTCCTCTCTGCTGGGTTCATAGTTTTACTTATGAAATACACCGGCTTTTCTTCCGCTCCTACGTTCTTGACTAATACGGCGCAAATAGCGTAACTAGTCGCCCCTAGGTATAGGGTTAATACTTCCCCGGGCTCGGGCCTTTGTAACACCGGCAGGATCGCGAGATGCTGCTTAATTTTCTGAAATGCCTCCTCGCATTCCTCAGTCCATTTGAACTTTTATCCTTTCCTCAACGTCCCGAAGAAGTATTTGCACTTGTCGGATGATCGAGAGATGAATCGCCCCAAGGCTGCCAAGTTCCCATTTAGCCGTTGTACATCCTTAATTGTCACGGGTGATGGCATTTCTACTACTGCTCGGATCTTATCTGGGTCTGCTTCGATGCCTTTGTCGGTAATTATGTATCCTAGAAATTTGCTCGAGGTGACCCAGAAAGTGCACTTAGAAGGATTCACCCTCATCTTGAATCTTCTCATAGTTTGGAATATGTCTCGGAGATCGCCGATGTGGTTGTTGGCTACCTTGCTTTTGACCAGCATGTCGTCCACATATACCTCGATAGTGTTATGTATTTTATCTTCGAACATATCCTCTACTAATCTTTGGTATGTGGCGCATGCGTTTCTTAGTCCGAACGGCATTTTGGTGTAACAATATAACCCTCTGGGTGTGAAGAACGATGTGTGCTCTTGGTCCTCAGGGGCCAAGGGAATCTGGTTGTACCCCGAGTACCCGTCCATAAGTGTTATTGCCTTGTATCCGACTATGGATTCTACTAGCTGATCGATGCTGGGGAGAGGGAAGCTGTCATTCGGGCAAGCTTTATGATAGGTGTAGAATACACCGTATTTACTATCTAGAGTTTATGCTTTCTTTGCTATTTTTTGTGTGAATTTTGTATTTTACGCTTGTTTTGAGTTTTGTAGCTACTTTGGAGTCGCACGGAGGAAAAGAAGAAGAAATCACCCAATTTGAGCCAAAAGGGCAAAAAGGTCATTTTACGTGACGATTGATATATGGAGTCCAGTCAAAGGTTAAGGGGTAACTCTTCTTGGAGGTATACTAAACGCAAACCCGGCTATGGTTAAGGGGTTATCATTTGGAGTACCCCTTATCATTTAGAAGAGGCTGTAATTATCAATGGGTGGCTATACTGGGTGCAAATATCGTCCCATGATCGAACCCTAAAAGCGAGAAATCTTTCGTTCAAATCATTTGCACACGAAATAAGTAACGAGAGAGAAAGGGAGGTGGCGCAGCATGAGAGAAACGCATCTGCTGCCATTAAACCTGAGTTGCAGCTGCTATTGAAATTGCTTTGTCCGAGAGAGAGATGTAATTGAATTGTGAAATCGAAAGAGAAAGACGACTTCATTCGAGCTACGACTGGTGATAGGGATGATGACTGTCTTGGTATGAGTTAATGGATTTCAGTGGCCGAGTTAGATGAAGAACATAAGAATGGGTTTATTCAAATAGAGATTATGGTGCTGTTGAATTGAATGAAGAACAGCTACTGCTGCTATCAAGAACAGATCGATGAACTTGGAGAATTGAAGTAGAAAGTTAGGGCATGGACTGGAATTTGATTGATGGGTTTGCTGGATTCGATGAAGGAATTGAAGCTCAGAAAGGAGGAATCGAAGATGGGTTACGGCTTTTGAGTTCAAAGGAATTGGGGGTTTGCTTTAGTTTCTGATGAGCAATGGGTCGAGTCTCAGATTTTGTTCTGGGTTGAAATCGGAGAGAGGGGTAGTAGTCTGAGGTGTTGTGGAGATTAGAAATGGGGTACTTGCTCTGAGTAGATGCACTGGTGGTGGAAGTGACGTTGTAATGAAGCTGTGGATGGTGATTAAAGTTTGTTGATGATTAGCAATAAGCTCAGAAGGTGATTGCTAGCGGGGGAAGTGTCTTTTTGTTGGAAATTGATGGGATTCGGTAAGAAGAGCAGATGGGTTCGTGCTTGATTGGAGTTGGCATCATTTGGGAGATGACCGAACGATGGTGGTTGGGCTGCGGCGGAATGACAAGATGGAGAGAGTGCATCAAGAGAAGTTGAGATACTGGTGTTGAGTCTGTTGGTGGAATAAGAACAACATTGGAATGTTGTTACAGGTCTGAGAAAAAGGAGCAGAGTGGAGCTGGTGATGGTTGTGGTAGCAGGGAATTAAGATGGAGGATCTGAAGTTGTTACAAGTAAATGCAGCTGAAGCTTTGTTGCAAGAATGAATGTGTTAGATGTATGCTAGGCTCAGGAACAATGGGTTTTGTAGCCGGAAATTCAATAAACAGGTAAGTATGATGTTGCCAGGGATTGTGTAGTGATGCAGCTGGCTTGAACTGGTGGTGGCCATTATGAGAATGAGATGCAACTACGAAGAGTATCGCAGTTGGCTTAAGGAAGTGGCGAAGCTAGTGATTGCAGGTATTTTGAGGAGCAATTCAGGAGTTGGAAGATATTCCAGGGAGAGATTGGAGTTGAAGATGCAGCTATTGGCATTGGAGAATTGTTGGTGCTAAGTCAGTTATGTTGGCTCCAACAATGGAGCTGAGAAAGAGGTGGAGAATTACCAACAATGGAGCTGAGAAGTCTGGCAAGTGTGCTGTTGGTTGCTGGTAATCGGCCTGAGTGGTGTTGCACTATGATAGTGCATTCACGGACAAGTCAAACTTGCAAGATGCCTTGGCGGAATTAGACCAAGTCACCGATTAGCACCGACTCGAATCCGGCGAGTTGAATCTTGAGTCCACGACTCATGCGACTCGGTCCTTGATCGAGTTGACCTTTGACTAACGAGTTGGTGACGGTTGACCCGTTTGACCATTAGTCCTAACGGAGGATCGACGGAATATTCCGTCGAATATTCTCTTGACGGAGAAATTTTCGGGTGTCCGTGGCGACGACGTTTCCGACCAAATTCCGGCCACAATCCCGGTTTTCCGACCAAAATTCCGAATTTTCTATGGACTTCTCTCATGGGTGTGAAGACTTGGGCTAGGAATTGGATGGAGAATTGGACTCAAATTTGGAAAGAGAAGGTGGAAGAGTTGAGAAAAGCTTGGAATTGGAAATTGAATTGCAAAAGGAAAAGGATTCTATTCCTTAGAAGATTTGGAGAATATTGAAGCCTATAAATAGAAGTTTTCTACAACTTCTACACACCTCTCTACACACACATCACTTGTGTTTTTGCTTGATTTTCTAAGATTTTTCTTTTTAATTACTTGTGTGAATTTGAAACTTCTTCTTTTAATAATTATTATTTGTGTGAATTTCAAAAACATGAGTAGCTAATTTTCTTATTGATTGAGGATGAATTCCTAGTTCTTAACATATGATTTAAGTTTTTGTTTTCAAATTCTATCTTGAAGTTTTTCACATAATTATCGTTTGTTTTTACTAATAGGAGTGATCTTAAAGACACTCATGATTGATTGATAGATTGTTTGGAGTGCACGCTAAATTGATTTGTTAATTCGATCTAAAGCTAGTGAAAGTTAGGAGATAAGTAATCGTTTCTTGACTCTTTACATAAGTAGCAAACACGAGACCTTGCGGAGGGATTCCGTGGAGCAATTGTGTGTAGAAACAACGTTAGCAAGTGGACCTTGAGCTAAGAGTCTAACTACTAATATCAACCTAAGAAATTCATAAAACTTAATGCATGAGCCAAGTTACATCTAGGTTGAGCTAATTCTAGGTGGCTTGGTGATTAGAATCCGGTAGTCGAGAACTTAGGTGTCCCGGTGATATAAGGGATTTAGGGGTTTAGCACCGAGCTAGCTGCTTTACCTACGGTTGGTGATAATTTGTGACTAATAACAAGTAGAATAGAACATAACTTGATTCATTGTTTCGTAACGTAAGAAGGATTCCTTGGTCTTCTCTCTCCTATTGCTTTCATCTTTCAACTTTCGATTTTAATTGCTTTGTTTATTTTTATTTTTACTTTTTACACCCCCTTTCGTGACAACTTTTACAACTAAGATCTCTTGCTCCTCGTGGGAACGAACTTGACTTCCATTATATTATTTTTAATTGAGTGGAAATATTGAATTAATTTGATTGCACCTACGACACGCATAAAATTTTGGCGCCATGCCGTCAGGGAGCAACGGGCGATTTTTTAGTTGTTTTTATTTTTATTCTTGCTTTGTTAGATTCTTTACCGTATCTAACTTGGTTTGTGAGAATCTTGTTTTGGTGTTATTCCTTTGGTGAATGCTTAAAGGGGGTAGACCGAGTCCAATACGTCTTCGATCCGGCACTCATCTAAAGGATTTCATTCGTGCGATTAACACTCCACTTTCTCCTTCTTCATCAAGTGATTCGGACAAAGAGGAAGAAATAATGGCTGATCGTACACTAAAGGACCTAGCTTCTCACAAGCTTGATACACAACAATGGTGTATCCAAACTAACTCAACCTTTGAGATCAAGCCGGGGTTGATTAGAGATTTACCAAAGTTCCATGGCATGGTGAATGAGGACCCAAATAAACATCTTATGGACTTTTATGCCATAGTTATGGCCATGCTTCCTTTAGGAGACTAATGCGGATGGAGCATTGTTGAAAGCTTTCCGTTTTCTTTGGCGGGTAATGCTAAGGAATGGTTATATTATTTGCCTTAGGAAGTATCACAACATGGAATGGGATGAAGAAACTTTTCCTCGAGAGATATTTTCCCGCATCCAAAGCTACTCAAATTCGCAAGGAGATTTGTGGATTGAAACAACAAGTGGGAGAATCATTATATGAATGTTGGGAGCGATATAAGAGGTTGGTGGCAAGCTGTCCACACCATCAATTTAGTGACGTTATGATACTCCAATACTTCTATGAAGCTCTCCACTCAAGTGATAGGTCTCTTCTTGACGCCGCGGGTGGTGGTGCACTAATGAACAAGACTTTGACCGAAGCTAGAGAGTTGATTGAAAGTATGGCGGCAAACTACGCAACAATTCTACACAAGGGATGAACCAATGGTTAGGCGAGTGCATGAAGTTAGTGATTCTTCATCACATCTTGATCAAAGAATAAGTAACATGGAGATTATGATGCAAAGGATGGCCGCGGTAATTATTCCGGATGGTGAGACCGAACAAGTGAATGCTTTATATCCAAATCAAAGGCCAAGGTACGATCCATACTCCAATACCTATAATCCCGGTTGGAAGGATCATCCCAACTTTAGTTATGCAAACACGCAAGCGCGGCTCCTAATCCATATGCGCAACATGGAGGTTTTCAACAATCACGTTTCCAACCTCAACAACAAGGTGGTTCTCAACAATTTCAACCACAACAAGTCAAGGAACGTGATTCTTCAATTGATGATAAGCTTAATGTCATGATGCAAGGTATTACGTCATTGTTTCAACAAAATCAACAAAAGACCGATTCGGCTATCAAGGATTTACACACTCAAATGGGACAATTGGCGACCGATGTGAACCTATTAAAATCTCAAGCATCCACAAAACTTCCTTCACAACCATTTGTGAATCCAAGGGAGAATGTTAATGCGGTTACTTTAAGAAGTGGAAGACAAGTGGAGGGTCCAAGTCATCATGAAGAAGTTATTGAAGAGGTAGTCAAAGATAAGGAGGAAACCGCACCAAAGGAGAATTCAACACCAACCGATCAATCAAAGGAACCGGTTTCTACTTTCACTACTCCACCTCCTTTTCCTAGTCGTTTTGCAAAATCCAAGAAAGAAGCTCAAGACAAGGCACTTATGGATATCTTCAAGAAGATTGAAATCAACATCCCATTCATTGAGGCTATCAAGACAATTCCAAGGTATGCCAAGTTCATGAAGGAATTATGCATCAAGAAGGATAGGTTGCTTGATAATGAAATTACTAAAGTTGGCGAGAGTGCGTCGGCTATGCTATTGAAGAAGATGCCTACAAAGTGCACGGATCAGTGGTTTCACGGTACCAATTACTATAGGTAAGCAAAGGTTTGAACATGCTTTACTTGACTTGGGAGCTTCCATTAGTGTGATTTCGGCCGAAATATATGACTCCTTGAATCTTGGACCTTTGAAAGAGACGAGAGTTATTATCCAATTGGCAAACAAGTCTAACATATATCCTAAGGGGCTTGTAGAAGACGTGCTAGTGCAAGTAAATGAGCTTATTTTTCCGGTGGACTTCTTTGTGGTGGATATGGACAACAATGAGAACCGAGCATCTACTTCTTTACTTCTTGGGAGGCCATTCATGAAAACCGCAAAGACGAAGATTGATGTTGATAAGGGTACACTCACTATGGAATTCGACAAGGAGATAATACACTTTAACATATTTGAAGCCATGCGCTACCCAAGTGATGTGCATTCCGTTTACTCCATTGATGTGGTTGATTCATTAGCGCAACAAATGGTGGAATTGAACCAAGAGGATGAACTTGATGTGGTGTTGCAAAAGAGCATTGAATTGGACGTCCATGGCTTGTCTAACTTGGATGTTGAAATCTCCAAGGAATTGGTGGAGATGTGTGGTGCTTTGGCGACATTGCAAGAAGCTAAAAAGGGTGATGTTTCATATATTTCTTTACCCGTGAATGATGAAATACTTGTACCATCTATTGTGAAGGCGCCCAAACTAGAATTGAAGCCGCTTAGGACCATTTGAAGTATGCTTTCTTGGGAGATGGAGATGAGCTTCCGGTGATTATTTCTAAGAACCTCACACCGGTACAAGAAGACCGTTTGCTTAGAGTCTGAAAGAGCACAAAGCGGCTATTGGGTGGACAATTGCGGACATCAAAGGCATTAGTCCATCCATGTGCATGCATAGGATTCTAATGGAAGAGAACGTGAAGCCAAAGACGTGA
The DNA here is from genome assembly GCA_023531295.1 of Papaver armeniacum. Taxonomy (NCBI): domain Eukaryota; kingdom Viridiplantae; phylum Streptophyta; class Magnoliopsida; order Ranunculales; family Papaveraceae; genus Papaver; species Papaver armeniacum. The sequence continues at coordinate 690,020 of JAJJWW010007476.1, forward strand.
TGCTCAACGTCGGCTTAATCCTCCCATGATGGAGGTTGTGAAAAAGAGATACTCAAATTGCTAAGTGTGGGGTAATCTACCCAATTTCCGATAGCAAGTGGGTTAGTCCGGTTCAAGTGGTACAAGAAGAAATCGGAGTCACGGTTGTTCGAAATCAAGACGATGAACTTGTTCCTACAAGAGTTCAAACCGGTTGGAGAGTGTGCATTGACTATAGAAAGCTTAATTCCGCAACCCGCAAGGATCACTTTCCTTTACCTTTCATTGATCAAATGTTGGAGCGGTTAGCGGGGCATTCTTATTATTGCTTTTTGGATGGTTATTCGGGATACAATCAAATTGTTATTGCAGGAGGACCAAGAGAAGACCACTTTCACTTGTCCGTTTGGAACGTTTGCATATAGACGGATGCCGTTTGGCCTTTGCAATGCGCCGAGCTACTTTTCAAAGATGCATGGTGAGTATATTCTCGGATTATGTGGAGCGCATCATTGAGGTATTTATGGATGACTTTAGTGTTTATGGCAATTCTTTTGATGGTTGTTTAAATAACCTTGAACTAATTCTTAAACGATGCATAGACACAAACCTTGTCCTCAATTGGGAGAAATGTCACTTTATGGTAAACCACGGCATAGTACTTGGTCACATTGTGTCCTCTCAAGGGCTCGAAGTGGACAAGTCGAAGATAGATTTAATAAGAAACTTACAATATCCCACTTCGGTGAGGGAAATCCGTTCTTTTCTTGGTCATGCAGGTTTCTATAGGCGGTTTATCAAGGATTTCTCCAAAATCTCCATGCCGATGTGCAAGTTATTACAAAAGGAGGTACCTTTCGACTTCAACAAGGAATGCGAGGATGCTTTTGATAAATTAAAGGAGATGTTGACAAGTGCGCGATTATCAAATCACCGGATTGGAATCTTCCATTTGAATTAATGTGTGATGCTAGTGATTATGCGGTTGGAGCCGTTTTGGGTCAAAGGGTGGACAAGTTGTCCCATGTTATCTATTATGCATCTAGGACCCTTAATGATGCACAAATCAATTATTCTACCACGGAAAAGGAGTTATTGGCTATAGTTTTCGCATTGGAAAAATTTCGATCATACTTGGTGGGTACAAAGGTTATTGTGTATTCCGATCATGCCGCACTAAGACACTTAATAAAGAAGAAAGAAGCTAAGCCAAGATTAATCCGGTGGATCTTATTGTTACAAGAGTTCGACATAGAAATTCGTGATAAGAGGGGTGTGGAGAATACCGTTGCGGATCATCTTAGTAGACTTGTTATGTCTCAAGAGGAACTTCCATTACATGACCGCTTTAGGACGAACAACTTTTCTCCATGGACGAATCAACACCTTGGTATGCGGATATAGTGAATTACTTGGTGACGAGGAAAGTACCTAGTACAATGTCTAATTTCCAAAAGATGAAACTTAATAAGGTAGCTAAGCAATATGTGTGGGATGAACCATACTTATGGAAATATGGCGTTGATCAAATAATGCGAAGGTGCGTGCCTAATTCCGAATTTCAATCCATTCTCTCCTTTTGCCACACTTTTGCATGTGGTGGCCACTTTGGTTCAAACGTACCGCTCTCAAAGTTCTCGAGAGTGGATTTTATTGGCCCACCTTGTTTGAAGATTCATATGTTTTTTGTAAATCGTGTGATAGATGTCAACGAACGGGCAATCTAGGTGCTCGAAATCAAATGCCACTCACACCAATTCTCACCGTTGAGATTTTTGATGTGTGGGGTATTGATTTTATGGGCCCTTTTGTCAATTCGAATGGGAATTTTTATATACTTCTTGCCGTTGATTATGTTTCGAAATGGGTGGAAGCTAGAGCCACCAAGACTAATGACTCTCAAGTTGTTTGTGATTTTGTAAGGGAAAATATTTTCAATAGGCATGGAACACCAAGAGTGGTGATAAGTGATGGAGGCTCACATTTCAAGAAGGCTTTCCACACTCTCCTCAAGAAGTACAACATAACACACAAAATTGGTACGCCTTATCATCCACAAACTAGTGGACAAGCGGAAATTTCGAATCGTGAGATAAAGTCCATTCTTGAGAAAACGGTGAATACCACGAGGAAAGATTGGAGCTTTAAGCTCAACGATGCACTTTGGGCGTATAGAACGGCGTATAAGACACCGATTGGTATGTCTCCATATAGGATGGTTTATGGTAAGGCTTGTCATCTTCCGGTTGAACTTGAACATAAGGCTTATTGGGCGATAAAGAAATTCAACATGGAGTATGATGAAGCGGGAAACAAAGGAAGTTACAACTACATGAGTTAGAGGAGATACGCAATGATGCTTACGAGAGTGCCGGATTTACAAGGAAAAGACCAAGCTTTTTCATGACAAGATGATTTCTAAAAAGTTTCATCGTGGGACAAAAGTCCTTTTATATCATTCTCGCCTTAAATTATTTCTGGAAAGTTAAGGTCCCGTTGGATTGGACCATATGTTGTTACTAATGTTTTTCCTCATGGTGCGGTTGAAAATTACTAGTCTTCGAGACAATTCGGTTTCCAAAGTCAACGGCCATAGGTTGAAGCCATACTATGAGAACATCGCTTATGTGAATTTGGATGAACTTTCATTTGGAGATGCACTCCCTCTGGAGGAGTAATGTGCCGCAAGAGCTAAGTCGGGCCGTCGACTTTAAAACAAGCGCTTAATGGGAGGCAACCCATAGGTTTTGTATTTCTTATTTCTTTTGCTTTTTGTTATTTCTTTTTCTTGTTTCTTATCATGTTAAAATTTCCCACCTTGACTTTACTAGGAGGATTCAATTACATTGAGGACAATGTAAGGTTTAAGTGTGGGGGAGTGGTTAAGCATGTTTTTAAAACAAAAATTACAAAAAAAAAAAAAAAAAAAAAAAAAAGTTTTACTTAAAAATTCCAACTTTTAAAGATTTTAGAGTCACTAGCATACTTCTAGGTATGTTTACATAGAGATTTTGAGAGACATAATTGAACTTGGAAATGTTAGAGAACTACATTCGGATTTCTTGTTTGTTTGAGTGTTAAATAATGGATTTAATCATGCCGGTGATGCGAATTTGGTGCGAGGAGAAGTGCGTTATTAGAGTTGCCGATCAATCATTAGTGGAGACTACCCGTATTCATATCATGAGAGGCACCGACCAGAATTCTTCCATCTACTAAAGAGCTTCTTTTGAGTGTGTGTCACCATACGTTAATTAGGGTAGAATGGTGAGCTACCCAACCTCCCACCAATAGAAGCACTACTCTTTGATCTCTTGAGTGCTAATTTTGTCAATCATGAGGGTGACGTCCATGGATGAAAGCTTCCTTCTTGTAGTTCGATTTGCAGTTAGCATCATTCTCTCTCTCGACAATAACGGATCCATAGAAACACATTCATCATCAAGAAGGAGCGACATCAAAATCTACAAGGAAAGTTGGAAAAGTTTAAGGTTTACAAGCAACGGAACGAGAAAAAGAGCAAATTTCATATTCAAGTAAAGCAACATACAAAGTGCAGATTTTTACATATATGTTGAAGACTTACAATACAATGAGGTAATTTTATATTCAAGTATGAAGACTTATTCATGAAAGCGAAGAAAATTAAAAGGTGAGAATTTTTGAAGTTTATGATTTCAAGACGATACAAGTTGTGAAGAATCAAGCGGTAAAATCCTTCTCCCACGGCCATGGTTTATTTTTGTATTTAATTTCTCTTGTATTAAAAAAAAAAAAAAAAAAAAAAAAAAAAAAAAAAAAAAAAAAAAAAAGAGAGAAAAACAAGAGAAATATTTGTTTTGTTTTTATAAGCCGTGGGGAAGGAAAATTTATAAGGAAGTTTCAAGCGACAGGGATTTCAAGGTAAAGAGTTATAAATGTCAAGGATTTATGAAATTCGAGGGTTTTTCATCAATAGTTGAAACCGAAGACGAAGACCATGAAGATCAAGACGAGGAGCGGAAGACGTTTCTATTGGATGCCGTGAGAGTGGTGTTATCTTAATTGGCAATCGGATGTGAAGGTAAGTAAGTAATCTCATCCTCGATAAAAATGGTTGATTTCCTTTCTTAGAGATCGTCAGAAAAATGGTTTTTCAAAATATTAAAAGATGTGGGTTTTTCAAAATTTCGGAAGTTATCCTTCCCACCATTCAACGTGTTGCAGGAATTCTCTCTTCATTCCTACCTGCACACATGTGAGAACCATAAAAAAGCCGTCTTTTTGAGTGCAATTATCATAAAATCTTATTTGGTGAGGCAGAAGTCGAGGCGAAATGCTTATTGATCGTTTCTCAAACACGCATTCTCTCATTATGGTGTGGTTATTTCTCACTCAACATTTAAGAATGAGAATATGTTCTTTAGTATTTCTAACTTCTTATTACTAGCATGCAGAAACTCTATGTCCTCATAGCTCTTTGGATGCTTGTGACGCTTGAACGCTTTGAAGTTGTGAGTTTTTAGTTTGATTTGCTCGAGGACTAGCAAAGTCTAAGTGTGGGGGAATTTGATAGGTGTAGAATACACCGTATTTACTATCTAGAGTTTATGCTTTCTTTGCTATTTTTCGTGTGAATTTTGTATTTTACGCTTGTTTTGAGTTTTGTAGCTACTTTGGAGTCGCACGGAGGAAAAGAAGAAGAAATCACCCAATTTGAGCCAAAAGGGCAAAAAGGTCATTTTACAGACGATTGATATATGGAGTCCAGTCAAGGTTAAGGGGTAACTCTTCTTGGAGGTATACTAAACGCAAACCAGCTATGGTTAAGGGGTTATCATTTGGAGTACCCCTTATCATTTAGAAGAGGCTGTAATTATCAATGGGTGGCTATACTGGGTGCAAATATCGTCCCATGATCGAACCCTAAAAGCGAGAAATATCTTTCGTTCAAATCATTTGCACCTGAAATAAGTAACAGAGAGAGAAAAGGGAGGTGGCGCAGCCATGAGAGAAACGCATCCGCCGCCATTAAACCCGATTGAAATTGCTTTGTCCGAGAGAGAGATGTAATGAAGTGAAATCGAAAGAGAAAGACGACTTCATTCGAGGGCATGATAGGGATGATGACTGTTTTGGTATGAGTTAATGGATTTGATGGAGTTAGATGAAGAACATAAGAATGGGTTTATTCAAATAGAGATTAGTTGAATTGAATGAAGCTCGAGCTAGAGATCGATGAACTTGGAGAATTGAAGTAGAAAGTTAGGGGGAATTTGATTGATGGGTTTGCTGGATTCGATGAAGGAATTGAAGTTCAAGAGGAGGAATCGAAGATGGGTTTTGAGTTCAAAGGAATTGGGGTTTGCTTTAGTTTCTGATGAGCAATGGGTCGAGTCTCAGATTTTGTTCTGGGTTGAAATCGGAGAGAGGGGTAGTAGTCTGAGGTGTTGTGGAGATTAGAAATGGGGTACTTACTCTGAGTAGATGCACTGGTGGTGGAAGTGACGTTGTAATGAAGCTGTGGATGGTGATTAAAGTTTGTTGATGATTAGCAATAAGCTCAGAAGGTGATTGCTAAGCAGGGAAGTGTGCTGCTGTTGGAAATTGATGGGATTCTGGTAAGAAGAGCAGATGGGTTCGTGCTTGATTGGAGTTCAGCATCATTTGGGAGATGACCAGAACGATGGTGGTTGGTCTGACGGGATCGACAAGATGGAGAGGGCATCGAAGAGAAGTTGCAGATACACATGTGTTGAGTCTGTTGGTGGAATAAGAACAACATTGGAATGTTGTTTGTGTCCGAGAAAAAGGAGCAGAGTGGAGTGGTGATGGTTGTGGTAGCAGGAATTAAGATGGAGGATCTCGAAGTCTGTTACAAGTAAATGCTTGTTGAAGCTTTGTTGCAAGAATGAATGTGTTAGATGTATGCTAGGCTCGGGAACAATGGGTTTTGTAGTAGGAAATTCAATAAACAGTAAGTATGATGTTGCCGGGGATTGTGTAGTGATGCGGCTGGCTTGAACCGGTGGTGGCCATTATGAGAATGAGATGCAACTACGAAGAGTATCGCATGATTGGCTTAAGGAAGTGGCGAAGCTAGTGATTGCAGGTATTTTGAGGAGCAGTTCAGGAGTTGGAAGATATTCCAGGGAGAGATTGGAGTTGAAGATGCAGCTATTGGCATTGGAGAATTGTTGGTGCTAAGTGCAGCTGGCTCCAACAATGGAGCTGAGAAAGAGGTGGAGAATTACCAACAATGGAGCTGAGAAGTCTAGCAAGTGTGCTATTGGTTGCTGGTAATCGGCCTGAGTGGTGTTGCACTATGATAGTGCATTCGCAGCACAAGTCAAACCTTGCAAGATGCCTTGGCCAGAATTAGACCAAATCAGCTGAATTAGCACTGACTCAGATCTGACTGAGTTGAATCTTGAGTCCCTGACTCATGCCTGACTCGGTCCTTGACTGAGTTGGCCCTTGACTGTTGACTAACAGTTGACTGACGGTTGACCCGTTTGACCGTTAGTCCTAACGGAGGACTGACGGAATATTCCGTCGAATATTCTCTTGACGGAGAAATTTTCAGGTGGCCTGGCAGGACGTTTCCGGGGGCCCGGCCACAATCCCGCTTTTCCTGGCGACCAAAATTCCGAGAATTTTCTATGGACTTCTCTCATGGGTGTGAAGACTTGGGCTAGGAATTGGATGGAGAATTGGACTCAAATTTGGAAAGAGAAGGTGGAAGAGTTGAGAAAAGCTTGGAATTGGAAATTGAATTGCAAAAGGAAAAGGATTCTATTCCTTAGAAGATTTGGAGAATATTGAAGCCTATAAATAGAGAAGTTTTCTACAACTTCTACACACCTCTCTACACACACATCACTTGTGTTTTTGCTTGCTTTTCTAAGATTTTTCTTTTTAATTACTTGTGTGAATTTGAAACTTCTTCTTTTAATAATTATTATTTGTGTGAATTTCAAAAACATGAGTAGCTAATTTTCTTATTGATTGAGGATGAATTCCTAGTTCTTAACATATGATTTAAGTTTTTGTTTTCAAATTCTATCTTGAAGTTTTTCACATAATTATCGTTTGTTTTTACTAATAGGAGTGATCTTAAAGACACTCATGATTGATTGATAGATTGTTTGGAGTGCACGCTAAATTGATTTGTTAATTCGATCTAAAGCTAGTGAAAGTTAGGAGATAAGTAATCGCTTTCTTGACTCTTTACATAAGTAGCAAACACGAGACCTTGCGGAGGGATTCCGTGGAGCAATTGTGTGTAGAAACAACGTTAGCAAGTGGACCTTGAGCTAAGAGTCTAACTACTAATATCAACCTAAGAAATTCATAAAACTTAATGCATGAGCCAAGTTACATCTAGGTTGAGCTAATTCTAGGTGGCTTGGTGATTAGAATCCGGTGAGTCGAGAACTTCCGTGTCCAGGTGATATAAGGGATTTAGGGGTTTAGCACCGAGCTAGCTGCTTTACCTACGGTTGGTGATAATTTGTGACTAATAACAAGTAGAATAGAACATAACTTGATTCATTGTTTCGTAAACGAAGAAGGATTCCTTGGTCTTCTCTCTCCTATTGCTTTCATCTTTCAACTTTCGATTTTAATTGCTTTGTTTATTTTTATTTTTACTTTTTACACCCCTTTCGTGACAACTTTTACAACTAAGATCTCTTGCTCCTCGTGGGAACGAACTTGACTTCCATTATATTATTTTTAATTGAGTGGAAATATTGAATTAATTTGATTGCACCTACGACACGCATCACTTTATTCAAATCATCAAGTCGATGTGACGCGAACGCCTCCATTCCTTTTGGGGACTATCACCATGTTAGATATCCATTGTGGGTATTAGGCTTTTCGAATTATTCCTGCTACTTGTAACTTTTTTAGTTCGGCCTCCACCGCTGCTTGTAGCTCGGGTGCAATTCGTCTCATCTTTTGTTGGATCGGCTTGACCTTGAGGTCTATTCTCAAGTGGTGTGAGCAGACTTCCGGTTCAATTCCTTCCATATCGTGCATTTGCCAGGCGAATATGTCCATGTGCTCTTTCAAGAGAGTTATCAGCTGCTGTCTTTGTTTCGTCAGTTAATAGAGACCCCACTCTCACCATTTTAGGCTCTTCCTCAGTGCCTAAGTTAACTTGTCGGGTGGATTCTAAAGCCGAGAAATTAGGCTTTGGTTCATCGACTATTGTCGGCTCCTTTGATTGCTATAAGATCTTCTCCTTGTCAGATTTGTAAGTGGTGATGGCCTGTGATATTACCTTTTCTAGCTCTTCCCCCGCTTTTATTTCCCTAGCTTTGTTCTTTTCCTGTCGTTTTCTCGATCGTCTTTCTTCATTCTGCTAGATGTCGATTTGCACACATTGTCGTGCAGCCTGGGGGTCGCCCAATACCTCCACTACCCCTCGATAGGATAGAAACCGCAATCTTTGGTGGTAGGCCGAGGCGACCCCTTTGATTCCTGCTAACCAGGGTCGGCCGAGGATCGCTTCATAAGGCGACACAACGTCGACCACACAAAAGGTGGTGAGTGTGTCTAGGAACCCTTCACCGTCCGAGACTCTAAGGGTGACTTATCCTTTTGGTACCGTCACTGTACCGTTGAAGACGTAGATTCAGTAGGTCGATGGGATTAGGATGTCATCGGACAACTCCATTCTTTTGAAGGTGTCGTAAAATAGAACCTCAACTGAACTGCCACTGTCCATCAGTATCCTTCGGACACCCCATTCTTCAATGAGTAGGGTTATCACTAGGGGATCCCCGTGTGCTTGTCTATTTGACGGGACGTCCTTCGCCGAGAAAGTGATTGGCTGCATCATCCAAGGTTACATGGGCAGAGTTTTGGCCACACTGAATATTTCTTTTCTAGCCCGATCTCTTTTGTGGATCCTTGAAGTGATGCTGGTTCCTAGATCAAACCCCTGGGTGGCCGAGTGCGATATGGTGTTGCAAGCAAACTGGGTACCGCGGTTGATCCTTATCTGATGTACAGGTGCGTCGGGCTGAGCTGGTATCGGTGATGTTTTGACGAAATGCCGCAAGTATCCGTCTCGGATCAGGTGCTGGACGATATCTTTTACCTCTCGACAATCATTGGTGGAATGGCCACAGAATTGGTGGTAATGGCAAAATTCAGGATGGTTCCTTGTTTCGTCGAATGGACTCCCTAGTCTTCGGGTATCGATATCATTTCTCTTTTCTACTTCCTTGAATATTTCCTCCAATGGTGCATTTAACGGAGTGTAAGATCTGGGTTCGTGGCGAGGCTTTTTTTCCTTTCTCGACCCACATTTTCTTGTTTTCCCCATGATGTTGTGCGCTCGGCCTTTTCTCAGATCGCTTTGGAGCTTCTCGTGGGGTTGCCTCTACTGTGGGGCTTGCTTCTTGTATTCCTCTATCTTGCGCTCCTTCCTGTATTTTCTCTAAGGCGATGTAGTGTTCTTGCATTTTCCTGATTTCCCTTAACGTTTTAGGATTCTCAGTGTACATTGCTACCCAAATGGGATCTGACTTCCCTAATGAATTTTCGAAACCGAATATCTGTTGATCGACCGGCACCTTTCCAATGTCCGTACATAACTTTCTCCATATGTCCGTTAGAGAGCGCAGCGGTTCCCTGAATCTTCGTGCAAGCGTGAAGAGCTTATTAACTCTGGGCCGAGCTATACTGTTATGCATGTAAGTTTCAAGGAAGGTTTCCACCAGGACTGCATAATTTCCAACGGATTCATCGGGCAGGGTTTGGAACCAGCTCTTTGCCTCGCCCTCCAAACTTGCTGGGAAGAACTTGCACATGACCACATCGTAATTCTTCCATTGTAATAAGGACATGATGTACATTTTGATGTGCTCTCCCGCGTCGCCCGTACCGTCAAACCTAGATGGGAAGATCGGCAACGTACACTTGGGCGTGAAAGGAGTCTGATCCAATTCCTTGGTAAACGGCGTCTTCTGGGCTTTGCTGATTACTTCTGCTAGCTTATCGTCCTCGTTGTTTCCTGTCAGTTTTTTGACCATCTGCTCAAGTTGTTCGATCTTTTGTTTGGTTGTCGCATCTGTACCCTCATTGGTTGCCTCTTCCTCGGTCGAAGAATCCTCGGCTGGCCCATACCCTCCTCTTGGTCGATTAGGGTCGGGTATGCGTTCTCGGCTCGGGGATGGGGGTGGGGTGTTTCTCGGTGGAGTGTGATTGCTAGAAGCGCCTCGGCTCGACGATCCTCTCGACCCCGCTCTCCTGTTGCGGAGTCGATAGTTTTCATGTTCTAAGGCTAGGTTTCTTCTTTGCAGCTCTCTCATAAGGTCTTCTTGACTTCTTTGGCTTGCTAATATAGCGAGTAACATTGGGTCGGTGCTTTCATGGCTAGAGTGGCCATTCACTTGGTTTCCTATTACATTGGGGGGTACAGTTGGAGGCCTTGTCGAGGGAACAGCGGGGGGAACGATTGGAGCTACGGGATGATCGGCTGCCGCTGGTGGGATGTCTCGGTTGAGGTCGCCCCTTGCTAAGTGCACTCGCATAAGCCTCTCACCTTCTCGTTCTAGTTCACGCTGGTACTCTGTCGGTTGTCTTTCTCTCCCTCGTTCCTCTTGTATTGTCTGCACTTCCTCTTCTTCCTCAGTATCCGATGCAGTTCTTCCGTCTACCATGTCGCCCTCGTCCCCTCGCATCATCTGGCTCGGGTTGATCCTCAGTATCCTAGGTGGGAGATCGTCGTCTCGGCCTAAATCGACCTCCTCGTCGACAGTAGCCATGCCTTTGCCTAGTGCCTGAGTCTCGTCCTGGTTATTTTGCCGATGATCTTCGTGTCGGGAATCCGTGAGTCCTTCTTGTACACTAGATCCCGCTGTGACTCGGTTCCTAAGGATCCTGCTCATCCTGGAGGTACTCGCCATTACCTTCAATACTTCCCTTGTTCCTCGGTTCGTCCGCTCGTTCGTCCCTACCTACGTCAGCAAAGAACACAACACTTACTTCGAACCGTTTTCGAAAAGGTTAAGGACGAAGTACAGCAGTTCTGCTGTGTAAGGCGAAAAAAGTTCTCTCAGTATAATTCCATTTATGTTAGTGTGTTGATCTCAGCGATCAAGTGGGTTTGACCGCAAGAGGACAATTTTTTGAAAAGCTGTTTCCACCCATAACTTTCGGTACTTTGTCTACGCATTAATCACTGTTTGTCCTAACATTCCATGTGCCAGAAGTCATTAATCATCCGTATGTCAGGTCGGGAGACCTCTTTCTTGACCATGTGTTGATGATACGATAGCCTTTACCGATTATCGTGCTGATCATCTATTGATGTTGTGTGGCTTTTAGCGTAGGATTAAGATGAGGCTTAATAATGAGGCGCCCACTAAACTCCTTCTAGCCGTGGTTTCCGGAAAACTAAACTCGATCACTTCGAGTTAGCCTTGCCTCTACCACTGTCGTGTTTTGTTTAGACTAACTAAGAAGATCTGAACGACGACGTAACGTTTCAACTTAGCTTCTACCGGTCATCAAAGATGATCCATTCGGGAGCTTTAGAGATGTTACTACGTTTTAACTTAGATCGGCGGCAAGGCGGCCTTTGACCAGAAATGCTTTATCCCAACGAAAACATTTACGTTTACCTAATTAGTCAAACTTATTCGATCGGAATCCCTTATTCATAATGTAAGAGATTTCACGGCTCGTGTTTGATGGAGTTAAGACGATGAAAGTAACTAAACAAGTTTTTCCTTTTAAACTAAATTTCCGTGAGTTTTTTATGAACTTGAAAGAAGTAAAAACAAAGGTAGCAACATTGTGCTTTTGACCACAAAGGTGAACTTGAAACAACAAACCTAGCAGCCCATTGAATTTTGACCATTAGAGATGAGAAGAAAATAGGTCAGCGAGGTGGAATTTCATTCTAGCTTCTACCAACATCAAAAGATGTTATTTCGGGAGCTTACTGATCTTCCAATAACTCGCTTAGACGTCTTAAGCAAACAACCTAGTTTAACGATTTAATCTTGGCGACTTTATTCAAACGAAAGATAAGAAAATAAAACGAACCTACATCAAGACTCAACAAGGTTTTGCTAAGAAAACAAAGACAAGAAAATCTCCAAGCTCTGCCTACCAACACTCTTAACCAAAAGAGTTTCTCCCTTAGCTTCAACTAACACGCAAGGTGACTTAGGAGCTTGGATTTCTCTCTTTTGGTAACCGATTTCAAGGTATCCGAAGATGTTATATGTTCCCCTTAGTCGGCGCCAGAATGTAGATGTAGAAAATCCTACTACTACATCCAAAAGATTTCAAATGTATGCTAAGAAGTAAATAAGCAAAAGACATAGAAGAACACAAGATGTACGTGGTTCGGCATGATTACCTACGTCCACGGGGGGTTAAAAGATGATCTTATTACTTCACACAAGATTACAAGGATCCAATACACTCAACAATGCTCTATCACTCCTCTTTCTTACTTCCCAAAAAAATCCTCCCCTTTACCTTTCTACACGATCTCTATTTATAGTTGCAGGTGGTGATACATCGATATTACAGTGTTGGGCCTGGTGTAGCTTCCTGGATGTTCTCCTCGGACGACTTGCTGATGCTTCAGTCGATCTCCCTTTTTGCTCTAGCCGAATCATCTAGCCGAGTGGTGTCATCACCCGATGTCGTTCGTTTGGTGGAGGTGATCGATGTCGCCCTTCAGATTCTTGGCCGAGTCTCACTTCGACCGAGCTTCTCTTATCTCTTCACCAACCTTGTCAGTGCATTAATTACCCTCGAACTCGATGAGCATCACATCAGAGCTTTTCTCCTTTATGTCGACCTCTCGAGCTGTCTCCATTCCTCTTTTCTCGCGCCCAGGCCTGATGAGATGATTCAGTGCTTCTAGTACTTGTTTTTCTTGTTGCGCCCTTGGCCAGGATGGTTCCACCTGTCTCTGTGGATTATTTGCACCTACATAGGGTTTCATCAAAACATATAAGAATGTGTAGAATCACCAAATTAGTTTGATTTTTTATGTTTATATGTATGTAATAAAAACTCAAATAACTAGTGCAACATTTTTTCAAATTACCTATTGGTCTTTGCAAGAACTTTGAGCCTAATGTGTGTCTATTGATCAGACACAAAAGTGTCGCAACTGCTGCATAAGAATGCTGAATATTTTCCAACATTTGGCGGATTAAGATAAACTTATTTGCTTAATGATATAGTTCTGCTTTGCAGGAAGTGAATTCCTGGATAACTAGCAACCATGTTTCGTTCAGAAGAAAAAGTACAAGCGTAAGCATACACTATCGGAAACAAGATCAGTTTAGGCATGAGATTGCTTCTTTTATTCTTAATCTAATGCAAAGCAATTCTGGTTTTGTTTTTCATGAAATTCAGTTTAAAAGAAATCAAGCCACCAATTATTCTAAATCACTAATTGTAGCATACTTTTCATTTTATAGGGTAAGTGACAAACCATCCCTTCGTTTATTTGCTTTATTTTCAGGTATAAAATGACTTGTTCTTGTGTTGTTTGGATTCGCGTTCTTCCACCTTGTGTGTGTTTCCAAAGATTTTCTACTACTTATGACTTCTTAACTGTTGTTTATTTTAGAATCGGACGGCATCTCAGTTGTTCCTACTACTATTGTGCCCAGAAAGTTGAAGATAAGAAAGAGTACAAGAGTTCATTCACATAAGGTTGGACCTAGTAGGCCACATAAGGATAAACGTGCAATCAAGCAAAAAAAGAAGGATGCACTTAGAATACCAACATGAGTTATTCATGTTCAATCAAGCTTAAACAATACCATTGTAACGATTACAGATGTAGAGGGTCGGGTGTTTTCTTGGTCTTCTTCCGGGAGTTGTAAATTCGAGAACGGGAAGTGTAAATTCGAGAACACAAAAAAAAGAACGTCATTTGCTGCCCAAACTGCAGCAGAAGATGCTATTCGCAAAGCAGTCGATCGCGGTATGAAAGGAGCAAAAGTCATGATAAAGGGTCCTGGTCTCGGAAGAGACGTTGCATTACGAGCCATCCGGAGAAGTGGTGTCCGAATAAGTATTGTACGGGATATAACCCCTATGCCACATAATGGATGTAGACCTCCTAAAAATAGACGTGTATAGAAATAAGGATTGGACATATTTCATTAAAAAAATATTATATTCAATGATATGATAAGAATATTACAACGGAAACTCTAGATTGACTTCGGTTTTCACCGAAGTGATCACCGAGTGAGACAGAACATTGGGCCCACATCTTCCCATACTAATCTAGATGCTAAGCACGCATCACACTAGCCGTGCGATCCCCTCTCGGTGAAATTCGAAGTGAAATTTTCGGTGAGTCTAGACTCACTGATATTACAATGCATTATAGGGTCCGTTTGGCACCGCTTAATATATGGAAGTAGTGCATTCAACGAAGTAGTCAGAGGCTGCATTGATAAATTTTGTGTTTGGCTGCACTTTAACTGCACGACATAGGAACTACATGTAGTCCTTATTACCTCCAAACGAGGGAGTTGAATACCGACTTCCAAAGGGCGTTATTGAATATTTCCCTCAATTACACCCTCTAACTAAGCCCTACTATTTTTGACCATTAATAAAATTCAGTTTTTTACTTTTCACTAGCTTGAAACCCGTGCTACGCACCGGGACTACTGGAATTTCTTACATCGTCAGTTCATGTTCACTGAGGCAGGGCTTCGCCCCGCACCCGTCCTAATAAGAGTTCTAATAAGCTTATAGAATTACTATCCAATAGATTGACACTTAACAGTTAAAACTTTATAATAATCAAATATATAATATTATTATGATTTGAGGATCTAACATGGTTTTGTAAACTAATTTCATGCAATATAATAAAATAATAATCAATTTTACAAATAAACTAAAATATTTTAAGCTATAAATACATAATTAATTTTTTTTTTAGTATTTAACCCGTGCTTCAACCCGGGTACGACGGAATCGATCCTCAGTTGAGCAAAGCCCCGCGCTTGTCCAAGAAGGGATCTCAATTAGCAACTGCATTGTACCATGAAAACACCAATTATCATTTTTTTTAAGCAATCATTTAGTAGATTAACAATCAGAACCAAATTATTCACCGATTACATATTGTTTAAAGGGTTGGAGATTAAGAAATCCTCTTGTTGATGGTGGATTTTCATTTAAGGTTAAAATTATAAAAACCAGAAAATTATGCGCTGACATCTTGTAAAGATAAGGCCATCAATAAGTGTTGGATACTCCCTCACTTAATTCACCTAGAATAGAGCATGTGGCAACAATCTCATTCTGTGAATACACGAAATTCTTCCAGGTTGGAGCATATAGCAACAATCCCATATACCCTTTGAATTTCTAGCATTATTAATTAATGCGCAATCAGCCTTGTATTTCCTGTACTCATTATCAGTGCGGCATGACGACTGAGTGTTACTCTTATAGAGCAACACGAACCTCCAAGCATTATAATGAAACCATGTACGAAATACCCGTACAGGCTGACTCTCGGTGTGTTATACTAGCCCGATTGAGCATCGGGACCGATCCGATTGAGCGGTCGGATATGATCAGGATATCCTGATCATCCAACTCCACAAGCATGATTGGATGACCCGGATCAATTCCATCACCCCAAGCGGTATGGAATATCCTTTGTAGAACCAACGCGGATCCCGCATGGTCGGCCTCCCGAAGATTGGCCTAGCTTGCCAAAACGTCCAAACCAGAGCGTATGGGCGGAAAACCCTAAATTAGGGTTTGCGGCATATTACATGTGTCGCAAAACAGTCTCAACCATCCATCTTCGCAGGTATAGATGGAGGGTGTAGATGTAGATTCAAAGGGCCCAAAGCATATCAACACAATCACCGTGGGCCCGCCTACATACTGATGAGTGCCAAATATTGCATATTTCTACATCTATTTATTGGCATTTAACTCATCTTTTGTGCTCACAAATCAGATTTTATCCCAAATTCTGTATTTTCTTTGTTTTCAAGAATAAATATTTGTACTAATTAATTTTGTATTTTTAGGTAGTAAATAAAGTTCGGAGAAATTGAGGAGCCAAAAGAGCATAAAATTGGAGACAAGAGTCTATGGAGCAAAAAGCTAAAGCCCGCGCGCGCATCAGTTGCAACCCAACAAGGAGCAACCCATTTACAAGACATGGGCTTGAGCAGTCCAAGACCCGACCCACGACCTGGATCCAAGCCCGTCCAAGCCGTTAGATTTCATCCTACGGTCGCATCGGCACACGCATCAATCTCCCCCGAATCCGATGGTCGCTCCTGCATGAACATCAACTCTTGATGCTCCCGCTCAACACCACACCACCTATATATTCTCCCATCGACCAAAACCTAATCTCACTTTCTCTTTCTCTCTTCACCCGACAGTTTCAGAGAAACCCCTCTCCCTTTTCTCTCCCGACCAAAAATTGCAGAGCCGCCTCCACCGTTTCTCCCAACACCACAGCCACCAACAGCACAGCCACACCACCTTCACCCCCCTACTTGCTCTCTATCTCACTCATAGGTTCTTCCCTAGAAGCTAAGTCTGAGATAGGAAGAACTAGGGTTAAGGTTTTCTTCACAGCAGAGGGAGCATCAATTGATGGATCTCAGAGCCGAATTCACAGAGCCGACAACTGATTCAGCAAGTTTGGGTGAGAGGGTTGTTTAATTTCGAAGTTGAAGTGAATTAGGGTTTTTATTTTGCATGTATAAATATGGTGAGGAGTGGATGTTAGAACTTATGCCTGGATTAGACAGAGCACAAACTTAGTTAATTTGTGTTTTTAATTGTTTTAATTATGTTCTAAGTTTCATTACTAGGGTGTAGATGATACCCCTAATTGTATGCTAATGTGATCAATGTTTATGTTGTTCTTGATGTGCTTACACGGTTTTAGGATTGATAATTAGCTGGTAAATTTAATAATCCTGTGATAGATTGTACTGTAAGAAGACAATCTATACTAGGGGAGAATTAGTGTATTAGTTAATCAAAAATCCACCTGAGGCCTTCAAGGGAAGGTTCAAGACACAATAAGAACTTGCTTTGCCTTAGTTTAGAACTAGAGGGTTGATTCAATCACCCTAGTACTCTCAATAACCTAGTTACAATCTGTCTTTACAACTTAGACTTACAACCACAGCTCATAGTCGTATCGACACCAACACCAAAACAACTCTGTCACTTCTTAGAAATTAGTTTAGAAAGCCCTTAGATCAACTATATAGCCACTCCATTTCCCTGTGGATCGACCTGTGCTTGCCACGCCTCCAACAAGCGCTGTGCACTTGCAGTTATACACGTAGGAAAACATCTTTTAAGAACCTACCACATACCTGACCAATCGGTCAGGACCAACCATGGTTGGTCATCCTGATTCGTACCCCGAATCAAGCATTGACGCACGGCCTTGAAACCCAAAATTAGGATTTTGAGCATCACGAGCGTCCATCTTCTCCGGCACGAATGGAGGGTCCAAGATTAGATTGAGCAGGTCCGGTCATACTAGCATGACCACCGTGGAACCATCTATCCCCTCACCTGATCGACCAAGGCATATCATGCCTGGTTGTTCCAAGACGCGCGCCCAAACTAGCGTGGTCACACCTCCCAAACCGCAAACTGATCTCAACCGCTCAACTTCGCCGGACGATTTGAGTGGCCCAGATCACGTTTTCATGGGATATTCAGGTATAGGCGTGAACACCATCCTACCACCTTCACACCAGACCGATCGGCCAAGACCGACCAAAATTGGTCATCTTGGAACGTGCGCCCGAAGTGGGCATGACGCGCGGCTTTTGCGGCACTGGTTTTCTGTCACAAATTGATCTCGACCACTCAACTTCACCGGACGAATTGAGTGACCCAGATCATACTTTCGTGAGGTAATGGGTATAGGCGCCTACACCGTCATGCTGTCTACACGCATGTACGGTCGGCCTAGCCAAAGTCATATCCCAAGCTTGGATTCGACCAGGCTGAAGGGGGATGCTTGAGCACCTCCTCTAGAAACCCTAATTTCATTAACGGTCGCAGATGAGTGTCTCAAAGATTATCTCGTCCGTCCAACTTCACCGGCTTGGTTATACAACCCTGGTCAGGAGTTAATTGGTCAGTGAGACGTCATGGTGATCACCACCCTTCACTCTACCACACCATGATGCAGTATGATGCGTGTCGTAACCACAACAAATTAATTAATATTTTTCCACCTAATTAACAAGTAATATAGTGTAGTCAAGTTCGTTCCCACGAGGAGCAAGAGATTCTAGTTGTAAAAATTGTCACAAAAGGGGGGTGTAAAGCAAAAGAAAGTAAACAAAGCAATTAAAAGTTAAAGTCGAAATCAATAAGAGAGACAAGATCAAGGAATCCTTCTTCGTTGCAAAAATATGATTCAAGTTATGTTTTTAATCCACATGTTATTAGTCATAGATTATCACCAACCGTAGGATAGCAGGTTCGCTTAGCTAGCCCCAAAATCCCTTATTTCTTTGAGTAACAAGTCCGCTTAGTTATCGATTCTATTCAAAAGAACCACCTTGAGGTTCGCTTACAAGATGTAATTCCCGAATGCATTAAGATCTATGAATTTAGGTTTAGTACTAGTAGTTAAACTCGGTTCGCTTGGTCCACTTTCTAGCGTTGTTTTTACACACAATCGCTCCACGGAATCCCTCCGCAAGGTCTCGTGTTTTCTACTTGTGTAAAGTGTCGAGAACGATTACGTATTCCCTAACTTATACTAGATTTAGGTTAAATTAACAAATCAATTTAGCGTGCACTCTAAATAACCTATCAAACAACCATGAATGTATAAACATTCCTATTAGTAAAAACAAACGATAATCATGTGAAAAATTTCAAGATAGAATTGAAAACAAAACTCAAATCATATATTAAGAACTAGGAATTCATCCTCAATCAATAAGAAAATTAGCTACTCATGTTTTTGAAATTCACACAAATAATTAAAGGAGAATTTTTCAAGTTCACACAAATAATTAAAAGAATAATTTGAAAAGCAAGCAAAAACACAAGTGTTGTGTGTGTAGAGAGGTGTGTAAAAGATGTCTTAGAAGTGTGTAGAGAACTTCTCTATTTATAGGCTTCAATGTTCTCCAAATCTTCCAAGGAATAGAACCCCTTTCCTTTAGCAATTCAATTTCCAAGTCCAAGCTTTTCTCAAATCTTCCATCTTCTCTTTCCAAATTTGAACCTAATTCCACAAACCCATGAGTTTAGATGATTCTAGAGAATTCTTCACAAATTTTCATCCAATTTCCAAATCTAAGTCTTCACACCCATGAGAAGAATCCACCCAAAAATCTGTTATTTTGGTCGCCGGAAAATTACTGGGATCACCGGAATCCGGCCAGAAAACGGCACCGGAATCTTCTTCTCCGTCAAAGGAATATTCCGTCACGGCACCGTCCAAGTTAACGGTCAAACATGTCAAACCGTTAGTCCACGGGGTCAAAGGAAGGGAAGTTAGCTGCGAGTCGGCACGAGTCGGCTTCCTAGTTAGTTGAATGGTCTTACTCATCCGAGTTGGATCGCTCATCGGACTCAAATGCGGATCGGTCATTTCCGACACCGAGTCGACTCGCCGTAATGGAGAACCGGTAGAGTTTCGGCTATTTACAGGCTTTCCGGCCAAATTCGGGCCTCTTTTGGGTCTTCACCTGTATCAATCCTAACATACATCTAATTGAGCACATTCATTCCATCCTTCCCTGTAACAGCAGCACCACTAGCATCCTCAATCAAACCACTTCAGCCTTCAACTCTTCATCTCCAGCAAACCCATTCATTCCCCTGCATTTCCAACTCCATCACAACCCTGTACAACAGCAGCACGGCTCTATCACTTTCTCATTCCCAACTCTTCTCGGCAGCAACTCAATACAATCGACAGCAAAATCAACTCATTCATCTCTGCTCCCGATTCACCAGCAACTCAGCCTCATTCCCATGAAAATCAACAACATCGGCTGAGTTCTTCTTCTCTCAAAACCCATCTACGAATCTCAAGCCTCTCAGCAGCTGACCATCAACATTACCTCCAATTCTTCTCTACTTCTTCTCTCATCACTGAGACACGACATCAAACCCTAATTTCTTCTCGCTGAAATCAACACAAACTCCGATCGAGTTTACCCATCTTAGACTTCATCAATTCCATCACCAACAACACACGCAAATTCTTCATCTGTTGTAGCTTCCATCCGCCACTGCATATCCTTCAATTTCTTCATGACAACTTCAGGAATTGAGTTATAGCCAAAGATCCATCTCTAATCACAACAGCAACTTCACTTTGTCTCAGCTAACACCGATTTCAATTCTCGATCTGATCGAACTCAAGAACAATCTCACTCTGTAATTCTGCTCAAAACCCGTTGTTCTTCTTCATTTCCTGAATCAATTTGAACACAAAATAGCAGTTCAACACCCGCTCTGTTAATCCATCTCTCAATCTTTCCAATTCTAGATCTGTTTCATCGATTTACTTTTCTTCTGATTTAGTTCTCTCGGTTTCATAAAAGCAGCCACAGCTGCTTTTCAATTCAGGTGAAAATGATGAATGAGAGAAATATCTCTCAAATTTAGGTCATAAGTTAGGGTAAGGTTTAGGCAGTGACACCCACATGTTATAAGGGCTATCCTGATTGGCAGCCCCTTAACCGCAGCTGGTCTGTGTCTAGTGCTTTTCCAAATAGAGTTGCCCCTTAACCTTGACTGGGCTCTAGATAGTGTTCTCCCATGAATGACTATTTTGCCCTTTTACTCAAATTGGGTGATTTCTTCTTCTTTTCCTCCGTGCGACTCCAAAGTAGCTATAAAACTCAAAACAAGCGTAAAATACATAATTTACAAGAAAAATAGCAAAGAAAGCATAAACAATAGATAGTAAATAAGATGTATTCTACACCATATCAAATTCCCCCACACTTAGACTTTGCTAGTCCTCGAGCAAATCAAACTAAAAACTCACAACTTCAAAGCGTTCAAGTGTCCCAAGCATCCAAAGAGTTATGAGGACATAGAGTTTCTGCATGCTAGTAATAAGAAGTTAGAAATACTAAAGAACATATTCTCATTCTTAAATGTTGAGTGAGAAATAATCACACCATAATGAGAGAATGCGTGTTTGAGAAACGATCAATAAGCATTTCGCCTCGACTTCTGCCTCACCAAAAAGGATTTTATGATAATTGCACTCAAAAAGACGGCTTTTTTATGGGTCTCACATGTGTGCAGGTAGGAATGAAGAGAGAATTCCTGCAACACGTTGAATGGTGGGAAGGACAACTTCCGAAATCTTTTAAAAACCCACATCTTTTAATATTTTGAAAAACCATTTTTCTGGCGATCTCTAAGAAAGGAAATCAACCACTATTATCGAGGATGAGATTACTTACTCACCTTCACATCCGATCGCCAATTATGATAACACCACTCTCACGGCATCCAATAGAAACGTCTTCCGCTCCTCGTCTTTATCTTCTTGGTCTTCGTCTTCAACTATTAATGATTAACTCTCGAACTTCGTAATTCCTTGACAATTTGTAACCTTTTTACCTTAAAATCCTTGTCGCTTGAAACTTCCTTATAGATTTTCCTTCCCCACGGCTTATTAAATAAATAAAAACAAAACAAATATTTCTCTTGTTTTTTTTTTTTTTTTTTTTTGAAAACAAGAGAAATAAAACAAACCATTGCCGTGGGAAAAGTACTTTACCGCTTGATTCTTCGCAACTTGTATCGTCTCGAAATCATAAACCTCAATAATTCTCACATTTTGATTTTCTTTGCTCTTATAAATAAGTCTTCATACTTGGATATATAATTACCTCATTGTATTGTAAGTCCTCAACATATATGTAAAAATCTGCACTTTGTATGTTGTTTTACTTGAATTTGAAATTTGCTCTTTTTCTCGTTCCGTTTCTTGTAAACCTTGAACTTTTCCAACTTTCCTTGTAGATTTTGATGTCGCTCCTTGTTGATGATGATGGTGTTTCTATGGATCCGTTGTTGTTGAGGGAGAGAATGGTGCTAAATGCAAATCGAACTACAAGAAGGAGGCTTTCATCTATAGACGTCACCCTCATGATTGACAAAATTAGCACTCAAGAGATCAAAGAGTAGTGCTTCTATTGGTGGGAGGTTGGGTAGCTTACCATTCTACCCGGAATTAACGTACGGTGACACATACTCAAAAGAAAGCTCTTTAGTTAGATGGAAAAATTTCTGGTCGGTGCCTCACATGATATAAATACGGGTAGTCTCCACTAATGATTGATCAACAACTCTAATAATGCATTTCTCCCTGCACCAAATTTGCATCACCGGCATGATTAAATCCATTATTTAACACTCTAACAAGCAAGAAATCCGAATGTAGTTCTCTAACACTTCCAAGTTCAATTATGTCGGTCAGAATTCTCTATGTAAACATACCTAGAAGTATGCTAGTGACTCTAAAATCTCTAAAAGTTGAAGTTTTTTATGTAATTTTTTTTTTTTTTTTTTTAATACATGCTTAACCACTCCCCCACACTTAAACCTTACATTGTCCTCAATGTAATTGAATCGTCCTAGTAAAGTCAAGGTGGGAAATTTTAACATGTTATGGAACAAGAAAAAGAAATAACAAAAAGCAAAAGGATAAGAAATACAAAACCTATGGGTTGCCTCCCATTAAGCGCTTGTTTTAAAGTCGACGGCCCGACTTAGCTCTTGCTGCACACTACTCCTCCAGAGGGAGTGAATCTTGAAGTCCAATCACGTCCACATGCTCCATTGGAAAGTTTTCATAATATGGCTTCAACCTATGGCCGTTGACTTTCAAAGGTTGTCCTGTTTTGTCACTAACAATTTCAACTGCACCATGATCGTAAACATTAGTAACAACAAATGGTCCCACCCAACGGGACTTAAGCTTACCCGGAAATAAACGTAAACGAGTATTAAATAAAAGAACTTTTTGCCCCACAACAAAACTTTTCCGAGAAATCATCTTGTCATGAAAAAGCTTGGTCCTTTCCTTGTAAATCCGGGCACTCTCGTAAGCATCATTACGTATCTCCTCTAGCTCATTTAATTGTAACTTCCTTTGTTTCCCCGCTTCATCATACTCCATGTTGAATTTCTTTATCGCCCAATAAGCCTTATGTTCAAGTTCAACCGGAAGATGACAAGCCTTGCCATAAACCAACCGATATGGAGACATACCAATCGGTGTCTTATACGCCGTTCTATACGCCCAAAGTGCATCGTTGAGCTTAAAGCTCCAATCTTTCCTTGTTGTATTCACCGTTTTCTCAAGAATGGACTTGATTTCACGATTTGAAATTTCCGCTTGTCCACTAGTTTGTGGATGGTAAGTACCAATTTTGTGTGTTATGTTGTACTTCTTGAGGAGAGCGTGGAAAGCCTTCTTGAAATGTGAGCCTCCAACGCTTATCACCACTCTTGGTGTACCATGCCTATTGAATATGTTTTCTCTTACAAAATCACAAACAACTTGAGAGTCATTAGTTTTGGTGGCTCTAGCTTCCACCCATTTCGAAACATAATCTACGGCAAGAAGTATATAAAAGTTTCCATTCGATTTGACAAAAGGGCCCATAAAATCGATACCCCACACATCAAAAATCTCAACGGCGAGAATTGGTGTGAGTGGCATTTGATTTCGAGCACCTAGATTGCCCGTTTGTTGACATCTATCACACGATTTACAAAAGACATATGAATCTTCAAACAAGGTGGGCCAATAAAATCCACTCTCGAGAACTTTGAGAGCGGTACGTTTAGAACCAAAGTGGCAACCACAAGCAAAAGTGTGGCAAAAGGAGAGAATGGATTGAAATTCGGAGTTAGGTACGCACCTTCGCATTATTTGATCAACGCCATATTTCCATAAGTATGGTTCATCCCACACATATTTCTTAGCTACCTTCTTAAGTTTCATCTTTTGGAAATTAGACATTGTACTAGGCACCTTTCTTGTCACCAAGTAATTCACTATATCCGCGTACCAAGGTGTTGATTCTTCCATGGAGAAAAGTTGTTCGTCCGGAAAGCGGACTTGTAATGGAAGTTCTTCTTGAGACATAACAAGTCTACTAAGATGATCCGCAACGGTATTCTCCACACCTCTCTTGTCTCGAATTTCTATGTCGAACTCTTGTAGCAATAGGATCCACCGGATTAATCTTGGCTTAGCTTCTTTCTTCTTTATTAAGTGTCTTAGTGCGGCATGATCGGAATACACAATAACCTTTGTACCCACCAAGTATGATCGAAATTTTTCCAATGCAAAAACTATAGCCAATAACTCCTTCTCCGTGGTAGAATAGTTGATTTGTGCATCATTAAGGGTCCTAGATGCATAATAGATAACATGGGACAACTTGTCCACTCTTTGACCCAAAACGGCTCCAACCGCATAATCACTAGCATCACACATTAATTCAAATGGAAGATTCCAATCCGGTGACTTGATAATCGGCGCACTTGTCAACATTTCCTTCAATTTGTCAAAGGCATCCTTGTATTCCTTGTTGAAGTCGAAAGGTACCTCCTTTTGTAATAACTTGCACATCGGCATAGAGATTTTGGAGAAATCCTTGATAAACCGCCTATAGAAACCTGCATGGCCAAGAAAAGAACGGATTTCCCTCACCGAAATGGGATATTGTAAGTTTCTTATTAAATCTATCTTTGACTTGTCCACTTAGAGCCCTCGAGAGGACACAATGTGACCAAGTACTATGCCGTGGTTTACCATAAAGTGACATTTCTCCCAATTAAGGACAAGGTTTGTGTCTATGCATCGTTTAAGAATTAGTTCAAGATTGTTTAAACAACTATCAAAAGAATTTCCATAAACACTAAAGTCATCCATAAATACCTCGATGATGCGCTCCACATAATCCGAGAATATACTTACCATGCATCTTTGAAAAGTAGCCGGTGCATTGCAAAGGCCAAACGACATCCGTCTATATGCAAACGTTCCAAACGGACAAGTGAAAGTGGTCTTCTCTTGGTCCTCCGGTGCAATAACAATTTGATTGTATCTCGAATAACCATCCAAGAAACAATAATAAGAATGCCCCGCTAACCGCTCCAACATTTGATCAATGAAAGGTAAAGGAAAGTGATCTTTTCGGGTTGCGGAATTAAGCTTTCTATAGTCAATGCACACTCTCCAACCGGTTTGAACTCTTGTAGGAACAAGTTCATCGTCTTGATTTCTAACAACCGTGACTCCGGACTTCTTTGGTACCACTTGTACCGGACTAACCCACTTGCTATCGGAAATAGGGTAGATTACCCCCACACTTAGCAATTTGAGTATCTCTTTCTTCACAACCTCCATCATGGGAGGATTAAGCCTACGTTGAGCATCACGTACCGGCTTCACGTTCTCTTCCATTAGAATCCTATGCATGCACATGTATGGACTAATACCTTTGATGTCCGCAATTGTCCACCCAATAGCCGTTTTGTGCTCTTTTAAGACTCTAAGCAAACGGTCTTCTTGTACCGGTGTGAGGTTCTTTGCAATAATCACCGGAAGCTCATCTCCATCTCCCAAGAAAGCATACTTCAAATGGTCCGGAAGTGGCTTCAATTCTAGTTTAGGCGCCTTCACAATAGATGGTACAAGTATTTCATCATTCACGGGTAAAGAAATATATGAAACATTACCCTTTTTAGCTTCTTGCAACATCGCCAAGGCACCACACATCTCCACCAATTCCTTGGAGATTTCAACATCCAAGTTAGACAAGCCGTGGATGTCCAATTCAATGCTCTTTTGCAACACCCCATCAAGTTCATCCTCTTGATTCAATTCCACCATTTGTTGCGCTAATGAATCAACCACATCAATGGAGTACACGGAATGCACATCACTTGGGTAGCGCATGGCTTCAAATATGTTAAAGTGTATTATCTCCTTGTCAAATTCCATAGTAAGTGTACCCTTATCAACATCAATCTTCGTCTTCGCGGTCTTCATAAATGGCCTCCCAAGAAGGAAAGAAGTAGATGATCGGTTCTCATTGTTATCCATATCCACCACGAAGAAATCGACCGGAAAAATAAGCTCATTTACTTGCACTAGCACGTCTTCTACAAGTCCCTTTGGATATATGTTAGACTTGTTTGCTAATTGGATAATAACTCTCGTCTCTTTCAAAGGTCCAAGATTCAAGGAGTCATATATTTCGGCCGACATCACACTAATGGAAGCTCCCAAATCAAGTAAGGCATGTTCAAACCTTTTCTTACCAATAGTAATTGGCACCGTGAAACCACCGGGATCCGTGCACTTTGTAGGCATCTTCTTCAATAGCATAGCCGACGCACTCTCGCCAACTTTAGTAATTTCATTATCAAGCAACCTATCCTTCTTTGTGCATAATTCCTTCATGAACTTAGCATACCTTGGCATTGTCTTGATGGCCTCGATGAATGGGATGTTGATTTCAATCTTCTTGAAAATATCCATAAGTGCCTTGTCTTGAGCTTCTTTCTTGGATTTAGCAAAATGACTAGGAAAAGGAGGTGGAGTAGTGAAAGTAGGAACCGGTTCCTTGGATTGGTCGGTTGGTGTTAAATTCTCCTTTGGTGCGACTTCCTCCTTGTCTTTGACTACCTCTTCACTAGCTTGTTCATGATGACTTGGACCCTCCACTTGTCTTCCACTTCTTAATGTAACCGCATTAACATTCTCTCTTGGATTCACAAATGTTTGTGAAGGAAGCTTTGTGGATGCTTGAGATTTCAATAGGTTCACATCGGTCGCCAATTGTCCCATTTGAGTTTGTAAATCCTTGATGGCCGATTCATTCTTTTGTTGGCTTTGTTGTAACATAGAAGTAAGACCTTGCATGCCTTGCATTAACGCATTGAGCTTGTCATCATTCGAAGAATCACGCTCCTTGACTTGTTGTGGTTGGAATTGTTGTTGAGGTTGGAAGCGTGATTGTTGGAAACCACCTTGTTGCGCATATGGATTAGGAGCCTCCGCTTGCTTGTTCGCATAACTAAAGTTAGGATGATCCTTCCAACCGGGATTGTAAGTATTGGAATATGGATCGCACCTTGGCCTTTGATTTGGATATAAAGCATTTACTTGTTCGGTCTCACCATCCGGAATAATTACCACGACCATCCTTTGAATCATTATCTCCATGTTACCCATCCTTTGATCAAGATGTGATGATGAATCACTAACTTCATGCACTCGCCTAACCATAGGTTCATCTCTTGTGTAGAATTGTTGCGAGTTTGCAGCCATACTTTCAATCAACTCGGTAGCTTGGGTCACCGTCTTGTTCACTAGTGCACCACCACCCGTGGCGTCAAGAAGAGACCTATCACTTGGGTGGAGAGCTTCGTAGAAGTATTGGAGTATCATAACATCGCTGAATTGATGGTGTGGGCAGCTTGCCACCAATCTTTTGTATCGCTCCCAACATTCATACAACGACTCTCCCACATGTTGCTTCAATCCACAAATCTCCTTGAGAATTTGAGTAGCTTTTGATGCGGGAAAATATCTCTCGAGGAAAAGTTTCTTCATCACATTCCATGTTGTGATACTTCCGGAAGGCAAATAATACAACCATTCCTTAGCATTGCCCGCCAAAGAAAACGGGAAAGCTTTCAACATTGCTCCATCCGCATTAGTCTCCGGTGGAAGCATAGCCATAACTATGGTATAAAAGTCCATAAGATGTTTGTTTGGATCTTCATTCACCATGCCATGAAACTTTGGTAACTCTCTAATCAACCCCGTCTTGATCTCGAAGGTTGAGTTAGTTTGGATACACCATTATTGTGTATCAAGCCTGTGAGAAGCTAGGTCCTTGAGTGTACGATCAGCCATTGCTTCTTCTTCTTTGTCCGAATCTGCGAACTCACTTGATGAAGAAGGAGGAAGTGGAGTGTTAACCGCTCGAATGAAATCCTTTAGTTGAGTGCCGGATCGAAGACGTATTGGACTCGGTCTGCCCTTTTTAAGCATTCACCAAAGGTATAGCACCTGAAACAAGATTCTCGAAAACTAAGTTAGATACGGTATAGAATCTAACAAAGCAAGAATATAGCAAAAAGAAAAATAAAAACAACTAAAATCGTCCATTTGCTCCCCGTAGCGGCGCCTTAAAATTTGATGCGTGTCGTAACCACAACAAATTAATTAATATTTTTCCACCTAATTAACAAGTAATATAGTGTAGTCAAGTTCGTTCCCACGAGGAGCAAGAGATTCTAGTTGTAAAAATTGTCACAAAATTAAGGGGGGTGTAAAGCAAAAGAAAGTAAACAAAGCAATTAAAAGTTAAAGTCGAAATCAATAAGAGAGACAAGATCAAGGAATCCTTCTTCGTTGAAAAACAATGATTCAAGTTATGTTTTTCATCCACATGTTATTAGTCACAGATTATCACCAACCGTTGGATAGCAGGTTCGCTTAGATAGCCCCAAAATCCCTTATTTCACTGAGTAACAAGTCCGCTTAGTTATCAGATTCTATTCAAAAGAACCACCTTGAGGTTCGCTTACAAGATGTAATTCCCCGAATGCATTAAGATCTATGAATTTAGGTTTAGTACTAGTAGTTAAACTCGGTTCGCTTGGTCCACTTTCTAGCGTTGTTTTTACACACAATCGCTCCACGGAATCCCTCCGCAAGGTCTCGTGTTTTCTACTTGTGTAAAGTGTCGAGAACGATTACGTATTCCCTAACTTATACTAGATTTAGGTTAAATTAACAAATCAATTTAGCGTGCACTCTAAATAACCTATCAAACAACCATGAATGTATAAACATTCCTATTAGTAAAAACAAACGATAATCATGTGAAAAATTTCAAGATAGAATTGAAAACAAAACTCAAATCATATATTAAGAACTAGGAATTCATCCTCAATCAATAAAAAAATTAGCTACTCATGTTTTTGAAATTCACACAAATAATTAAAGGAGAATTTTTCAAGTTCACACAAATAATTAAAAAGAAGAATTTGAAAAGCAAGCAAAAACACAAGTGTTGTGTGTGTAGAGAGGTGTGTAAAAGATGTCTTAGAAGTGTGTAGAGAACTTCTCTATTTATAGGCTTCAATGTTCTCCAAATCTTCCAAGGAATAGAACCCCTTTCCTTTAGCAATTCAATTTCCAAGTCCAAGCTTTTCTCAAATCTTCCATCTTCTCTTTCCAAATTTGAACCCAATTCCACAAACCCATGAGTTTAGATGATTCTAGAGAATTCTTCACAAATTTTCATCCAATTTCCAAATCTAAGTCTTCACACCCATGAGAAGAATCCACCCAAAAATCTGTTATTTTGGTCGCCGGAAAATTACTGGGATCACTGGAATCCGGCCAGAAAACGGCACCGAAATCTTCTTCTCCGTCAAAGGAATATTCCGTCACGGCACCGTCCAAGTTAACGGTCAAACAGGTCAAATTGTTAGTCCACTGGGTCAAAGGAAGGGAAGTCAGCTAATGAGTCAGCACCAATCAACTTCCTAGTTAGCTGAATGGTCTTACTCATCTGAGTTGGATCGCTCATCGGACTCAAATCCGGATCGGTCATTTCCGACACCGAGTCGACTCGTAAGTAATGGAGAACCGGCCGAGTTTCGGCTATTTACATGGCTTTCCCGGCCAAATTCAGGCTTCTTTTTGGGTCTTCACCTGTATCAATCCTAACATACATCTAATTGAGCACATTCATTCCATCCTTCCCTATAACAGCAGCACCACTAGCATCCTCAATCAAACCACTTCAGCCTTCAACTCTTCATCTCCAACAAACCCATTCATTCCCCTGCATTTCCAACTCCATCACAACCCTGTACAACAGCAGCACGGCTCTATCACTTTCTCATTCCCAACTCTTCTCGGCAACAACTCAATACAATCGACAGCAAAATCAACTCCTTCATCTCTGCTCCCGATTCACCAGCAACTCAGCCTCATTCCCATGAAAATCAACAACATCGGCTGAGTTCTTCTTCTCTCAAAACCCATCTCTGAATCTCAAGCCTCACAGCAACAGCCATCAACATTACCTCCAATTCTTCTCTACTTCTTCTCTGTCACAGACACGACATCAAACCCTAATTTCTTCTCGCTGAAATCAACACAAACTCGGATCGAGTTTACCCATCTTAGACTTCATCAATTCCATCACCAACAACACACGCAAATTCTTCATCTGTTGTAGCTTTCATCCGCCACTGCATATCCTTCAATTTCTTCATGAAAACTTCAGTAATTGAGTTATAGCCAAAGATCCATCTCTAATCACAACAACAACTTCACTTTGTCTCAGCTAACACCGATTTCAATTCTCGATCTGCTCGAACTCAAGAACAATCTCACTCTGTAATTCTGCTCAAAACCCGTTGTTCTTCTTCATCTCCTGAATCAATTTGAACACAAAATAGCAGTTCAACACCCGCTATGTTAATTCATCTCTCAATCTTTCCAATTCTCGATCTGTTTCATCGATTTACTTTTCTTCTGATTTAGTTCTCTCGGTTTCATAACAGCAGCCACAGCTGCTTTTCAATTCAGGTGAAAATGATGAATGAGAGAAATATCTCTCAAATTTAGGTCATAAGTTAGGGTAGGGTTTAGGCAGTGACACCCACATGTTATAAGGGCTATCCTGATTGGCAGCCCCTTAACCGCAGCTGGTCTGTGTCTAGTACTTTTCCAAATAGAGTTGCCCCTTAACCTTGACTGGGCTCCAGATAGTGTTCGCCCATGAATGACTATTTTGCCCTTTTACTCAAATTGGGTGATTTCTTCTTCTTTTCCTCCGTGCGACTCCAAAGTAGCTATAAAACTCAAAACAAGCGTAAAATACATAATTTACAAGAAAAATAGCAAAGAAAGCATAAACAATAGATAGTAAATAAGATGTATTCTACACCCTATCACAGTACCTGCATAAAATACACATGATGCAGTACCTGCATCAACTTCTTGAATAACGTAGTTATTCAATTTAGCATTACATGCTACCTTTCGTGGATCCACGATCCACATATTCCAGACATCAATCATGTCACAAACTGGGGATACATCTTTGGGGTATTGGTTTTGGCGGTTTACGGCGTGCGGCGTGCAACGCGCCATCACAAGTATGTGTCAGGAAGTCATGGACGGTTAGAGATGACAGGAGAAGTGGGCAAGACTGGTCGTGTAACACCAACACACTCCTCCACTACTCCATCACTCCACTTCCTCCACTTCCCACGAGAGACGTGAATAAGGCTCAAATTACTTGTATAAATAGATTCTCCTACCTATTTTCCAAAACAGGAGAAAAACAAGAGAACAGGAGAAAAAACAACACAAGACAGAAACCAAGTGTTAATACACAACGTATTCAAACACCCGGAGCCTGCTTGCATCAATCGTAAGCCTGCTCACCTTTCTGTTACAAGTCATAAGCAAGCCAACACCTTCACAATCTCAACACCTTCCTCCCTAAGATCAACCCCATCTCCTTCACTTTGTGACCGAAACGAGTCTGGAACGGCCATTTCTTGGTTTAGGCCGGACTTGCACAGATTGATTTCCGAATCTACAAGCACTCACCGCGCAGTGCATTTGTTTAGAGTTTAGATTCATTCCTCATCCACACACCCCAAATTACCAAATCCGATAGGAATAGTTTTCATCCATAAACAATTGGCGACCACAACGGGAGGTTGATCTCTCGGTTGCAAAAAAATTGAATTCTCAATTTTTCAGTTTTCATCTCGCGATGTATCCTCACCAGGAGACCACAGGTGGTTCAGATATAATGGGAAGTATAGTTAGAATGCTGGAGGATGTCTTGGCAAATCAAGCCGGTATCACCAGAAGGCAGAGCGAAACATTCCGCCTTTTGAATGATATAACATCACAATTACAAGAAGGGTCGGCGTGCGTCTACTCAGACAGTGCAAGAAACGCTGAATCCTTAGCCAGGAGTCACAACTTTACCAGTGGGGAAGCAAAAAGAGCGCGTAATCACAGGAGACTCAGGAAAGAGGAACAACATGGTCCAGCCAGCAATGAAGACTCGAGGCAACTCCACAGAGGAAAAGACTTGTCCGGAGCACTACAACGTCTGCCAGATAAAGAAAGCGAGCCTGCAGCCTACGGAGCCCTACTAGAAGATTTATATCTCAAAGCTCTTATTGAAGCCCGGAAGACTGTCCAATCCGCATCGACCTTCCAACCAAGCGAAGAAATGCTTGAGGAAGGAGAGATCGATCAGGAAATACGTGGATGCAGAGGATGGGAGCGTTCAATTCGATCACTCAGCAGTGATATTACGACACCTTCCACCTCCCTTTACCTGTGCAAACGACATGAGATATGATGACACTCACAGATCTTCCAACTTCATCTCGGAACGTGCTCCACATCAAAGCCACGAAGAGACATCACTACGCCCACTAACACGGGAAAAGCTAGACTCAAGGTACCTACACTTTCCCTTCCCAATAAAGAAGATTTTGGAGTTCTTGGAGGCGTGGGTGCGAAACGGAGAGGTGGAGCTACCTCCGGTATGGCGTCCACCCACTGACCAAGAAGTAATGGACCCGAGGTACTGTCATTTCCACCGGTTCCTTCACCACCCTACCAGTGAGTGCAACGCTTTGAAGCGCATTGTTCAGGAGAAACTTGGTTCAGAGGGATAGCTCTCATTCTCTGAAAAATTAATGCGGATGACTTCCTTGGAGAGGCTACTTCGGTTTGATACAAGTGAGACTTCAAAAGCAAGTAAGTTCCATTCAACAATTTTACAAGAAAGATAGTTTTAGAATTCACTGGGGACTTAGCATCCCACACATGGAGAAAGAGGCTCAGTGATCAAACGCATGTTTGCTTCCCTTCATACCTCCCTTTTACACGACATTTGCAATTTCATATGACATGTGCAATCATTCATGACCAAGATGCAAATTCCATTTAAAATAACCTCTTTCAGAAAAGTTATTCACAAAACTATCTCAAAATAAACCAATTCAATTACCTATTAATTCAAAACCGGAAGTCAAATTATGAAAAGAAATCCTCACTATCACTCAAAAAGAAGAGACAAGTGTATAACACGAATCCTTCAAGGAAAGTCCTTCAGCAGCAACTCGTCATTCTGGGCAAGAGCGACTTTCATCCTTTGAAGTATAGCCTGCTTCAGCTTCAACTCCTCAGACAACTTTTCAACCTCTTCTTCTTGGCGAGTAACACATTTTGCAGAAGGGGCTTCACCTTGTAATTTCTGGAGCTCCTGAATCTCGGAGAACCCTTTGAGGAACCAAGGAGCATTGAAGTTGTACTGCACAAACACATCTCGATGGCACTTCCAGTCTTCAATCATCTCCTCAGAAACCATTCGACCAGTTGTGACGCTCATCCCATGGATAGAAAATAAAGCCTCCTGAACGCGGTTGACCAATGCAAGACGACTTTTGAGCCTCGTAGTGGTAGCAATGTGGCCGTGTTTCTCCCATATCGCTGTGTACAACTCTTCAAACCGAGCTGGCACACTGAATCCTCCAACCAACACATGACCTGGATAAGGAACAATGAAAGGAGGATCGAACAAAGCTCCAGGTTGCGCTACCAATACTTCACCAGTCACAGGAGCCTTGTCGGTTGCAGGAGGTCTTTCAGGAGAAGTCGCCACGATAGCTTTATTAATTGGAACATGCTCAGAACATTCTTCAATGGGAGCCACCTCAACAATAGCGGATGTTGCCTCTCTTACATTCCTCCCGATATCTACTTCGCTCTGGGTGCTGATTTCCATCACGGCCCCATCAACAAGATCACTTAGGAGGCGCCTTGTCCAACCGAGCTTGCATCATCTCTGTCATGGTCGGTAAAAGGAGCGGTTTCTCCAGACTTCTCAGCGTGAAGATCAGTACCGCGGACTTCTCAAAGCATGAAGATCGACTTCTCAGATCGAAGTACTGCCAGAATTCTCAACATGAAGGCCAACATTACCAGCCTTCTCATTCTGAATGCGCGCCAACCTTGTGAAGACATTCTCTTTCGGAATTCCCTGATTTCAAGCAAGGATCACTCTTAGAAGAATTTACTCTGGAGAAATGAAGGAATCAACAGAAAGAGATTTAAATACCTGCATATTGGAGGAATTGAGGATCGCCGAACCGCATGCTTGCCTCTTAGATCTCTCTCCTGCTTGGGGACTGCAATCCTCATCTCTGGTCCGTTTGGATGGAAGTGGTGGCTTCAACCGGAAATGCTTCTTCAAAACGTCAGAAGATGGCTCACCACGAGAATCTGTCACAACACTCTCCGAGAATCCCTGGAAAATCAACAGTTGCCTCCTCCAAAATTCCTTGTACTTATCGGTTACCACTGGGTTTCTCCTAATAGGCCAGAAAGGAAGGCTCATCCGTTCTAAAAACACGTCAGCGTTAAGAATATTCGGGAGAAATTCCTTCGGAACCCCTGGAGGACGGATAAATGGGACACCCTGATCAAATCCCATTTGACGAGCAGCCCTGTCAATATTGTACGGAGTCACAGTAAATTCTTCGTTAAATAGAGACGGGACATATCTCGGGATGCAGCTGCTGTGAGATAAACAATTTCCCCAAATTTCATAGTCTTAGCATCGGTACGCAACACAACATCAGGACCGTCAGAAGCGATAGCAAAAGTCTTCGGCTGAACAATGGAAAGATGGATCGGCCCCCATGGACGGAAATCTACGGAAGACACATTGTCAAATATTTCCACAAGTCTCGCGCCGGTTCTGGGACGCCTCCTATGCCAACGGAGTATTTTCGAGCCACCATACAAGTTGTTGAGAGAATTTGCAGGAGCAGGAGTAGGAGCATAACTTTTGAAGTGTTCCCATAAGAATTCCTGAAGAAAAGCGAAGTGAACGTACGACTCCACCTTCTTGTACCCGTTAGAAACATGCATGTCCATTGCTAAGGCGTCCAGATGAGAATACAACGATCCAAGGAACAAAGCACCTAGGGGAAGAACTTCGCCTTTGCCCGACTTTATAGCGATCTTAACGAGGTCACTCCTAATGGTCTTCTTTCCAGAACCGTCATCGAATATATCTCTGGATAGCCATAAAGACAGGAACGCAATCACGCTGAGCTCATTTTCCAACTCTTGATCCGGCTGCGGGTCTGCAGGAGACCACTCCGACACCCACCAGGTGTAAAAGCATCTCGTATATTTTTTCTCCTCCTTGTCCAGACTATCGAAACCCGCCACCTTTTGAAGTATAGCATCATAGTTACGTTGTTCCGTATCAGAGAGCTCGTAAGAAAGACTTCCGGCAACAGGCAGGTTCATTAATGCAACTACACTCTCCAGAGTAATAGTCATCTCTCCCCATTTAGATATGGCTGTATGAGTAGAAGGACGCCACCGAGAAATGAAGGTAATCAAACCCGCAGCGTCTTTCTTAATTTCAAGAGCAGTAGATGCCATGACCGCATTGAGGATTTGCGCTTTGGTCAAATTGTCTTTAATGCCCTTATTACTCAACATGCGTCTCATCCATCCTTCATAAGAACCCAGTGGAGTATGGCAAATCTTGAAGTCAATAGGAGAAGGCGGATATTCATTTCTCCGGAGACAAAATCTCATCACAAGTGCGAAAATGGATCAGCTTCCATATTTTCTGAATCGGAAAGGAGGACTATATTATGAGAAGGATGTTTTCTAATGTTTGTAAAAGGCGAGGTGAACAACTCATCATCAATGTTCGGCATATCTTTGAAGCTGTCAACACTTCCTGACTTGGTACCAGCATTATCTCCAGAAGACATCTCAACAGGAGTTCTTTTATTCATTCCACAATGAAAATAGGAGTTAGAACTTGTATGAAAAGCGCATGAAGCGTGTAGTCACGCACGACAAGACACGTTGAAATGATTGGGTCCAAACACCAGTATTACTCAAATTTCAAGTCCGGTACAAGTTTCAAGTTCGGTACAAGTTTCAAGTCTGGTATTGGTTTCAAGTCCGGTATAAATTTCAAGTTCGGTGTCACTCAAGTTTCAAGTCCGGGCACAAGACTAATATAAGGTCGACTTTCAGTCAAGCATATGTGGATGAGACCCACGTTCAATCAAACATGCACGGCGGGCCCGCGTTCATTCGCACGCATCATAACACGATTTTTCTTTATTCATGGGAATCGTGTCTACGAGATTCAAGCCAAGGTTTTTTCTTTTCAAGATACAACCTAGAAGCTAGGTTTTGCATGCAATGGTAGAAAGAAGCAAAAACAACATGATCATGGATTCACGAGTTGTTTTACTAAGCAATTCTAGAAAATATTGGCGTATCAACCTCGGTGGAAAAAACTAAGCATATGCACATCTTACAAAAGGTGTTTACCTAGCAAACTAGGGTTTTACCTTTATATAAAAAATAAAAAAAAGAGCGAAACTTACCTTGGATGGCAGCAACTCCGGCAACGACGGCGGCAACTCCGGCAGCAGCAACGGCGACAACGTTGGCGGGAGCGGCAGCGGCAGTCACGGACGGGAGCTGCTCAACAACAAAAAAAATATTTCGTGAGAAAAAGCAAAGGGGTTGGTCTCTTTTATAGACAAAAAATTAGAAGAATCCCAATAGAACAAGGATACCTCTATTTTGGATTCCTTTTCTGATTCAAATACCCAAAGAAGGAAACCGGTCCCACCAAAGGATTCCATACAAGCACAACGGCGTGGGCGACTAGTGGTCGGTCAATACTCTTCCGGGTAAACTTCTTTTATCATGTCTTTCTCACATATGTATGTCACCATCTCATGCCTACCCCACAATAGTGTAACCATTATGTGCTAGGCAGGGAACTTAATGTTGATGGTGGATTTTCATTTAAGGTTAAAATTGTAAAAACCAGAAAATTATGCGTTGACAACTTGTAAAAGATAAGGCCATCAATAAGTGTTGGATACTCCCTCACTTAATTCACCTAGAATGGAGCATGTGGCAACAATCCCATTTGTGAATACACGAAATTCATCCGAGGTTGGAGCATGTAGCAACAATCCCATATACCCTGTGAATTTCTAGCATTATTAATTAATGCGCAATCATCCTTGTATTTCTGTACTCATTATCGGTGCGGCATGACGGTCGAGTGTTACTCTTACTGAGCAACACGAACCTCCAAGCATTATAATGAAACCATGTACGAAATACCCGCACGGGATGACTCTCGGTGTGTTATACTAGCCCGATTGAGCCCCTCTCGGTGTGTTATACTAGCCCGATTGAGCATCCGTCTCGATCAGATCGGTCCGGATATGATAACGATCATCCAACTCCACAAGCATGATTGGATGACCCGAGATCAATTCCATCACCCCAAGCGGTATGGAATATCCTTTGCCGAACCAACGCGGATCCCGCATGGTCGGCCTCCCGAAGATTGGCCTAGCTTGCCAAAATGTCCAAACCGGAGCGTATGGGCGGAAAACCCTAAATTAGGGTTTGCGGCATATTACATGTGTCGCAAAAGCAGTCTCAACCATCCATCTTCGCAGGTATAGATGGAGGGTGTAGATGTAGATTCAAAGGGCCCGAGCATATCAACACAATCACCGTGGGCCGCCTACATACCCGACCAATCGATCGGGACCAACCATGGTTGGTCATCCTGATTCGTACCTCGAATCAAGCATTGACGCACGACCTTGAAACCCAAAATTAGGATTTTGAGCATCACGAGCGTCCATCTTCTCCGGCACGAATGGAGGGTCCAAGATTAGATTGAGCAGGTCCGGTCATACCAGCATGACCACCGTGGACCCATCTATCCCCTCACCCGATCGGCCAAGGCATATCATGCCTGGTTGTTCCAAGACGTGCGCCCAAACTAGCGTGGTCACACCTCCCAAACCGCAACCGATCTCAACCGCTCAACTTCGCCGGACGATTTGAGTGGCCGGATCACGTTTTCATGGGATATTCAGGTATAGGCGTGAACACCAGCCTACCACCTTCACACAGGCCGATCGGCCAAGACCAGGCCAAAATTGGTCATCTTGGAACGTGCGCCCGAAGTGGGCATGACGTGCGGCTTTTGCGGCCTTTGGTTTTCTGTCACAAATTGATCTCGACCACTCAACTTCACCGGACGAATTGAGTGACCCAGATCATACTTTCGTGAGGTAATGGGTATAGGCGCCTACACCGTCATGCTGTCTACACGCATGTACGGTCGGCCTAGCCAAAGTCATATCCCAAGCTTGGATTCGACCAGGCTGAAGGGGGATGCTTGCGCACCTCCTCTAGAAACCCTAATTTCATTAACGGTCGCAGATGAGTGTCTCAAAGATCATCTCGTCCGTCCAACTTCACCGGCTTGGTTATACAACCCTGGTCAGGAGTTAATTGGTCAGTGAGACGTCATGGTGATCACCACCCTTCACTCTACCACACCATGATGCAGTACCTGCATAAAATACACATGATACTTCACAAGTATCAACTTCCTGAATAACGTAGTTATTCAATTTAGCATTACATGCTACCTTTCGTGGATCCACGATCCACATATTCCGAACATCAATCATGTCACAACTGGGGGATACATACTTTGGGGTATTGGTGCGGCGGTTTTACGTGCGGCGTGCAACGCGCCATCACAAGAACGTGTCAGGAAGTCATGGACGGTTAGAGATGATAGGAGAAGTGGGCAAGACTGGTCGTGTAACACCAACACACACCTCCACTACTCCATCACTCCACTTCCTCCACTTCCCACGAGAGACGTGAATAAGGCTCAAATGACTTGTATAAATAGATTCTCCTACCTATTTTCCAAAACAGGAAAAAAACAAGAGAACATGAGAAAAAACAACACAAGACAGAAACCAAGTGTTAATACACAACGTATTCAAACACCCAGAGCCTTCTTGCATCAATTGTAAGCCTGCTCACCTTTCTGTTACAAGTCATAAGCAAGCCAACACCTTCACAATCTCAACACCTTCTTCGCTTCCCTCCCTAAGATCAACCCCATCTCCTTCACTTTGTGACCGAAACGAGTCTGGAACGGTCATTTCTTGGTTTAGGCTGGACTTGTACAGATTGATTTCCGAATCTACAAGCACTCATCGCGCAGTGCATTTGTTTAGGGTTTAGATTCATTCCTCATCCACACACCCCAAATTACCAAATCCGGCAGGAATAGTTTTCATCCATAAACACCTCTTAAATAAAATAATTTTGAAAAATTATACCGACCTTTGAAATCAATCAGTAGTTCGTTACATTACATGTATCAGTACTATTGGTAGTTAACTGAAACATCATACTTTCTCTACAGTTATATCAATATCTAATATTGGAGACACTAAAAAAAACACGATATTAATATAAAATAGATTGAAAACTCTAAATAGTGCATAACATATGAATTACTTCCCGTCAAAGAAAATGTTATCAAGGAAATGCATTGATATTATGTTTCTTCGAAAATCATATATTTGTGTTAAGAATTAAGGGACCAACTGAACTGCTCTTCCAGGCTCAAACTTCTTATAGTTAAATGAAAAATCACACTCATTAGCCATTATATAGGCATCGATATCTGAAGTTAGAGACACTAAAAAATAGATTGTCAACTCTAAATAGGGCAAAGCATATGAAGTGCTTCTCGTCAAAGAAAATGTAATTAAGGAAACGTACATATATATTTTTCTTCAGAAATCATATACTTGCGTTAAAAATAAAGCAGCTAACTCAACTGTTTTTCTAGGCTCCAACTTCTTGTAGTTCTTGTAGTTGAATGAAAAAGCACACATATTATGTAGTTGTGTTCATATCTGACATTAAAGACACTAAAAATAACACGATATTAATATAAAACAGATTGCCAACCCTAAATAGTCCAAAGCATACAAAGTGCTTCCCGTCAAAGAAGTAATCAAGGAAATGTCATTAGTCATTATATAGGAATCGATATGTGATATTAGAGACATTAAAAAAATCAGGATATTAATATAAAATAGATTGCCAGCTCTAAATAACGCAAAGCATATGAAGTGCTTCCCGTCAAAGAAGTAATCAAGGAAATGTCATTAGTCATTATATAGGCATCGATATGTGATATTAGTGACATTAAAAAAATCATGATATTAATATAAAATAAATTGCCAGCTCTAAATAACGCAAAGCATATGAAGTACTTCCCGTCAAAGAAAATGTAATTAAGGAAACACACATATATATTTTTCTTCAGAAATTGTATACTTGCCTAAAAAATCAAGCGGGTAACTCAATTGTTTTTCCCGGCTCCAATTTCTTGTAGTTGAATGAAAAATCACACATATTATATGGTTGTGCTAATATCTGACATTAGAGATACTAAAAATAACACGATCTTAATATAAAATAAATTGCTAACCCTAAATATCGCAAAGCATGTAGAGTGCTTCCCGTCAAAGAAGCAATCAAGAAAATGCACTGATATATCTTTCTTAAGAATCATAAGCTTGCGTGAGGAATCAAGCAGCCAACTCAAGTTCTCTTCCAGGCTCCAAGTTCGTATAGTTAAATGAAAAATCACACTCATTATATGGTTGTATCAATACCTGATATTAGAGACATTAAAAGAACACACGATATATAACATAAAAATAGCTTGTAAATTCTAAATAGTGCAAAACAGATGAAGTGCTTCCCATCAAAGAAGTTGTAATCAAGGAAATGCACTAATATCCCACTATGACCCCGTTTGAATATCTGTGATTGTTGCTTTAACCGTAATGATTGCCTATTAATAATTGGAGTTTTTTTTATTGGAAAACGAAAGCTGAATTATATTGGCTATGAATTCTCATCATTTTTTTCTTTTCCTATTTATGACTCCTACTGGTCAGAATTGTATTTATCGTTAATATAAAATTGATTGTCAACTCTAAATATTGCAAAACATATATATGAATTACTTCCCGTCGAAGATGATGTAATCAAGGAAATTCACTGATATATATTTTTAAGAATCATATACTTGCGTTAGGAATCAAGCGGCCGGCCAACTCAAGTTCTCTTCCAGGATCCAAGTCCCTATAGTTAAATGAAAAATCGCACTCATTGTGTAGTTGTATGGATATATGATATTAGTGATACTAAAAATCGATATTAATATAAAATAGATTTTCAACCCTAAATAGAGAAAAGAATATAAAATGTTTCCCGTCGAAGATGATGTAATCAAGAAAATGCATTGATATATCTTTCTTGAGAAATCATATACTTGTGTTAAGAATCAAGCGGTCAACCCAACCCAGGCACCAACTCCTTATAGTTAAATGAAAAATCACACTCAAATATTAATATATGATATTAGAGACATTAAAAGAACACACGATGTAAGATAAAATAGTTTTCCAATTCTAGATAGTACAAAACAGATGAAATGTTTCCCGTCAAAGAAGTTGTAATCAAGCAATGAACTAACATCCCACTAAGACTCTGTTTGAATACTCGTGATTGTTACTTTAACCGCAAGGATTGTTCACTAATTAATGATTGTCCCACAAAAAAGAATCTAAATTGTATTGGTTAACTAAATAATTTGGTTGCTGGATTTTTAGTGATGCATATAGCTAATTTTATTATGTATGTGACTTGAAACAAAACATAAAACTCTCTTGGAATTGAACGATTAAAGGGACCTTTTTTTTACATCAACAGTAGGTCAAGATAACGAAGTGCCGTTATAGCATTGTCTATTAAACAAAGCAATTTCATGCGTATATCAAAGAAAAAGAATAATAAGAATAGGTTTCACAAAAAACTATAATTCAATAATCTGGCAGAACCCCATCAAAAATATCAGAAAAATTTATAAAGGAAGGCCAAGAGAGAGTAGAATGCTCTTAGGAAAATAACTTAACAATGTTGTTTGGGATTTACATCCATCCTTATTCCTATTTCCCTATTTCATATTAACATTTATCCTTTTGGCCCCACATAGAATTGAAAATGATGGACGGGAAAGTATCATCCTGTTTATAATTATATATTCACTACTACATCATCGAAAAGACTTGTACATGTTTAGAGAATATATCTAAGATGACAAAGAGAATTATTCATTTTACAAATGTCCATGCCAGTCTCCTTAATATAGACCTTTGAGACTCGGCTGCAAAGAAAACAATGAGAATTGAGAAATGAAATGGAATTAAAATGTTTTGCGTGTCAACAAAATATAACAAAGTAATGGAAAGATTTTTCTTCCCTAAATTAATTCGAAAATACCGGGTAAGAAAAAGATTTTTTTTAACATACTAAATATTTAAGCTAGCCGTTTGGGATTCTTTTACCATAAGTAGACCTCTAAAGATTTTTTTTCCCTAAGGTTTTTAGATATTTTGAGTTTTATAAACACTTATTTAAATTTTTCTTTCCATATATAATTACAACTGTTGAAAAAGATTACGTCATTAATATGTATGCATCGTTCCATAAATGCTTCAAAAAATAAATCTTTGCATAAATATAATAGGTGTAAATTACTAATTTTAAAGAAATTAAGCTAACAGTTACATAAAGTCTAAAGTCGCCAACATTTTGGTTAACTATGTTGATTTAACAGAGAGTTACCTAATTTAAACCTACTCACATTTCCATCCTCCCTCCTCTAACATGAGAAAAGGTTTTTTACACCTAATGGAGCAAATTTAAGCATATTTTAGGCCAAAAGTATCAAATTATTAGAAATCCATTTGCAGCGTGCATATAAAACTTAGGTAATGTCAATTCACAAAAAATTCCAGATGAAAAATTATTTATAGGGTGTTCTTAATAGAAATCAAAATATTGTTGAACCTAA
This sequence comes from Papaver armeniacum, assembly GCA_023531295.1. Taxonomy (NCBI): domain Eukaryota; kingdom Viridiplantae; phylum Streptophyta; class Magnoliopsida; order Ranunculales; family Papaveraceae; genus Papaver; species Papaver armeniacum. The sequence continues at coordinate 732,928 of JAJJWW010007476.1, forward strand.
GTAGGGAAGTGATGGATTGATGGATTGCCCCTGCATCAGGAAGTGATGGATGAAATTGGTTGTGTTTCGTCTCCACCATGATCCAAACCATTATTCCTTGATTGCTTATCCAGGACACTCCTCAATTCCCTTGTAGGATTCAAAGAGCCTGCCAGACTTCTGGATGAATAGCTATACACTAAATTAGAACAACACCAGTATCTAAGACGGTAGCTGAGACACCTCCATAAGAAAATCGACATCAAAGTATCCTTTCCCAGTAAGTGCTTGCAGAAAGACATGTGAATCAAAGGGATATACCAAACATAGAAGTAAATGGATTTACCAAATTGAGATTTTGACTAACACCACATGTTTGGAATGTCCTGTAGGTGTCTTCATCGGCATAACACATCTGATTCACGGAATACAAATTATAAGCACCATTTAGTTAACCTTAACCCGCAATGCACCTTGCGATAGGCCAAAACCTAGAATTTGTGTCAAGCAAATGAATATGTGTGTCCCCACTTCCCAAAATTTATCATTTTTAGATCATGAACACGTGATCTGCAGTAACCATAATGAACAAATAATCTCAATGAACTAAACATTTGTGTACCTCAAAATATCATACCGTGAACAACATTACAAAAAAGTAATAACAAAACGATTAAACACTTACTTTTGCTATACATATTTTATTTTGAGAAAATCATCATAATAAAACAGAAAATGAATAAAAAAAAATAAGCAACCTTACATCGCATCTTCATAAGCTAAACCCCACTACTGCACACCACCATTTTCCTCCACAAATTCTAATAAAAATTACTCCACCATATCAGTTACCCGCTCTCAGCATAATTGTTAGTAGGCATCTCCTCAAGCCGTAGAAATATAGCCAATAACAATTTTTATGTTTAAAATGCACCCACAAGTAATCATACTTACCCCATTCTAATGAAATTATTCTGGAATTGGTCTCGCACCTGAAACACAGAGATATTCAATAAACAAACTATAATCTTATCAGAAACCGAATTGAGACCTAAATAGAAATTGGTACTTAAATTTAACCTTTTCAAATAAACACTTTTGATGAGATGTCGACTTCCTAAACCACCTTTCCAAACTAAATATTTTGATTTTTCTGAAAAGATCAAACCCATAAACATCATGCATGACTTTCCGATATGTCTGATTCCTAACCAGGTGCTTGAAGGGGTATAACTGTCCCCGAAGGATTCTTGCCTACATATACACACACCAGACATTATATTTTTGCACTTGCTTGTTACAAATAAAAATTGCTCAGAGAAAAAAACCTTATTGATGCATATCCAAACTGTGACACTTGAATGGGTTTACATACAATGGAAATCAACTGCCATTGCTCCCTCTTCGATGTGATTTTCTTCAAAAGTCATAGTCGATATCTCCTGTTCGCTACCTTTTTTTTCACAGAAACTGAAAGTAACTTGGCTCTAAAGAAAACCTTTACAACTGCTATGGAATTAATTCCTGTTATATGGCAATATGAATAAATATAACACATAAATATGGTTTTAATTAATGTGACTTGAACAATGGTTACAAACTTTACCATATTAACCATTGGCTTTGTTTATATTAGTAAATTAGTTGTATTAATGGAACCCGTAAGATTGTGTTCAATAATTAGATTTTTTCAGATACTCTAAACATAAATATTAATTTAACTTTACCATATTAACCATTGGCTTTGTTTATATAATTAAATTAACTGTATTAATGGAACCCGTAAGATTGTGTTCAGGTAAATAATTAGATTTTTTCAGATACTCTAAACATAAATATTAATTTAAAATATCAACTAATATAGTAATTTTTAGATGTTCTTAGTAATTTTTTTAGATGTTTATCATTAATATTAAAAATTAATATAGTCATTTCTAGATTTTTTTTCCTTATAAAAGATTTAACAAATACAAATCTTATTATTTTATTCCATAAATATGTTGAATTAATTTAATTTTATTTTAATCATAAATGCCAAAATTAATATAGTAGTTTTCTTTACCATTTCAAGAAATTTTTTTCCTTACAAAAGATTTTAAAAATTTAAAACTTATTATTTTATTCCATAAATATGTTGAGTTGATTTTTTTATTTCAGTCATAAATGTACGAAATTAATATAGTATTTTTTATTATTTTCTGAATTTTTTATAATAACTATATGAAATTATCAAAGATTAATAAAGATTAATATAGTAATATTTTTGTCATTTCTATATTTTTTTCTTTTATTTTCCTTACAAAAGATTTTAAAAATATAAATCTCATTAATTTATTCATAAATATGTTGAATTGATTCTTTTTTTATTTTATTTATATATGTAAGAATTAATATAGTATTTTTTTATTTTCTGGATTTTCTATAATAAATACATGAAATTATAAAAGATTCAAAAAATATAAATTATTTTATTTTATTCCATAAATATGTTGAATTGATTTTTATTTTATTTTAATCATAAATGTCCGAAATTAATATTGTAGTTTTCTTTATTTTCTGGATTTTCACAATAAATGCAAGAAATTAATATAACAATTTTTCTAAATAATGAGGGCCATCCGTCGCGTGTGTCCCAACAATCCACCCAATCTACACCGCACATTGTCAGATCAACGCACCATATCTAACGAAATTTCATCCGATGAATACGAATGGTTTCTTAATTAGCCAATGAGAATGCGAGGTTACGCTCACCAACCAATAGGAGAGAGGGTAAGCTCCACCAATGCTACTTTTATTCTGGAGTGAGGGATGCTATTGAGTTTTTAGGTTGTTGATGAGAATGCGAGGTTACGCTCACCAACCAATAGGAGAGAGGGTAAGCTCCACCAGTGCTACTTTTATTCTGGAGTGAGGGATGGTATTGAGTTTTTAGGTTGTTGATTTTCTTCTTCTTCCCGATCTCTCGCCCTTTTCCTATTTTCTTCTGTGCGAGACTGAGAGTAGATGTTCTATCAATCTTACTTTTCAGCAGCTAAAGATTTATTTGTTTGAAGATGGAGATATGATTAACAATTATTTTACCATTAGCATAAGGGTAGTGCAAGCATTTTGGTTTACTTTATGAAATACATTTGCATCCGTTAAATTTGCATACTCTGATCAGAGCCCTGTATTGCTACTAAAATTACTAAGATTAATGTCACCTGTGAGGCTGTGATGGTACTGCTACTACGAATTACTCATCTTAATTTTGATTGTCCGTGTACGGATATGCAATCATCACTGCGATATGCGTCTAACTAACATATAACACATTGTAGACCAAACAGGTAGTAACCTTACAAACACAAATTCGAAAATTGTTCTTTACTTGCGGTTTTGCTAGCATATAGCCTTATACTCTGTTTTTCTCAAAACTCGTCATTTACGTTGTTCTTGTCTATCACTACCTACACCCCACAGTAAGGAGTCCGCTTAGTTAGAAGCTAATTAACAAGTAAACGTTTTATGGAGGAAGAAACAGCCTATTTCATGTCATCAGTCAGAGAACAATAAGTGAAAAGAAATCTGATTCATTTATTTATACATTTCTACAAATGGGGCACTTAATAAATATAAATTAAGTTTGAGGATATACTAAAAATTATGTATATTCTCACAGTTGTTGCCAGTTGTAACTTTAAAATTAAAACAGAAAAACAAAATAAATAGATTTCAGCCTATCCAACGGCCAGCAAGTTGCTAGCTCATAAAACAATCCCGCATGACCGTGCGGGATAGCACGACCCTTAGCATAAAAGGTTTAAGTTTAAGCAAAAACAAAACAAGATGCAGAAGAAGCATTAACATCGGGAAATCCTAAGAGCATCTCCAATGCTAGAGGTCAAGGTCATCCTATGTGGATGTCTTATTTATACCTTTTGGTTGTGGGTCATTTACTATAGGACAAAAACTAATAAAGAGAAAGGCTCTTTACCTAAAATCCATCTCCAATCCCTAAGGTCCTATCTTACACTTTTTGTCTAAATCTAGACACAAAAGATGATGTGGACTTATGACCCAAGGTCATGAAGAAAGTCTTATTTAGACTTTCTCCTTTACCCCAACTTTAGCCATGTCATCTTACCTATGACCCTCACCCTTGCATTGGAGATGAAACTTTGGTGAAAAAAATATTAAATCTTATATGTCATACTAATTTAAGACCTCTACCCCTTGCATTGGAGATGCTCTAATCAAACACAACATATCAATTGGACAGTAACCATCAAGATTGAACAACCCTCTTGATATTTTCTTCCTCTCTCTTTTAATCATTCTATCTAGTTTATGTTTTGGGCATCAGATCTTCCTTTTTTTTTTTTTTTTTTTAAATCTCAGATCAAATTTGTTTAGACATGATCTAATTAATTTCAATTTTGTTTCGGGAGAAAAAGAAGAGATCTTTCAATTAATGTTAAAGTCTATATGAACATCGCCATTACTGGAATACATCATGCCCAGAATAGTTTTAATTCGCCATTACTCTCTTGCAGTGTAATAGGATTACATGTAGTTCAATTAACCGTGCATTGGAAAAAAAGTGTGTGCCAAACGGAAGAGGAACTAGCACTGCAGTATCTACTCAGACATTACAGTGGAAGCTTAATCTATATCATACAGTAAGCATCTTTATTATGGCCCAAAGCACAATCTATCTTGATTTAACAATTAAATGGAATCCTTCATCCGGACTTGTCAACTGAGAAATCAGCTTGACTGCTGTACTCCCAGGAAAACAATCTTGGTAAAGGGGCGGCATGAATTGGTAGAGGGGCGGCAAGTGCGATAGCAATGTCCCTCTTATTGGTTAGGGGGTGTCCTATAGGGATGTAGATTGACTAGATTACCCTTTCACCTTAAATCAACCAAAATCAAATCAATTTTTTTTTAACCTAATGAATCAAAAAAAAAAAATCAAATCAGTTTTTTTTTCATCTTCTTCTTCATCTTCTCTTCTCCTCCATCAATCCTAACCTCCATTAAAACCGAAAATTTCATCGTCTTCGATTAATCGGCGATTTGAAAAATGTTTGGAAAAACCCAAGTTAGGGTTTAGTTTATCGTGTTGAATTTAAGTTAATTTTGTATCAAAAATTAGGGTTTTGTATGAAAATTGAAATTGAAATTTCTAGGTTTATGCGAGTTACGGTTGGTAATAACTCAATTACCAACCGTAACTGGATATTTTGAAGAACATACGGTTGGTAATAGTTCAAATACGAACCGTACCTTAAAAAATTGAGAATTAGGTTTAGGTACGGTTGGTACGAAACCTTAGTTACCAACCGTATATCATCCTGAATGTTAAGAATTTTTGAAGTAGTGATGTACGGTTCGAAACTATAGATGACTTACCAACCGTAGTTTAGTTACGGTTGGTTTCGATTCCTTTTTTATGAACCGTAACTAGTTACGGTTCAGTATCAAGATTTTCTAGCAACCAGAATCGGTATTACGATTGGGTTTTTCCCCAAATTGAACCAATTACGGTTGGTAACTAGCTTATTTCCAACCGTATGTTCTTGAGAAAATTTTAAAATTTGATCTTTTTACATATTTTAGATAATTTTGATCAACAAAAGCTAATGGGAACTAATTTTGATCACTCACCTCTAATTTGCCACTTGAATCACTCATTTTGGTTGAGTGAATCAAAATCTAGGGTTTCACAAATATCACATAATTTTTTATTTTTTTTATAACTCTAAAAATCTAATTTTAGAGTTATTATAAGTGAAAATTGATTATCAAACACTAATCTTGATTATTAATAATAAAGGTTAATTGGTCATTTCCATTTTTTTTTAAATAAGGGGCACTTGAATTTACTTCTAATGACCTTTTTTGTCTTATTAGGTTGCCGCCCCTCTACCGATTCCTACCGCCCCTTTACCAAGATTGCAGGAAAAGCTAAATCCCCTGTTATCCACTTTCACTCCGCAAGAACAGGATTTTTCCACCCCAAAATACTGGTGCACTAAGAAATGCTAGCCTATTTCCTTAATAAGTTGGGTGTATATATTCTCTGGAAAAGATCAGGTTCTGTAAATTTCTCTGTTATTTTCTTTTTGATAAAATGGCGTCTCTATCAGTGTCTACATTTTCTCCCAAAGTTCTTCTATGTGGAAATTGCAAAGTAAGTGATTTCGTTCACATTTGAAACATTGAGTTTTGGCATGTGGTGTTAATTAATTTGTTTGTTATAGTTTTTCGATTTGACAAATTTCAATAGGACTTTCCGAACCCTAATGTGTATCTTACAGTCCTCGCTAACACTTAGAAATTCTGTCACGAAAAATCAAGGTTTGGTAATACAAACGCAACTTTATTGATATAACTCGAAACTGAATTTGGAACTAATACATATTGAACATGAGTTGCACCTCCCAGAAGATAATTAGTGTGTGGAATGTGAATGTGTCCATCATTTTGGAAAGGGATGGCATTCATTTTTTGGAATTTAAGATGAACTTATCTGCTTAATGATACAATTTTGTTTCGCAGGAAGGGAGTTTGTGGAAAAGTCGCAACCATGTTTGCTTCAGAAGAAGAAGTGCAAGCGTTAGTATTCACTATCGAAAACAAGATCAGTTTAGGCATGATAATTGCTTTCTTTTTATAACTTGCTACATTAGTCTTGCACAATATTGTGATTTTTTGTTACTTAAACCTATGAAACTTGCAAGTAGCAAACAATTCCATTTTATTTATGAAAGACTGAAATTTAAATCAAAAGAAAGGGAATAACAAACCGATTTCGAATCACTAACTGTTGCTTACTTTCATTTTGTAGGGTAAATGAAAGATCTTCGTTTTGTGCATTTGCTTTATCTTCAGGTATAAAATGACTTCGCGTAGTTCAATTTTATCATTGTTATTTTCTTGTGAGTGCTTTGGAAGACTTTCTACTGCTTATTATTACTTCTAAATGGTTGTTTATTTTAGAAGCAGAAGAAGTAGGTGTTTCTACTACTTCATTGGACGGCATCTCAGTTGCTGCTACCACTACTTCTGAGCCACTAGAGTTGAAGGTAAAAGATTTCATTGTTCTTCTTCTTGTATTTTCTAATACAACCGATTGTTTATACCCTATTCTTCAGTTAATGAGTCATGGTAATGCAAATATCCATTACTTTGACCAGACTTCATACTCGTTATGATAAAACCAGATACGGATAGATGTTACTGGTGCGAAAACACAAGAAATTTTTGACGACGTTTTTTCCAAAATGGTTGCTGCCGCACAGCCCATTCCAGGTTTTCGAAGAGTTAAAGGAGGTCAGTTTCTGTGTTTAGTTTCTCATGAGACATTCTGTTTGCATACACCTTATTGTCCACTAATTTAAATTTAGCATGTTTCTCACGTTTTAGTAACCATATGCAGTCATGTCTTTTATATTAGAACCTAACTCTCATTTTCCTCATTTGGTTGATTTGCTGGGAATCTTGGCGCTATCAGGAAAAACTCCAAATGTAAGTTTCCTTCCCATATATGATACTTTCTGTCACCAAGAATCGATATAGTTCAGCTCCATTTATTGTTGAAACATCTTTTTAGGTCAAACACTGTTAGTAAAAAGAATGGTTTGGGATTTCAAATTTATGTTCGAGTTAGTCTTTTCAGCATAAAAGAATAGGTCTCGGGTCTTATATGATTTTTTTCTCAATCATGTACGGCAGATACCTAAAGATATACTCGTGCAAGTCCTTGGGCCAGAAAAAGTTTACAAGAATGTGATCAAGAGAGTAATAAACTCAAGCATTGCCGATTATGTAGAGAAGGTACATTGTAGCCTTTTAAAATTTTAATCTCTTGCTTTTAGTATGAACCTAACTAATGATTCTCCTTTTCTTTAACATATCAATTGACCCTCCTATTCTTTCCTCTTTTTTCTTTTTCTGCCTTTCGCCTGGTTTTTACAGGAAGGTTTGACGATTACCAAGGAGCTTAGTGTTGAGCAGAACTATGAAGAGCTTGAAGCAAAATTTGAACCTGGTACAGAATTCAGCTTTGATGCATTTATTCATCTTCAAGAAACAAATAAAGAGAAATGTTAACATTTGAAGAAAATATTCCATGAAGTCCTGAACGAGACTAAAACTGCTTAGCCCTCCCACAGACAGTGACGAGAAGCATAAGGATCGCACATACGACCTAGAGGAACAAACTCATATCGACGGGCCTCTATCCTCTACTATGTGTGGAGGGAACTAACAGATTATTCTTCATGCGTCTAATATTTATCTTTTACTAGAATTTTTGTATCACATTAGCAGTGAACTAACAATTTTTGAAGTTTTGACATGCTTCCATTTCCATTGCTCATTAAACTCTCAAATATAACTCAGGGAAATGTTAGGTCCCACACGAGTGTGGTCCAATATGATATGAAGAGTTACTGTCTACTAAAAGGTTGGCAGTTGAATCGTTTTTTATACCCCATCCCCCATTCTTCAGGGTGTTTGACCACCTCTTCTCTCGCTCCTCCTTTTCTCGCTTTGTCCGCCATTGAAATTCCGCCCTGTTCTTGATAATAATTCAGGATCAACTTGGGGATCTGGTTAACTCTTTTGCTTAATTTGTTTATTTTGGAAATGCACTTGTGCATTGTTATACTAAATATTGCATTTTGCATAATTTGTTTTCGTAATTAAAAAAAAAAATCATTTGAGTTGCTTTGTACCCCAGAATTCTAAAGCTAACATTTTCTTGAAATCTGGCATGAGATAATGTGCAACATGGTAACAAGCAAGTAAATTTGTTGGATACTATTGTGACTACTCACTAGACACTGTTATCTTTGTAGAAGTCGGATAGTATATTTTGCTGATTGCTGTTCATTGTGCTATACCACCAGCCTCTAATTCTAAAGAAGTTCTCAAAAATTGTGTAGAGGTTCCTTTGATCTTCTAAGGAAGAAGTTAGGAGAAGTAGAGTGTACACACGATGCCTCCTAACTGCCACGACTTCTTGTCCACTTCTGCCATGCTCTGGGAACCTAATCTTCATTTGTTTGCATTGAAAAGGCTTCTCGATCTGTTCCAGCTTCTGTTGATAAAAGGAAAGTCAGAAATTGATACATAGTTTCATACATAAGTAGCAGTACGAAGTAAATGATTATATTAGAGAAGTTTGCCTAACATAGAAGGTCATGGCTGCAGTTGTAGGAAGTTGGAAGAGTGTGGCAATGAGGAGACAGAAAAACATCCACATAATATCTTATCTTGGATTCCATATAAACAAACAAGTACTTCTTCGTATCAAGCTACCAAATTATGTTCAACAAACACATACGTCAGCACACTGTTATGCCAGCCTTCTGAAGGAGTCAGTAAATGACAGGTATCAAGAATTAGCTCTGCTGAATAGCATTCGGACCCATTTCAAAATGAAAGGGTTGCAAACTATAATAATTGGAGCTGTTTACTAAACTTCGAGAACCAAGCCTATGTCTGAGCAACTTCTGAAAATTTCTAGAGGATAGCATATCTTATCTCATGCATAACAAATCATCTATCAAAAAATTTCATAATGAGTAGTTGGCATTCATATAAAGAGACGATTGGAATATCAGGACTAAACTTTAACTCCTTACAATCAAATTGAAGAATCAATACCTTTTCTGCAGTTGACGCACGACCCACATTAGCTCCTGCACCCAACCTATGTATGATATCCTTAGTGTCGTCAATTTGCTTCTGCTACTTTCTCCCATGCAGCATATTGTGCTTCTATCCATGCTTCCTTTGCAAGAATATATTGAGAATAATTCCCCTCAAATGTCCTGGAGACACCCATATCTGTTTCCACAATTTTTGTGCAGAGTTGATCGAGAAAAGCTCTATCGTGAGATATTATCACCATTGGGACATCTAGCTTGCTAAGATACCCTTCAAGCCACTCAATCGTGTCAAGATCAAGGTGATTAGTAGGCTCGTCAAGAAGTAATACATCGGATTCCTGCAGGTTACCATATTGTCAAGAATCAATCAACAACTATCATACAAATGAAACATACTATAATCTGACAGAACTCCTTGGTCTAAGATACGTATATGAATCTCAGTTGGAGTACCCAACATAACATGTCAATATAACACCACAAGACCTCTAAGAACCTAGTTGATTTCAACATTATTCTTCTATTCTTCAGCCTCAGGGCAGGTTCCTTCAATCTTATATTTTCTTTCAAACTTTCTTACTGTAGATGGGGAAAAACGATTTGCTGGTTTTTACGGAATTGAAGAGTCGACCGTGTGGAGACTCCTTGAACCGAGTGAAATGTTGAACCTCACACAGATGTACTGCAAGAAGGGAGTGCTTTAAGTTCGAGAAATCAATCTGTAAGACTCCGTCCTAAACCAAGAACAATGGCCGTTCCAGAGTCAATTCGGTCACAAGAGAGGATGGGTTGATCTGTAGGAGGGAAGCTGAGAAATGCGTGAGATCAATGGTGATCTGAGATTGTAGGTGTGTTGTGAATTCAGCGTAAGAATGCTCTGAATGATTGAATTTTGCTCAATTGAGAGTGAATGCTCAGACGATGAGTTTGTGTAGACGAAAGATTGTTTGTATGAACTTGCCGAGAATTCCTTGTTTAGACGAATGTTCGAGTGTTCGAATCTTGTCCTTTCAATCAGGATTCAGAGACATTTTATAATGCCGGAGTTGAAAACACCATGATCCCATGAAGTGTGACAGCTTTCTTGGAGTCGAGAGTGGGGAAGTGGGAAATCGTGTTAAAACCAGTTGCTCATCGTGAGGAGACTTGGTTAATTTTCCACCCACTACTTTGCTGACTCTTCCAACTGATTGCACGACTTGCTCACATTCTCATCGTGGGTGAACACACGTGTCGTAGACCGCCAGACCAAAACCCTAGTTAATATCCCCTCATGTGACACGATTGATATCTCGTGATTGTGGAGTCAGTTGCTGACTTTGTGGGACGATGAGTCCATGTATTGTTGAATTGAACATGTTTTGCAAATGTTCTGAAATTCATGAATCAAATATGTCTGCTGAGACGAGGTATTATTATGTTGATTACCTAAGACGAGCAAACTGTGTTGTTGAATTGTCGAATAATATTGATAGTTAAACCAATATTATTGAATCCGAGCAAATATTACTGGTTCGAGCGAATATTGCTAGTTTGAGCGAATATTGCTAGTTTGAGCCAATATTGCCGGTTTGAGCAAATATTGCTCGTTTGATGAATTGTTGGTAGCAGGACCAAAATAAATGTTAATTTAGATACTGACTGTCGGGTCGAGTAAAATAAATAAAAACGTTGATTATGGAATCAACATAAAATTATCAGAGTATTTGAATCTGCTCAGAATCATGTTTCTGCAGAGCTCTGGATTCAAAACCCTAATTTTATCGAAATGATGATTTATTGCAAATCAATCTGCAGAGTGAAGCAGGGACCGGCTACATGGGATGATAAGTTCACCATGTAACACCTGGATGCTCAAATGAGCAAAATACCAAAGTCTCTTGAGGACCAGTTGGTGAAAGAAGGATTAAATGCTGGTTTAATCATTTATTGAAATAATGCTCGTGTGAGCGACAAATAATAAAAACCTGGTCATGAACTGAGGGAGCGACCAAGAGGTCATGGGGCCGGCTCTTGGTGGCCATGGGACCAATGGATGGTCGTTCAAGCAAACTCTTAATTGTTTGGAAGAAGTTTGAACCTAATATGAGCAATTGAGCAAATTAGGATAAAATCATTAAAACATGCGGGACCGGCTATTTGCAAGCCTTAGAGCCACCCTTAGTCGGTCAAGGGGATGTGCTTGTGTCACCATAGTGTCCGTGTCTCAGTCCTGAGAGTTTCAGTATTTTCCGATGCGCATTTGAGCAACATTCTGAGAAAATATGCAGAATCCAGGGTTTTGCTGAAACTAGGAAAAATACATGAGATGATGAAAAATAATAAATAAATAAAAAGGAATTGCAAGGTGTGGGACCGGCCACGGCTAGGGCATGGCTGGCTGGTTAACAAGCACGGTCCCACACTTTCCAAGTTTTATGTGATTTTATGTATTTTCTCTGATCTGAGGGAAATTCCATGAAACTGGAGAGTTTGCTGAAATTAGGGAATTTCCATGAGATGAGAGAGATATAATAATAATAAAATAGGGAATGATGGAGTGTGGGACCGGCGATGGCCAAGGCATGGTCGGCCGGCCAATGGGCACGGTCCCAGAGCACTCTTCCCAATTTTATGTAATTTCCATGATTTTAGAGAAAATTCATAAAATTAGGGAATTTTCATGGTTTTAGGGAAAATTCATAAATTTTCATAATTCGAGAGAAATAATAAAATAGTGGGGACGTGAGGTGTGGGACAGGCCACGGCTAGGGCATGGCCGGCCGGCTGGTGCTCGGTCCCACGAGTTTTCCTAATTTTATAATAATTTTCATGATTTTAGAGAAAATTCATAAAATTAGGGAATTTTCATGGTTTTAGGGAAAATTCATGAAATCAGGGAATTTTCATAATTTGAGAGAAATAATAAAATAATGGGGACGTGAGGTGTGGGATCGACCACGGCTAGGGCATGGCCGTCCGGCTGGTGCTCGGTCCCGCGACACCTTTCCCTAATTTTATTATTTCTTTGATAAAATCATGAGATTAGAGAATTTCCTTGAAACGAAGGAGATTAGCTCGAACGAGAGAATTTTCATGAGATCAGGGAAAAATAATAAAATATGACAAAATATAAAATTGGGCGCGGGACTGGTCACGGCATGACCGGCTGGTGATGAGCCCAGTCCCACGGGCGCCTTTGCTAATATTTTATTATTATTATTTTTCCTTCCTATTTTGCATAGGTTCATCGTTCATTCATATTTTGAAATGCTCGCGTTGCATTCAAATCTTTGGTATGTGCATTATTGCTAAGTACACTTGCATCATTTTAGTCGGGGCTTATTCGATGCTCGGATACTGTCTCGTTGAATATTTATCACTAACCCGTGGAATTCTGCTGGGAAGAACCACGAATTGAAGTGACGAAATATAACAAAGAATCGTAGAAAATTGCTGGATATTCAGGCGATTAGAGATAATTAACTGATGGCTCTCTACTAGCAGGGCTTTCTGGGAGCATTAATTATTTGAGGGTTGAGCAATATGAACTTGCTGGAGTGTCATATTCCTCTTGTATAGTCAGGGAAAACATGGTTGCATCCTGAAGGCGTTATTGCTCTATACTAGTAGACACGCTGTCTAGGAGCCGTCCAATCTTGCGATTCTATACAATATGAGATGTGTCGTGGTCTCAGCTGGGAGACTACACATCTACATCTTCTCTGAGAGACTTTCTCGATCAGAGGTTTTATGGCATGAGCTTTCACGCTTAGAGACATGAGTCTCAATATTCATCCGATTGTCGGATCCGAAGTAATTACTGAAATTGCTCAGTATTCATGAGATGTGTCGTGGCCGCAGCTGGGAGACTACACATCTACATATACTCTGAGAGATAGCCTTCTCAGTCAGAGATTTATGGCATGAGCTTTCATGCTTTAATGAGAGACACGGGCCTCAATAGTCATCTGATTGCCGGATCCGGAGTATAGTTTTACAATTTTACCCTTTGTCGAAAATCCACCATCTACAGTAAGTCCCCTGCTTAGTGAGGAACAGTCATGTTCCTCAGTCAGCATTGAATGGTGATTTTCCAGGTACAAACAGAAATAAGTAATTGAACTTAGTCACAAGATAAGACATTACCGGATTTCGACTGAATGAGCAAACCATGGTTTGAGCGGAAACCCCAGTGGCATAATAGAGCGTCATTCAGTGAGCAAAAATTTGTGTAGAACCGCTGATTCGATGGTGGAAACTTGGTTGGTTTAGGATTCAAGGGCCGGGCCCAAAAAGGAAATCCTTATGGAATTAGGTTTTGGAAGTAAAATTTGATATAAAAGGAATTAATTCCCTTTTCTTTTCTTTTTTATTCTTCCCACACGACCACCATCTTCTTCATCCTCCCATCACCTTCACGTCCGAGCTTAGCAGGAGCAGGGAAGATTTTCGCCGGAGCGCCACCGTCCGTCCGACCGGAGCTAGCACCGTCCGGCCAATTTCCGGCCGGCACCGACCAGGTACGCAACTTTTTTTTTTTTTTTTTTGCTGATTTTATGAGTTGTTCATGTTGAAATTCTATACATGTGTATATATTAGCGTGAGTTTTGTAGAAAAACCCTTATTTTATTAAACGTGTGTTCGTTCGATCGTTAGTTTAAGAAACTAGCAACAATCCCTAACTTGAGAGAGATTTTTCTTTGGAAATAGACCTGTGTCCAGTGATAAAATTTTGTTTATGAGCTTTCATGGAAACCAAAACTTTATCTTAAAAGGCGTGAGCTTTCACAAAACCGAAATAAACCTCGTTTTAGAGAATAATGCTCGTACGAAGGAAAATTAGATTTTTTTTATATGCAACCGTGACATATTATGCAAAATATGATGACATATTTTATTCACATGAGTTTGTTCTCATTAGATAAAAGTTTGAGAATTTATGTGAGTAATTCACATTAATTATTGCTTTGTAAAATCGAAACGTGGGTTCTGAGTAACCTTGAAACTTTGACAATTTATTTATGATGAAGTATTGTCTTGGTGTAAATTTCATAGTTCAGTTGTGGATGTTCATACTATGAAAATTGTGTCTATGATTTTATGAAAAATCAGCTTTGAAGATTAATAAAGCCTCGTTCGTTATTGCAGGTTTCAAGGAACGAACTAATTTTGGAGCGTTAACTCTTGTGGCACAATCACTATTGTTAGTGGAATTGTAAAGAGGTAAGAATTAAGAATTACCATTTTTGTTGATGCCGTATTCCCATTTGCATGATTCCATCATCTTGTTGAAGCTTGTATTTAGACGACTGAAGCAAAATGTTGTGTGAATTTTCTGACTACTTAGCAAGAATGTCCGATTCCCAAGCTAATGATGCTTCCAGAGATGAAATGTGTGTAGACAATGATGTCTCTAGAGAAGATGCATGCATGGATGAGACTTAGTTGGTGGAGAGAGGAAGATGAAACACCTGGAATCAAGAATGTTCCGAATATAGATGATGCATTTTGGAGGTTCGGGAAAGCGAAAAGCGTCTCGGATCTCCAAAGATATCGTCTCTTGATAAACCCCAGGACGGTTACTCAAAAGAAATTGGTGACTCCTCGAGCGAGTTGTTCGGTTTTGTCTTGAACGAGGACTCTTCCGGGCTTCAATTATAGAATTCAAGCTCTCTCGACGCCCTTTAGAGAAATTTTCCGGATGGTCAAGACACATCTTCGGGATATCCTCGTGTTAGAGCTATCTTTGTATAAAGCACAAGTTGTCAGGACTATTCAAGCATCTGGAGATTTGTACATCTTTCATGATGCGCGAGGTCTTATGGCCCTTCTTGCTCGCTGGTGTATTCCGACTCATACTTTTATATGTAGCTGGGGGGGAGTTTACCATTACCTTGGAAGATGTAGTTGCTTTATTGCATCTTCCAATCACAGGTAATTTTCCTGAAGAGCTTTCCACGGAGGAGAAAGCAGTTTCCAACATTTTAACAGATGAGATGGAGAGAATTATCAAGGCTTCCGGCAAAGGCTGTTATGCTCACTGGTTGACACACCTGGTGGCCACGAGATGTCCCTCTCAACGAACCTAACGGTATGTTGTCTATCGCTGCTTTCTTGTGCTTATGGCTGTCTAGGGATGTGTTTGTTAAAGCCATTTGTAATCCCTTTTGCCATTAATATGGCTCATGGTGAACAACTTCCCATAGGTAGCTTATTCTTGGGTTCTTTGTACTCTAACCTGGATTCCCTGGTCGTAGACTCCAGTGTTTCAAATGGCTTTATGAAGATTGAATGCTACGCCAATACGATGTTCCTCCAATCCTTGATGTGGGAGCGCTTCGAGAAGTATGCGCCTATTCCTCGTATTATTTTGCAAGGGTTGACTGTTGGTGATTCTCGACGTATTTTCTCTGAGAGGGATAATGCCAGGATCATGCGTTGGTCTACGAAGCAAATCCAGTCCAAAACGCGCCTCATTGATGTATTAGACGATGAGTCTGAGTTCAACTTCCGTCCCTGGGTGCTGATTCCTCCTTATATTTACCAATTGACAACTTTCAATACTGAAGAAAGTATGACTTTAAATCTGGTGCTGACTTGAGCGATGGCGAAAGATCCTTCATGTTGAGCTGTACTCCAGGTCATTTGATAGCAGCAACATGTGGAGACTTTTCAGTGGAGGAATACAACATTGATAGAGCAACCCGTAAGATAGGTATGGATCAATGCGTTCCGAATTTCCAGAGGAGCAAACCATCAGTGGAACAGCTTAAGACTTTTTTAGACCATACCCATGTCGAAGGAAGCTCTTATTGGTTCCCTTGTGCAGACCGAATTACGTATGTAATTCCGGGTTATATTGATTTATGGAACCAGCAATTCGAACGTCTACATGATTTCGTAGGGGTTAGTCAATCTTTGGTGAAAGAGCCTCCTTCTGCTGATATGATTGCTTCTCGACCCAGATTGAAACCCATCTCTGGTGGTGATAAGCGAAAGACATCTCCTGGATGTTCACCAGTATGTATCTTTTACACATTCTTCGTAAAATTACAATAATTGCATTTGATTATCACCTTAATTTTCTTTCCTGTAGGACGGTCGTGCTGTGAGACCTCGTCTTGAAGTGAATTTCTCGAAGCGAAAGCTTGATTGTTCACGGTGGAGAAGGCGAAACAAGAATTGTAAGATGTTGCCTAATACCATAAAGTCCCCGGTTATTTCTTTGGTGAGTTGTCGACACTTTTCCAATGTAACTTCTTCTATCCGTATTAATAGGATCATGAAACCAATATTTTTTATTTGGTTACAGAACTTTGCTCCGTCTAGTATTGATGGTCTTCAATTCTCTGTTGCTGGGCAGGCAATCTCTGATTTGAGCGTTGAAGAAGAAAATGTTGTGAGTACTCTCCTTCATAGCCAAACATAAATGCCTCATGTGAAAATGCTAATTATTTGAGAATATGTCCAGGAGGATGTTGCCATGGAGGTGGAGAGTGTTGATACTCGGTCATCCTCCGAGAATAGAGGCGAAGGAAGTTCCAAAGATTCGGAACCGAATGAAAATGATGAACCTCTTGATGTTGACACGAGCAATCCCAACTCTTTGAACACTTAGAAGACCCCCCCAAGTAAGCACATATTCTTGTAACCTCTTCATAGAAATATGAAATTGCTGATTTGTGAGTGAATGAATGAGAATCCATGTGAGTGTACAAGTAATTTTGGCAAAATACGTCATCAGAAAATTTCAGATTTCAGTTTTAGCAAAAACACCGTAAAACCTTCATCAGAAGTAGGATTTTCATGATCCGCGTATGTATCTTCAAGCCCGGAAAATTTCCAAGCTTTTCGAAAGAAGATTTTGAGTTTTGAGCACGTTTAGGACCTGAAAAGGGCGAAATAGTAAACTTCCAGAACTTTTTCAGATTGCATGTTGCCCGATATTTCGACCACATCTTTTGGCTCGTTCGTCGGAATGTCGTGAAATTTTGACATGTGGTAGAGGACATCCATATGAAGAGAATGGTATATAACCCATCCACAGATTCCTTGTAGGTTGCTCCCAGTTCGTCTTTTAGTACAGAGTAGAGTACAGTTTTTTCAGACGAGGTTACCGTAAAACGTATTTTCATGACCTTCATGTTATTCGCTCGTGCCTTGAGTGTATAATGATGAACTTTGATGATGTGGTATTGATTGTATGCTGTATTTTATAATCTCACTTGGTTTCATGTTTAAACGACATCTAACCTCATGTAATCTTCGTATTAGGTGTCAAATACCGAAGTTGAGGATATTGAAACCAATGAGGATAACCCGAATTGACCTGGAGTTGTTGATGAAGAGACAACCATACCTGCACTTCAAGGCCGTGAGAAGGTTGTCACTAAAGTTATGGAAACCCAGATTGTTGCTGCTTCGGTGATAGAAGAGACCGAAACACCAGTAGAGAATACTGAAGAAATTGTTGTCCCGATTGTAGAAGTTGCTCCAGTAATTGAGAACCGTATAGTGGTGCATGAATATCCAAGTGCATGAGTTGCTTTTTATCTTCCCTTTGATGCTTCACTCCCGTATCATGAACTAGTAGGTGGATTCAGCGTTCCCATTGGGTATGCAGGCTTGTACGAGAAAATATGGAATAAATTTGGTCACATAATTGTGGATCGGAATACTGGGCGTGCTTATTCTTTAACAATGCAAGTAGGTATTATCTTGCGCGTTGTAAGTGATATATGTACTAGGGACAGAAGTACTATGACTCCAGATATACTCTTTGATTGGGAGTTTAACTTGGAGAATTCAGAAAGACTTGGCTTCAATGTAAAGTGGCTTCGTAAGCAAATGAACGCTATCAAAGACTCATGTGACAAGAACATACCCTTTCCCAATGATGTTGTGATGGAGAAGGAAGACAAGATTGCTAGGCTGATTGAAGAGTTGAACAATGAGAAGGCGGCTCTGCAGGTCTTGAAGGATGCAGAGGAACAAAAATCCCTTTTTACTGATTTCCTTTTCATAATCTCTTAAACTTCTGAACTTCTGAGAGATGTGATGTTTTTATTTAGGTTTTGATATTAGTTGATTTTGGATTGGTAGATGATTGAGGATTTTGTTTTGGATTTGATAGAGATTTTCTTTTGAGTAAAATGAACTGAATTCTGATAAATTGTTGAATTCAAATACTGATTGAAAGTATTGCAAACGTTTTGGAGGAATTGAAATACAATGAAAGAAAATCCTAAATGCCAAATCCAAACGTCATGAGTGCTCAAACATCCAGTACCTCGAATGCCCAATATTTTCATACAAATGCCTTAAGCCAATTCTCGTGAATTACTGGCAGGGTTCTGCCACCTGTGTTGATCAATTTGTAGTATCCTCCGGTTATGGACTTAGCAACCATAAATGGTCCTTCCCAATTAGAGCTCCTTGCAGAATGGAGATCTCGTTTAGTCACCTTAAGAATCAAATCCCCTTCCTTGAATTTGTTGGGCTTAGTAGTTCGCGTCTTGAATATTTTTTGTTGATTCCATGGTTGTGGCACATATGGACACTCGTGTAGAGGAGAGTATCCAGCATACTGTCTGTCGTGCTTAGCCATGTCTTCAGCAATAAACCTCTTGATAGAATGATCAACATGGAGATGCTCTGAGCGTAACCATTTGGTGTAATACTGCTGAGGTGAGACTATCCACTCATAGCTTTTCGTAATTGCCAAGTTGTTAGCAGGGAGAAGTCCCTGGACCAGAGCAGTATATTTCAACATTGGTATTATTGGTATATGAAGAGGGATAAGATTTGCCTGAGTACGGAACCTCTTGATGAAAGAATGTGCACTTTCTCCCGGCTTTTGTGTGAGTTCCGTCAAAGCTTTAACTTCTTCCAAGTGCTCAAATGACAGAATATCCTCCATTTGTTCTGAGTCAGAGCTTTCTTCAACAGCAGGACATGTTGAAGGTGTTGGAGTCTTCTTTCCAGCGTGAATCCAAGTTCGTCCAAGAATCACGTCATATCCCGGGTCTTCTCGAATTATGTAAAACTTAGTCTCATTGCATACTGAGTTTTCTGTAACTTTGAGATTGATGTAGCCATATGCATCTCTGTAAGTTCCTTCGTGATCCCTGATTGCCATGGGAGCATGAGTAGCTTCTTGTCGAGTAATGCCAGCGGCTCTGAGAGTTTTCAAAGGAATGATGTTGACGGCTATACCGACATCGACAAATGCCCTCCTGAATTCATTTCCTTTAATATGCATCGTGGTGAGCAGTCCCAAGTCATACATTTGTTTGTCGGTGGCTGAAGGTTCAGGAGGTACTTCCGGAATTAACAGGTGTTTCCCAGACACTATGTGGTTCAAAGCTGTGAACATATCTCCCCTTTGAGCTTTCTACAGATAGAGTAATTCGCAGACATGCTCTATCAATGACTGAACTGCTTCTTTGACCGGTGCTTCAGAGATGGAGAAAGTCCTGACCGGGAAGGGATATTTGTGCACTCCTTCGGCCCCGAGATTAAGTTCTCCTGACTCAACCTTTTCTCTGAATATGCGTTTCAAAACTTTACAGCTACTTGTGGGGTGATTGACGAACCTGTGGAAGCGGCAATAACGAGGGTTTTCCATGTCTTCCTCAGTTGGGTCTCTTCTGACATATGGAAATTTGATTGCACCATCTTGGATCCAGGCATCTAGTAGTTCGAGCACTTCTCCAATGGGGAGAGGAAAGTCAGGTGCATCTTGATCAGGAGTCTATGTATGTTGGCCAGGAGCCCGTGCCTCTGGTTTGTCATTCTTTTGCGTCTTTTGAGGAGCTGAGGTATGCTTGTTCTGGGGTTCATCCTTGCGCTTGCTCCCTTCTGCAACAACGTTTGTGGAGGGCTGCAGGTTGTATTGCTTGTTGATCAGACGTCTTCTTCCTCGAGTATCTCGCGATTCTTCAGTCTTTGTAGATTTTGCTCTTTCCAATAGAGCAGGTGCAGTGGTTGCCGATCTCTTCACGGCTTCATGAAGCTCTGAGAAAGTCTGGAATCAAGGAATTTTACAGTAGAGCCCTGTAGACCGGGAGCATGCCATTGATGCACAAATCTACCAGTTGTTGCTCCGTGACATTTGGGTCATGACAATCCAAGGCCTGGACTCTGAATCTCTTCACGTAGTCATTGGGGTTTTCATCGACCCTACGAAACATTCTTCCAAGATCGAGAGAGAGTGACTTGCTCTGACACGAAGAAGTAGTTTCTGTAGAAGGCATTAATCATTTCTCCCCAATTGTTAATAGTCCCTGGTGCGATGTTGTTGTACCAGGTGTATGCGCTGCCTTTCAAGGATTTTGAAAATTCCTTGAGACGAACAACGTGGTTGTGTTCATGTTCTCCCAAGGCTTCCAGGAAACGAGAGACATGTTCTCGAGCATTGCCAGTTCCATCATACAGAGTGAAAGTTGGAGAGGTATAACCTTTCGGAAGAGGGATCCTTTGCGTAGCGGCAAGATAAGGAGGCTGGTGACGATGGACATGTGATGTTTTGTCCTTTCCACGGTTCTCCAGAAGGCGCTCCAAATCTTCCCGAGTAATGAAATTTGATGATTCTTTTGCTGACGAATCGTATGAAGCTTTGCGGACTTCGTCGTCGTCCACTGTATGAATTGGGATTACTTCAGGATCAGCATCTGAGGATTTCTATTTTTCTTTCCCCTTTCCTAGAGTTTTCTCTGATATTGTATCAGTGAGAGCCTTCAGTTGATTAAATAACTCCTTCTGTGCCGTAGCCATATCGGTTTGATTTTTTGCAAGAGTCTCTTGCACTTTGATGAGATCGGCAATGGTGGGTGGTGGGTTTCCTCTGACTTCCTCAGGGTGTCGGCCGAACAGAGGATGACCTTCCGTGTTAGCGTGAGGAGGAGTAATGTCACCACCGTCAGTGTTAGAGGCCGGAATTATTTCCGGGATATCTTCATTGTCGTTGTTGTTGTTGTTGCTAGTGCTAGCGCCGTTTGTGTTGGAACCTGAAACTAACCCAGACCTAAGACTAGCCATCTTGTGAAATCGTGAGATTGCAACCGAGAGATTAATCTCCCACTGTGGTCGCCAATCTGTAGATGGGGGAAAAGCGATTTCTTTGTTTTTACGGAATTGAAAAGTCGACCATGTGGAGACTCCTTGAACCGAGCGAAATGTTGAACCTCACACAGATGCACTGCAAGAAGGGAGTGCTTTAAGTTTGAGAGATCAATCTGTAAGACTCCGGCCTAAACCAAGAAAAATGGCCGTTCCAGAGTCAATTCGGTCACAAGAGAGGATGGGTTGATCTGTAGGAGGGAAGCTGAGAAATGCGTGAGATCAATGGTGATCTGAGATTGTAGGTGTGTTGTGAATTCAGCGTAAGAATGCTCTGAATGATTGAATTTTTCTCAATTGAGAGTGAATGCTCATACGATGAGTTCGTGTAGACGAAATATTATCTGTATGAACTTGCCGAGTATTCCTTATTTAGACGAATGTTCGAGTGTTTGAATCTTGAACTTTCAATCAGGATTCAGAGACATTTTATAATGCCGGAGTTGAAAATACCATGATCCCATGAAGTGTGACAGTTTGCTGGAGTCAGAGAGTGGGGAAGTGGGAAATCGTGTTAAAACCAGTTGCTCATCGTGCGGAGACTTGGTTAATTTTCCACCCACTACTTTCTTGACTCTTCCAACAGTGATTGCACGACTTGCTCACATTCTCATCGTGGGTGAACACACGTGCCGTAGACTGCCAGACCAAAACCCTAGTTAATATCCCCCATGTGACACGATTGATATCTCGTGATTGTGGAGTCAGTTGCTAACTTTGTGGGACGATGAGTCCATGTATTGTTGAATTGAACATGTTTTGCAAATGTTACGAAATTCATGAATCAAATATGTCTGCTTTGAGACGAGGTATTATTATGTTGATTACCTAAGGCAGAGCAAACTGTGTTCTTTGAATTGTCGAATAATATTGATAGTTGAACCAATATTATTGAATCCGAGCAAATATTCTTGGTTCGAGCGAATATTGCTAGTTTGAGCGAATATTGCTAGTTTGAGCAAATATTGCTCGTTTGATGAATTGTTGGTAGCAGGACCAAAATAAATATTAATTTAAGATCTTATTCTTTGGGTCGAGTAAAATAAATAAAAACGTTGATCATGGAATCAACATAAAATTATCAGTATTTGAATCTGCTTAGAATCATGTTTCTGCAGAGCTCTGGATTCAAAACCCTAATTTTATCGAAATGATGATTTATTGCAAATCAATCTGCAGAGTGAAGCAGGGACCGGCTACATGGGATGATAAGTTCACCATGTAACACCCGGATGCTCAAATGAGCAAAATACCAAAGTCTCTTGAGGACCAGTTGGTGAAAGAATGATTAAATGCTGGTTTAATCATTTATTGAAATAATGCTCGTGTGAGCGACAAATAATAAAAACCTGGTCATGAACTGAGGGAGCGACCAAGAGGTCATGGGGCCCTTGGTGGTCGTGGGACCAATGGATGGTCATTCAAGCAAACTCTTAATTGTTTAGAAGAAGTTTGAACCTAATATGAGCAATTGAGCAAATTAGGTTAAAATCATTAAAACATGCGGGACCGGCTGTTTGCAGGCCTTAGAGCCACCCTTGATCGGTCAACGGGATGTGCTCGTATCACCATAGTGTCAGTGTCTCAGTCCTGAGAGTTTCAGTATTTTCCGATGCGCATTTTAGCAACATTCTGAAAAAATATGCAGAATCCAGGGTTTTGCTGAAACTAGGAAAAATACATGACATGATGAAAAATAAAAAATAAAAAAAAAGGAATTGCAAGGTGTGGGACCGGCCACGGCTAGGGCATGGCCGGCTGGTTAACAAGCACGGTCCCACACTTTCCCAGTTTTATGTGATTTTATGTATTTTCTCTGATTTGAGGGAAATTCCATGAAACTGGAGAGTTTGCTGAAATTAGGGAATTTCCATGAGATGAGAGAGATATAATAATAATAAAATAGGGAATGATGGAGTGTGGGACCGTCAATGGCCAAGGCATGGTCGGCCGGCCAATGGGCACGGTCCGAGGGCACTCTTCCCAATTTTATGTAATTTTCATGATTTTAGAGAAAATTCATAAAATTAGGGAATTTTCATGGTTTTAGGGAAAATTCATAAAATCAAGGAATTTTCATAATTTGAGAGAAATAATAAAATAATGGGGACGTGAGGTGTGGGACCGTCCACGGCTAGGGCATGGTCGGCCGACTGGTGCTCGGTCCCACGAGTTTTCCTAATTTTATAATAATTTTCATGATTTTAGAGAAAATTCATAAAATTAGGGAAGTTTCATGGTTTTAGGAAAAATTCATGAAATCAGGGAATTTTCATAATTTGAGAGAAATAATAAAATAATGGGGACATGAGGTGTGGGACCGGCCACGACTAGGGCATGGTCGGCCGGCTGGTGCTCGGTCTCGCGACACCTTTCCCTAATTTTATTATTTCTTTGATAAAATCATGAGATTAGAGAATTTCCTTGAAACGAATGAGATTAGCTCGAACGAGAGAATTTTCACGAGATCAGGGAAAAATAATAAAATATGACAAAATATAAAATTGGGCGCGGGACTGGTCACGGCATGGCCGGCCAGGTGATGAGCCCAGTCCCTGGCGCCTTTGCTAATATTTTATTATTATTATTTTTTTCCTTCCTATTTTGCATAGGTTCATCGTTCATTCATATTTTGAAATGCTCGTTTGCGCATTCAAATCTTTGAGTGTGCAATTCAAAAAAAATGCATTATTGCTAAGTACACTTGCACCATTTTAGTCTGTTGAATGATTTAGGGGCTTATTCGATGCTCGGATACTGTCTCGTTGAATATTTATCACTAACCCGTGGAATTCTGCTAATCTAGGTGCTAGGAAGAACCACAAATTGAAGTGACGAAATATAACAAAGAATCGTAGAAAATTCTTTGGATATTCGGGCGATTAGAGATAATTAAGCGATGGCTCTCTACTAGCGGGGCTTCCTATCTAGGAGCATTAATTATCGAGGTTAAGCAATATGAACTTCTTGGAGTGTCATATTCCTCTTGTATAGTCAGGGAAAACATGGTTGCATCCTGAAGACGTTATTGCTCTATACTAGTAGACACGCTGTCTAGGAGCCGTCCAATCTTGCGATTATATACAGTATGAGATGTGTCGTGGTTTCAGCTGGGAGACTACACATCTACATCTTCTCTGAGAGACTTTCTCTATCAGAGGTTTTATGGCATGAGCTTTCACGCTTAGAGACATGAGTCTCAATACTCATCCGATTAGGATCCGAAGTAATTCTCGAAATTGCTCAGTATTCATGAGATGTGTCGTGGCCTCAGCTGGGAGACTACACATCTACATATACTCTGAGAGACAGCCTTCTCAGTCAGAGATTTATGGCATGAGCTTTCATGCATTAATGAGAGACACGAGCCTCAATAGTCATCCGATTGCCGGATCCGGAGTATAGTTTTACAATTTTACCCTTTGTCGAAAATCCACCATCTACACTTACTTTTGCAAATTCCTCAGGCCTGAATGCGATGAGGATTTTCTGCTTTCCCTCATCGCTGCTTGCAGTTGTGTCTTCGTTACTTGCACCATTATCCTCCTCAACACAAGACTGAGAACATTCTTCTGCCGACCCATCCAACTCACTCTCGTCTTTGCTAAAATCCTGTGCACAACATTTTCATTCATTCATTTTATCCTAGACTACAGCGATGACAAAGATCGTAGTTGTCTTTAAAATGTACACTTTAATTGTATAATCACAAGGCTTACAGAAGGGGTAAGAACACTGCTATCAAGCACCAATAAGGGCACTTGTAACTCTCGTGCAAGTGCCTTTACTAATCTTTCTCGATAAAGTTTATTTCCTGTAAGCAATAGTTAAAAATCAAACAATTAACCCACAAACATCCAGTACAAATACAAACAGAAGGGACTTAAGAGTCATTAGAAAGACTCTGAAGCCGTATTCTACCACTTGAAGATGCCAGCTGATTACCATAAGATGCAGTAACATCTTTATGTTTTAAATGAGAAGCAGCACATTCCAACAGTAAGTTTTTCACTACAAGAATAAGAAATTTCCGGTCAGAACAAACAACTTGCACAACACAATGTAGTAGGGTAATAATAAACCAAATGAAAGACAAAGAATTTAAATATAAACATACTTAATGTTGTAGGGAATTCTCAAGTACTCGTTCTTGAATCTTTTAATGGCAGTTGTTAATAACTTATTATGCAGCCATTCTTTTTGGTCTTCTTCTGCAAGCCGAGCATCCGCCTCAGAAAGAGTAGTAATTTGTTTTATCTCACCCTTATTTCCATCACCACCACCAGCACCACTATCAAACCCAAAAAACCTTAACCCAATATGGCTCCCAAACTGACTACTATAGTAGACAGAATAACCCTGCATTTGTAACATCAAACAGAAAACCAAATGCAGAATCCAGCTAAAGAGCAATATAAGAGGAGACGTAGAGATTACTTGTAGGCCAGTTAAAGAAAAAAACATTGAGCTGAATGCACAAGGCCAAATTGTCCCAAAAAACACAAGAAACTTACAAATGTTTGAACTCCACACTAGCAGGCCAGTTAAAGAAAAAGCATTGAGCTGAATGCACAAGAACATGTTGTCCCAGACACATAAATTACAAATGTTTGAACCCAACAGTGGAGACCAGTAAGGTGCTGCATGACAATTCCCTAATTAGTATAATAAATTGCAACCCGGAACACTACCTACGGGAACCTAGTGAATCTCGTCGACTTAACTTTTGTATTACCATCACTGAAAGATAAGTTCTCAAGCTCAAATACATAACCATTACACCCTTAAAAAAAGTTCAGTCTTTAAGATTCATTTTCGATTGGCATACATATATGAGAAGACAATTTGTTTGGTGAAGTTCCCAAACTCTTTGACTTTGTTTTGTTCAAATGATATGACTAATGAACAAGAGTGGTTAAATTGCATATTTATATTGAAAACGTAACATAAAATTCAAAATATTCAATACATGAAATCCGAAGGTTAGACCTGGTAAGAAAAACAAAGCACAACTCAAGTATGCTTACAAATTTTAGTTATCCGGAATACTTAAAGAGCGCGACAATTCAAATGAGTTGCAATCTCAACTTAATCTTCCTCAGAACTTCCCTCGCTACTATATTCACTACTGCTATCTTCCTGGTCAATATCAAGTTGTACGTGCCGAACTTGAAATGGTTCAGGACCCTTAACTGGCATTGGAGGAGCACGACGTGGTTGTTGTTCCTCAACCTTACCCGGAACAACAGCATCCAATGGGGGCAATGGAACAGGATCCCCTGGTTTCCATCCAGCTGGTGGAATAATTGGAAAATCAGCTGGCAATTCCACAGGCATCCCAGGTCGCCAACCCGATGGAATAGTAAGGTGGGGGGGGAGTAAACCTTGAACCGCTGCTAAATCACCAAGCTTATTGTTCTCTGTGGCTAATCCAGGAGCCTCCACCAATGTCTCAATGGCCTTCTCATTACTTTCTATCTTAGGTAATCCAATATCAAGATCAGCGAAATTATACAATTGTGATGCACGCATTTGTTCTTCTTGTGGGGCAGGAGGAAGAGCTCCACGAAGCGGAGCTTGCCCCGCCCCAAATTCAGGTGGTGCGAATGTAGTGTAACTAATTCTATGAGCATAAGACAGTATATCATTCAATTTCAAGGAAGTTGCAATACTAGTAGTAGTTGATGTCATTTCAGTATCATCAGAATTACCTTGTGATTTCGATCGTTTAGGTTGACGATAATCAGAGTAATCATCAACTAGAAGATCAAGAACATGCTCAGCTTCTTTAAGTTTATTCGCAAACGCAAGAATCACCGCATCTTTTGCTTTAATCTCTCGAGCAATTTTCTGTTTAGCATCTTGAAGATCAAGAATTTCTTGAAGCTCAGCAACTGATTCAAAGAGTTGAGTTTGCAGAGAAGTGAACAGCGAGATGATTTCTTTGGGAGAAGTAGGAGTAGAATCAAGCGGAGGTGGATTTAGGGTTAGGGTTTGAGAAGCTAAGAAAGTAGGAAGTGAACCACGAAAAGAAGTGAACCATGATGCTCGATTTGGGGAAACTTCAAAGAGTTTAGAAGCAAGAGAAGCCATTTGGAGGAGAAGAGATTGAGCTCTAGATAGAGGTGGGAGTAGAGAAAGTAAGGATGAAGAAGTTGTTGTTATTGTTGATGTAGGTAATGTGATTGCAGATGGGGTTTGTTGTTGTTGTTGTTGGAAATGGTTCTGCGAAGTGAGTTTAGGTGTTGCTGGGTTTGAGAATGATGGTGAATTAGGGTTTGTTAAGCCTAATCTGGCTGGAGATTGGAGAATTTGAGGTGATTGATTCTGCAACATTTTCTCTATTCGGGGGATTTTCTGGTTTTGATGAAGGGATAGCTATAAGTTAGGGTGTTTTGAATTGCTAGATGAGATGGTGTGAAGAAAAGATGCTGACTTGAATCTGGTTATGCTCAGTTCTCTTGCTCATGGAAGAATTCTCCCATTTTCTGGTGTCTAGTCTAGTGTTCTGAGGCTCGTTTGCAGTTATTATGAAGGGAAAGGAAGCCTGCCTGTTACATGTATGTGACAAGTTTGGGCTCAATCACTCCGATCCAGACCATTAAGGAAACCTATGTCACTACTTTAGACACCGTTACTATAGTCTCTGTTGTATTAGATGGTCACTTACTCAATCGGGTAATTTCTCTACTAAATTTATGTATAAAATGTTATTAGCTAATCAATGTTCTGCTATTGTTGCTCAACATAAACAATGGCTCAGGTTATGGCACATGAATATTTTACCTAAATTCAGATTGTTTATTTGGAAGTGTCTTCAAAATGTTCTGCCTTTAAAACCACATCTGTTTCAACTCAACATTGTGGAGAATGACCTTTGTCCTCTTTGTTGTTTATATCCTGAAACTTTTGAGCACTTATTTTTTTCATTGTGATTTTGCTAGAGCCATCTGGTTTCAGTTATGCCCACAAGTTTTTGCTACTGTTCACCAATTTAATTGTCTCGTGGATTTGGATTTTGCATTGGTGCGATACTAAGATTAATTTCGATGCTCGAAATTGTTTAATCTTTATATAGTTATTTTGTGGCAAATTTGGAAAGCACGTTGTAGTGCTAGTATGGAAAACAAGCGCCAATGTCCCGTAGTAACTATCCATCAAATCCGGATATTGTTCGAGTCCGACTCAAACACGAAGCTCTATTTGAGCCTTGAGAAACCTTTCCTTTCTCTTGAAACTATCTCTAATAGGCATCGTTTTCATTATTCAATGTTGCATCAATACTCGACACTTGTTTAATGTTTGTGGATGCTTCCTTGGGGAAATTGTCTTCTTCTCAGGTGTGGGATCGTCTTCTATAGAGCCAATGGTAGATTTGCGACAGCCAGATCTTTGGCAAACAAGCGCGAAATCAATTCTAGAAGGCTGAAGCTCACGCTCTTTTGTACCATTGAATGGGCTCAAGATATGCATGTTCGAATATCACTTTCATCTCGACAATCTTGCACTTGTTAATGCTATCAATGGTGATATTTCTAACATCCCTTGGACACTTTTCTCTTATGTTCAAGACTGTAAAAACGGATTAACTTCGTTAGGTAGTTCACTATGTAAATATGTGCCGCATAAAATGAATGAAGCAGCAGATGTTTTGGCTAAGTTAGCTAGGAAATCCCATGTATCTAGTGTTTGGGATAACACACCCCCTGTATGTATTAAGGATAAGCTGCTTCCTATGTTGTAATCTTTGTTCTCTGTTTCCGTTTGGTTTTAATATAATGTTACCTTAAAAAAAAAAAAAACTATAGTCTCTGTTACTTTGTTTTTGTATATAGCGTTTCTTTCCAAACCTTGGATATACTAGTATGTAATTGTGAGAAGAGATGATGGTGTTGTTTGACAATCTTCTCACATTCAATTTCATTTCTTCATTTCAATTCATAGACTCAATCGATGACCTTCTCGGCCAATAGGTAATGTAACTACTGGAAATCCAGTAGTACACCCAAATAATAACACAACAATTTTAAGACATAATTCAAGTGAGCGAAATAGAAATGTTCCTTTATTTATTAGATCGAGATGATGATAATGATATTACAAGTATTGAAACTCACTAGAACCCTAACTTACTTTCTCTCAACATGACCTCTCCAAATACCAATTTTCCAACCCCTTTTACAATGATCCAAGGTCTCTATTTATAGGCAAAACTAAGTAGTGGATTACAGCTCATTTTACTTCGCATGCAATCACACAATTCACGTGATTCTGCTTTATACTTCGCCTAAGCCATTTTCAATAAAGTTATTCCATTTCTTTCGTCGATAACTTCGGTATCTTGTCGGTACAGCTGTCCCATTTCTTGCGCAACAATTCATCTTCGCCTGAGGATATTGTTTACTTCGTTGAATATCTTCTCGTCCAGTCGTCCTTATTTCGCTTGTTAGTTGTTTGTACACATTTCGCAGATCTCTATTCAAGAATGAATTCTTACTTCGCAGATCTAATATTCGTAAAAGTGTTTCTGACACTTGATTTGACTTAT
This sequence comes from Papaver armeniacum, assembly GCA_023531295.1. Classification (NCBI taxonomy): domain Eukaryota; kingdom Viridiplantae; phylum Streptophyta; class Magnoliopsida; order Ranunculales; family Papaveraceae; genus Papaver; species Papaver armeniacum. Next base: position 763,225 of record JAJJWW010007476.1, read on the forward strand.
CACCATCATTCTTCCTCGGGGTTGACAAAAGATCTTCGATTTAAGATTTAAGATTTCCTCGTTTATTTACCTATATTTTGTGCAACCTCGTTAACTTGGTGACCATCCGTGGAAGGGTCTCGAATGTAGGTTTTTGTCAAAAATAACATCTATAAACCAAATTTTGCCTTTTTAAACCGAAATTTCCATTAATTGATAATTAAGGATGGAAAGAGAATCTCGTAATAAATTGAGAATAACCGACACATCATCCACATTCTCTTTAAAGTTTCAGTTTTTTTTCTCGCCTCCACGTCGCCACTTTCTATTGTAACCGCCTATAACCGGTTCCACTTCCTCTACCGCCTTGATGACCTGTTATAGCCGGTAATTAACTGCTTCACTATAAATACTTCGATTTCCCTTCACTTCCTTTACTTTCTCTCGATCTTCATCTTCTACCTTGCTGCTGCTGCTGCTATTGTTGCGGTTCTTCTTCTTCTGCTACCAGTTTTCTCTGCTGCAACTCTCTGTTTGTTTCCAAGTCTTTGAAACCTCTCAATCTTTGGATCAATGGCTCCCAAGAAAACCCCATCTCCAACATCGTCTATAACCCTTGAAGAATTTCAGGAAGAGTTTGAGAGAAAGGGTCTAACCCTAACCCCGGTGATCGATTCATCTGTTACTCCTCCCATTACTGCAACCAAGAATATGGAGTTGAACTATAGGTGGATTCAGTTAGAATCTTGGGCTGCTACCAGAATCATCATTATATTAGGTCAATTGAAGGCAGGTATTTCCTTTCCTTTGTACGATCCAGGTAATCCCCTCTTTTACGAGATACTGACCAAGCTCCAGCGAGGTATTTTTCAACTAAGTGGGAATGCAATCCGTATCGCGAATGAATTCGTGATTCGCTCAAAGGGTGGCCCTTTTCAGATTCCTGCATTCGCGAAGGAATATAATCCTGAACATTATAACGTAGATTCTTTTGTTCCGAACTATATCAATAAAACCATGAACACGAGGAAATATCAAAAGTGGGGTGTTAAGCTTGCTCGAAAATCCATGGATGACTCTTCTAAAGCTCTTCTCCAAGATGTGTATCCTTTTGGTCGTGGTAAGAATGATCATCTTCGTTTCTCCAATGACGAAGATTGGATGATGTGACCTCTGGTGGTCGAGGGTCCTTTGGTCTGGGGTTTGGATTCGAATGGTGAAGTTTGTTCCGGTCCTCTTCCCGAGCATAGTCATTTCGCAGCTTATGAGCCTGGGAGGCTCAGATGGCCCGAGATTCCAGTTGGGTAGCTTCCGTTCCCTTTCTAATTCATTTACTTCCCTTCTATTAGTTTCTGATTTTATTTTTCTTGCTCTAGTATTCTACCCCTCCAGATGGCTTACTCAAGGATCGCAAGAATAAGGATGCTACTACCGACTCTCCTGCTTCGGAACAGGTATCATTTTAGTTGTTTATCTCAGTGCTTCTGTTATTAGATTATTCTCTAACTCCTTATGTCTCAGGATGATGAGCCCGTTGGCCCTAAAGCTGCCACAGGGTCTACTATGGGGGGGTTAAAGGAAGCGTGATCGTTCCCTGGTTCCTCCCTCTACTGATAAGGTATTTTTCTTTTCTCTACTTCGCAATTCTTTTCCTTCAGGCGGTTTTTAACTTCTCCTTTTGCAGGGTGATTCTTCTGATCCTCCCAATGCTCCTGCCCATCCGAAGCTCCAACATAGAGTCTTGAATCTAGCTGCACTTACCCAAGTCAAGGATTCTAAGATAGCCTCGAGTCAGTCTACTCCCCCTCCTCCTCATAAACATCAATCGACTGGTCTTCCTCAAGAAGTTATTCCTCCCAAGTCAACAGATGGTTGAGCTCCTCCCTTTCTACTCCAATTATTGAGGTGAAAGATTCTCCGGACAAGCCTTCCAAGGATAAGAAGGGGAAAACAAGGACAAGAAGAAGGTTTACGAAGTAAAAGATCCTGCCTACGTCCCTGACATGGATTTTCGGAAGAAAATCTTCATTTCGGCTCGGGAAAATGCTTCTATCAGATCGCCTGCTCTTGAATCCTTGGCTTCTTTTAGTTCTGGTACTTTCTTGGCTGAGGATCAGTCCTTCTTAGTGAACTCTTCGTTGAATCTGTCTCTTCAGCAACATGCTGCTGTAATGGGCTTGGTGAGTCTTAACTTTTCTTTTCTTAGTGTTTCGTGAATCTTTCTTTTAATTTTCCTTTTCATTTCGCAGGAGTTTAACCGTCATATTGCTAATCTCGTTGAGACCAGAATGTCTCGTGAACGATTGAAAAGTTCTGGTGCTCGTATTCGAGAGCTCGAAAAGGAACTCGTTGAGGAGAGGAAATACTCGTCCCAGCAAGAGAAGAAAGTTGATGAGCTTCGCAGTAAGTTCCCTTTTCTTGTGTGTTTAATTCTTGCCTTAGTCTTATCTCTTTTATTTTCTTATTTTGCTCTTCGTCAAGCTCGATGTATGAAACGTCAAATGGATGCTTCTGAGGCGAAAGACTTGCTTGGAAATCTTACAACCCAAATCGACAGTTATGTGTCTGAGAACGAGATCTTAAATGAAAAAGTTGAGACTCTGTTTTTGCAAGTGGATCGTTTGGCTACTGAATCTGCGAATAATGAAGAACTAAAATTTCATCTTCATAAAGAGAAGGAAGACTTGAGGGTTGAGCTACAACGAGTCGAAAATCTTCTTACTACTTCGAGGAATCTCCATTCTTCATCTTTAACTTTGGTTAAACGGTTAGAAGAAGATAAAACGCGCATAATCAAGAGGAAAGACAAGTCTGTAGCTGATGTTCGTAAATCTCATAACGAAGTTAATGATCTGAAAATTGCTAATGATCGTCTGAGGGACGAAGTAGCTTTTCTTATTTCTTGTTTAGAAGAGTATCAGGGTAAAAAACGTGCTAACCCTTCTTCGGGATCCAAACCCGCAAAATCTTCCAAGAATAAGGGTTCTGTTATAATTCGCAGTAACTAAGATGATTCTGAGTCTGGTCATGGTAAAGGATGGGATAATTCATATCACGAATTATGTATTCAACTTGAAGCTTCAAATCTTGAAATTTCTAGACTTGATCATTTTAATGCTGACATTCAAAAGACTTTGGGTTCTACTATCTTTCAAAAGGAAGGTAGTTTTAGATGTCATAGGCAGCTTTTCGTTTTACATTGTACTCTACTTCTTAAGTTTCTCACTTCTTTCCTTTGTCTTCGCAGAATCTGAGCAACACTTCAAGAACCAAATTATCCATATAACCCGCGAGAGAGATGGTCTGAGAAATGAAGTTTCCAAGCTCAAGGAAGATATTCAGTGTTTGAACGAGGATTTCGCTAAAATGGAGAAGGATGCTGCTAAAATTGCAAAGATGACCCGAAGGAATGCTCAAGATGCTAAGGTCAAGCTTTTCAACGAGTTCTGTGATTCTCGCGGAATTCCTCATGAACCTCTTGATCTTGAAATTTTATCTGAAGATGAGCCCTCCGATGATGACGAGAAAACTATCTCTGACGAAGGGGGGGAGTGATGAAGATACTGACGATGATGAAGAATTCGAGCTCAAAGTTACGAAGGTCAAAGCTTCAATTCTTTCAAAGACACCTGGTGGACCTTCATCCTCGGCGAATCCTCCTAATCAATCTCATGATGCTGGTACTACTGAAGTTGAAACTTCTGGAGCTGGTGGTGGGACTGTCGAAGAAGAAACTGGTGGTGCTATCAAAACAGAAGCCATTGGAGCTACTCCCATTCAACAACTACCTCTTCAGCCTTGACTTACTTCTTTAGCCTTGCTCTTTTGTTCTTGACATTTTACTTTTCTTAACATTCTCTTTAGAATCTGGGCGCTCCCAAGCTTGGGGGCATAACATTTCGGATCTCTTGTGCCTTTAATATTATCTTCCTCTTTTGGCTTCTTTATCTGTTTCAAAATTTCTATTGCATACTTGAAGTAAATATAATCAATAGGGTTAGAATATACCTCGTATAATTATAATTTGACATCTGAAATGACTTATGTGTTATGATGTTGTAGATGGTGGATTTTCGACAAAGGCTAAAATCGTAAACCCATAATTATAAGTATTCCTGATCCAGCAATCAGACGAATATTGAGGCTCATGTCTCTTATCGAAAGCATGAAAGCTCATGCCACAAGAATCTCTGATTGAGAATACTGTCTCTCAGAGTATATATGGATATGTAGTCTCTCAGCCGAGGCAACGGCATATCTCATGAATACTGAGCAATTTCAGTAACTACTTCTACATATAATCGAAATATTAGACGGCTCCTAGACAGACTTGCTGCTAGTATAGAGCAATAACGTCTTCAGGATGTAACAATGTTTTCCCTGACTATATGAAAGAAATATGACGCTTCAACAAGCTCATAACACTAGATTCCTGAATAATTAATGCTCCTAGACGATCGTACTAGTACTAGTATAGAGCCATCAATTAATTATTCTCAAAATCAATAAATTCATTAACTGAATCCCTGGAAAATATTCAATATTTTCATAATATTTCGTTACTTCAATTTATGGTTCTTCCCAGCAGAATTCTATGGGTTAGTAATAAATATTCAATACACGGGCATCTGAGCTACCTTTGAGTAAGCCCCGATCACGGTGCAAGTGTATTTAACAATAATGCACTAACGAGCACCTGAACACACGAATGAGTATTTCAAAATACGACGAGACGATGAACCTATGCAAAATAGGAAGAAAATAATAAATAATAAAATATTAATCAAGGCGCTAGGGGATTTGGGCTCACTTAGGATGGCGATCATGACGTGACCATTCCCACGCCCAAATTCTATATTTTATCATATTTTTATTATTTTCCTTGATCTCATGAAAATCCTTTCATTTGAACAAATATCCTTTGTTTTAAGGAAACTCCTCAGTTTCATGGTGTTTCCTTCAAATCATGAAATAATATAAAATTGGGAAAGGTGTCACGGGACTGCTAGTTGGCCGGCTATGCCCTAGTCATGGCCGGTCCCACACCTCATGAATCCTCAATATTTTATTATTATTTCCCTAATTTCATGAAAACTCCTTAATCTCATGATATTTCCTTGATCCCATGAAAAATAATATAAAATTAGGGCCATACCAGGACATAGCCGTAGGTCATGCCCTATTGGCCCCACATGTCTTATTTTATTATTATTATATTTTTCATGTTTCCTTAATCCCATGAAATTCCTTGATTTCATGATTTTCCTTCAAATTATGAAAATTCCTTCAAATCATGAAATAATACATAAAATTAGGGAAAACTCACGGGACCGGGCCCTAGCCGGCCAATCATGCCCAAGACGGTCCCACACGTCCCTTATTTTATTATTATTATTTTTTATGTTTTCCTCATCTCATGGAAACTCCTTGATTTCAACAAAACTCCTTGGTTTTAACAAACTCCTTGAAAACATAATAAAATTAGGAAAAATACCATGGGACCGGCCCCTTGGCCGGCCGGCCATGTCTTGGCCATAGCCGGTCCCACACTTTATGATTCCTTCATTATTTTATTATTTTTCCTTCATCTCATGAAGTTTTCACGGTCTCAGCAAAAATCCCTGATTTCTTCATATTTTCTCAAAATGTTGCTCAAACGCACACCAGAAAATATCAAAATTCTCATAAATAAGATACGAACACTTTGGTGACGTGAGCATGTTACCTTGACCGACCAGGGTTGGCTCTTTGGCTTGCAAGAGGCCGGTCCCATGTAGTTTGACAATTTTGACCTAATTTGCGCAATTGCACGTATTAGGTCCAAAACTCTTCCAAACAACTTGGAACTTCATAAGACAATCAATATTCGATCCCGTGACTACCCATGGCCGGTTTCATGACCCCTTGGTCGGTCCCTCACATCTTCATAATTAATTAGGTTTTATTACCCAAGGTTCAGATGAGCATTATTTTAATAAATGTTTAAACCAGCATTTAATCATCCTTTCATCAAATCAACTGGTCTTCAGGAGACCTTGATATTTGCTCACAAGAGCATCTGGGCACTACATGGTTGATCCATAATCCCATGTAGCCGGTCCCTCCTTCGCTCCGTGGTTAATTTTCAATAAACCATCAGTTAATCATCAATTGATCAAATTAGGGTTTTGAGTCCAAGGTTCATAATTCCATATTCAAACGCTAATAATTTTTACGTTGATCCCGTGATCAACATTTTATTTATCATACTCGGTTCAATTGCCAGTATCTTATTTGGTCATGCTACCAATAATTCATCGAATGAGCAACATTTGCTCAAACCAAGGAATACTGGTTCAACTATCAGTATTCAACAATTCATTGAATGAGCAATATTTGCTCATGTTAGCTTATTCACGCATCATACCTATGTATCAGCATACATGTTCAATTCATGAACCTCAGAATATTTTCAAATCACGTTCGACTCAACAAAACAATGACTCATCGTCCCATGAAGTCATGAAGTCAGCAACTGACTAACTAAATACACGTATGCCTTGCAGACTCCATAATCACACGAGACACCAATCGTGTTATATGGGGGGATATTAACTAGGGTTTTGGTCTGGCGGTCTACGGCACGTGTGTTCATACACACGATGAGAATGTGAGCAAGTCGTGCAATCAGTTGAAGGAGTTAACAAAGTAGTGGATGGAAAATCAACCAAGTCTCCGCACGTTGAGCAACTGGTTTTAACACGATTTCCACTTCCCCATTCTTTGATTCCATCAACTGTCACACTTCATGAGATCATGGTGTTTTCAATTCCAGCAATATAAATAAATCTCTGAATCATGATTGAAACAAGGATAATCTCACGTCAAACAGACAACACGAGATTGACAATCCAACTCTCAATAGATCAAATTCAATCATTCAAAACTTATCTTATTTTCAGAATACACAACACACCTACAATCTTCGATCACCATTGATCTCACAAATTTCTCAGCTTCCCTCCTACAAACCGACCCATCCTCTCTTGTGACCGAATTTACTCTGGAACGGCCATTGTCTTGGTTTAGGCCGGAGTACTACAGATTGATCTCTCGAATTCAAAGCACTCCCTTCTTACAGTGCATATGTGTGAGGTTAAGCATTTCGCTCGGTTCAAGGAGTCTCCTCCGCGCGATCATCTCCTCAATTCCGTAAAAACCAGCGAATCGTTTTTCCCCATCTAAAAATGTATTTGTGATTGTATGTAATTTAGACTTGCGAGGTTAATTATCATTCTTGAAAGCAAAAATATTAAACTTTCCCTTGACATCTTTCTGCCCCTAGCATGCAAATTGATTATATACACATATAATATATACTTGCCTCTGTTTTTGCTTTCAAATAAATATAATTTGTGTGAAGGAAATACTCAAAATAATAAAAAATATAAACGTATATACTTGCCTCTTATTATTTTGTGGAGTTCCGAAGCATACCTATAATTCGTTGCAGTTTCAAAGCATACTTGTACTTCGTGGTTCATTAATTATCCTTCCTTGCTTCAGTTCAATGTCAGTTTGAATATTCTGCCCTTTGTATGTGATGTTTGTCTTTTGTAATTCGTCATTCCCTGCAACATTAGTTGTTACTTTATAGCAATAATGTATTATACAGAAGTAATTTGCCTCTTGTGTTTGTTTCGTAGTTTTGCCTCTTGTTTTCATATTATTTTGCTCTTGTTTTGAATTTTTATTTTTATTTTTTCTTATTGTCGATTGTGAGTTGTTATTTTGAGGTCTTATTGCGCCTCTTAATTAAGGTCTTATTGCGCCTCGCCCTGTTTTCGGGACATTAATTTGCGACGAAGTCTCAGGCGCTCTTTATTCTTACGAATAAAGATCCATCAACCTTGCCTTAACTTTCTCGTTGAGGACTTACTTCGTGACAATACGACAGGCCTAATTACTCCCATGAATAATAGCCCCATGATATTGCCGTCTTTTTTGGTCACACTGCTCCCTAATCTGGAGGGTGACGTCCCTTTATATTTCCCCTGATTGCCCCTTCAAGGAGGTTAACCCTAACATGCATGTTGGTCTCCTCCCATCCGGTTATTACAACAGTCAGTTGTTTTCATGACTTCTTTTCCCTTCGCCGATATGGCTCATGGTTACGAAGTCACACCCTAGGTGGGGTTTCTTTGGGACCGAGTGCATCGTAGCCAGGACTTGCCATACGGTCATGGCCGGTAACGCTCCAGACGTCCCAGGTACCCGCAGCTCGAATACGTCGGCGCCCTAGTCATATTTCTGCACTCCTTACCGAAGGCCGTCACAAAGGGACCCTCAGCGGATAGGTCTTATTATTTCCCCTATTTTATATCTCTGAGATTTGTTCATGACGTGCGTTAGGTCTTATCATTGCCTCTTGCACTTTTGTACGAACTAGGGTACACGCCATGGATTCCCAGCCTTCCTAGGCGAAGGGTTTAAGTTTCCATAGAAACTGTTTTATTTCGTGGGTCTTATCAGCCTCCTAATGTGAGGTCTTACTTGCCTATTGAAAATGTCTTTTTTTGCCCGATTGCTTTTCTTCGTGAATATGTAAAAGATATTTCATTATATATTTTACTGGTAAGTACATATCTTTTTTTTTATTGTTTATTCGCCAGTACAATGCAGAACTATGGATAATATTTTTTGATATAAATTGGATTCCATGGGTGATCCAATCTCCGATCTTGCATTTCGACTTCGCCATATGTTATGTTACCTTCATTATCTGTGTCTTTTCCTTGGCAATCCGCAAGCTCGTAGGCACCATTACCCACAACTCTCTTCACAATGTATGGACCTTCCCAAGTGGTTCCAACTTTCCTCCTTCCCCTTTTTGATAAGGTGGGATTTCTCACAACACCAATTATCCTGGTACAAAGCTTCGTTCCTTTACCATATTGTTGTACTCTTGAGATATCCTTTGGTGATAATTCGTCATGTGTTGTAGTGCAGTTTCTCTATTTTCCTCCAAGTCATCCAACTTTGCAGGAATCATATATATCTGAGTTAAGGCCCCCTTTCCATGCCTCTTGCTTTGTTGTGGGGATAATTATTTCGGTGGGTAACACTGCCTCTACTCCATATGTCAAACAGAAGGGGAACATTCGTGTCGCATCTCGCATGGTCGTTCTATAGGACCATATATAGTACGTTTGGGACTTGCTCGCACCATCCTTTATGGTGGCCTTATAATTTCTTCTTTAACGTGGTTGCTATTGTCTTGTTCGTCGCCTCCTCCTGCCCATTACTCTGTGGATATAACGAAGTTGACTTTCCTGATTATATCTTGAATGCATTGTACATCATCTGCACGTTTTTACCCTCAAACTGCTTCCCATTATCAGAGACGATTTGCACAGGAATCCTGGATCTGCATATGATGTGCTCAAGAATAAAATCATATACATCACCATATCGTGTATGTTGTAATGGTTTAGCTTCGACCCACTTCGTGAAATAGTTTGTGGCTACTATTAAATATCTTCGCTGCTTACTCCCAGTCACGAATGGTCCCACGATATCTATGCCCCACATGATGAACGTCCAAACACTCAGTATGGAATTTAAACTCGTATCTGGTGCGTGTATCCGTTTACCAAATCTTTGACATGCTTCACATCTCGTGGCAACATTCTTTGCATCATTATGCATGTGTGGCCAAAAATATCCTTGTGCCTTAGTTTTATGAGCCAAAGATCTCGTACCGTTGTGATTACCAGCATCACCATAGTGTATTGCCTTCATTATTTCAATCCCCTCCTTTTGCGACAAACATCTTAGCAATGGGCCCAAGAATGACCTTCAGTACAGGATTCCTTCTCGCAATTCATAATTCGTGGCTATGACTTTAATTTTGTGTGCTTCAAACCTATCACGAGGTAAATCTTCTTTCTCCAGATATCTATACATGGGAGTTCGCCAATCTTCATCATCTAGCTCTGTTTCTTCCTCTTCATTTTCCACGAGATCTTTGTATCTTCGTTTTCTTTTCTCACTGACGGTTGCATTAATCGCTCGATACAAATATGTTTGATTGAGGAATCGATAATCATTGAAGCTATGAAAGATAAAGCATCAGCATGTATGTTATTTCCTCTGCATACGTGCCTCCAGATTACACTTGGTATTCATGAAGAATATTCTTTCACGAGTTGTAAATATTTATTCATCGTGGAGTCACTTGCATTATATCTCCCTTCAATCTGCTGGACCACCAATTGCGAATCACTGGTTATTCGTATCTCTTCTAACTCCATTTCATTAGTTATCCTCAAAGCGTGTACCACTGCCTCATACTATGTTTCGTTATTGGTTGCTTTATATTCTAATCGAAAGCAGTAAACTATTCGTGCCCCTCCTGGCGAAGTGAATACTATTCCCATGCCTCCACCTGAACTGTTTGAAGATCCGTCAACAAATATTTTCCATCTTCGCGGATGATTTTCTTTGAGTAGGTCCTCTGGGTCTGGGCGATCCTCATCCATATCCATTATCTCCTTTACTCCTTCATCTTCTTCCGAAGGAAATTCAACAACTATATGTGACTTCGTACTTCAGCCCAAATTGATCCATTTGAGTATTCCAGGGCTAGTATCAGTTTCTCGATCTTCGGATAATTTCTCTCAGCAGAATTAAAAGTCTTGTTGATATAAAAGATTGGCTTTTCTACTCCTTCATCCGAGCGAAGTAAAACTGCACTGAGGGCATTTGATGTAGCTGCGAGACAAATTACTAATTCTTCTCCAGGTTCTGGTTTTTGTAAGATAGACAACTTAATGAGATATTCCTTTATGTTCTGCAAGGCTTGTTCGCACTCCTGTGTCCATGTGAATTTTTCTCCTTTCTTTAAGATATCGAAGAAGTATTTACACTTGTCCGAAGACCTTGAAATGAATCTTCCTAAAGCTGTTAACTGTCCATTTAATTTTTGCACATCTTTTACAGTGGCTGGTGATGGCATGCCTAGTATGGATTGAACCTTAGTCGGATCCACCTCATTTCCTTTCTTCGACACTATATGCCCCAAGAACTTCGCTGACTCGACTCCAAGGATACACTTCGTAGGATTTATCTTAATCTTGTATGCTCTCATTTTTTCAAAAACCTCCTTCAAATCTTCCACATGGTCTCCTGATTCTTTAGTTTTGACGAGCATATCGTCAACGTAAACTTCCAACTTCGTGTTTACCCATTTGGCGAAGATCTTTTCTACCATTCGCTGGTATGTAGCCCCTAAATTATTCAATCCAAAGGGCATTCTTGTATAACAATATAATCCTCTTGGAGCGAAGAAAATTGTATGTTCCTGATCTTCTTCTGCGAGTGGTATCTGATTATAAACTGAATATCCATCCATTAATGAGAGCCGATGATATCTTGATGCTGACTCCACCATCTGTGGTATGTTTGGTAAAGGGAAGCTATCTTTCGGACAAGCAGTATTCAAATCACTGAAGTAGATGCATATTTGTATCCCTTTGTTTTTCTTCGGCACTATCACCGTTTTTGCAATCCACTCTGGATACTTTGCTGGTCGTATAATTCCCGAATCCATCATCTTTTGAAGTTCCTTTTCTATTTGCTCATGATAAGTGGTTGCTATTTTTCGTATTCGCTGTCTTATTGGTTTGATTGCTGGGTTGAGATTTAATTTGTGACAAGCAACTAGTGGATCAATCCCTGGCATTTCATTCATACTCCATGCAAATACATCGTGATATTCCCACAACAGTTTATTAATTTTTCTTCTGAGTCCACCTCCATCTTCGTCCCAATCTTCACTATTTTCGGTTCTTCGTTAGCTCCCAAATTTACCTCCTTTGTGGGTTCTACTGCTGCGAAGTTCATGATTGGATCTCCGAGTGGAGATGGTTCCTTTAACTGCTATAAGGGGTCTCCCTCCTTTTCAGGAATCTCGCTTGGTATTGCCCATATTTATTTTGCCTTTGTCATGTATACCATCAATTCTTCTTCCTTCTTTGCCTCCAATACCCCCTTCTTCTGTTCTTTTTTCCTTTTTAAATTCTCTTCGTAATTGTGGACATCCTTTTCGTTGCAGTCTCGCGCATCCTTTTGATCTCCTTTTATCTCGCCTATTCCAGTCGGCATTGGGAACCGTATTGCTTGATGAAAGGTCGATGCAACTCCCTTTGTTCCATGTATCCATGGCCTGTCCATAAGGGCATTATAAGGCGAGTCTACATTTACCACACAGATAGTAACTTTCGTTTACAGCTCTCCTACGAAGATCTTTACAACCAACTCGCCTTTTGGTTTTGATGCAACTCCATTAAATCCATATATATTGTAAGTAGATGGCACGAGGTCAGAATATTTGTATCCCATGGTCTTGAATGCGTGATAAAAGAGAATATCGACTAAAATCCTGGTGTCCACTAAGATCCTGTCTATCGCCCATGTCTTCCTGTCTCTCGTAGGATCATCCTCCCATCTTGAATGCTTACCAAAGGTTAAGGTTATAACCAATGGATCCGTGTGCGAAGTTCCTCCTTCGGGTGCGTCCATAGCTAAAAAGGAAATCGCCCTTTTTTTCCATTCTTCCAATGGTCCTTTCTTCGCGACGCTGAATATTTCGTTCCCATCAAAGTCCCTCTTATGCACCCTCTTAAGCACATTATCGTGAAAATCCTGGATGTTCTTCGCGGAATGTATTATGGAACAATTCAGTCTTTGTGCCCCTCTATCTATCTCGATTCGGTATACTTGCGCACCTTGTTGATATTGATTATTTTCTCGTGGAGGTGGTGGAGGCAGTGGTGCCTGATTTTCCAAAAAGTGGGCGAGCTTTCCCTGATCGATTAAACGAAGTATTATTCTTCAGATATTTCTGTAATTGTTCGTATAGTGCCCGTGAAAAACGATGATATCTGCAAAACTCGTGACTCCTGCTTCCTGGTGGTGGTTCCATCCCCAAGTTTGGTGGAGCGGGAATTTCTTCAGTCAACACAATCGCCTCCCATACTTTCTCCACGGTTGTATTGAGCCTGGGGAGCTTCACATCCTCGAATGCTGGTGCATTTGGTCTTATTTATCCATATCTTTGACCTTGGTTATTCCTTCGCTGACTTCCTGAATTATTGCCTCGCGGCTCATAGTTTCTTTGCATTGGTTCTTCGTATCTAGGGTTTTGATCAATCCATTCTTGATCTCCGCTCGACACAGCTACTAGCTTCACAGGAATTATATTTGAGGGTTCCCCTCTTTCATATTTTGAATCATTTTCTACCGCATTTGTCATTTGTGGTAAAAGATGAGAACCTCCTTCCTTCGATGGAATTGGCGGGAATTCGCTAACTTCACTTTGCTTCTCCTCCAGGGCTATGTATTCCTCCTGGTACTCCCTCAATTCATTCATCGTTAACAAATTTTGAATTATGAATATTTGGGTGTACAAGGGGTCCGTCGGGACCAGGGCATTCATGAAGGCTAGAATAAAGTTCTTCTCATCAACTCTTCCGGCGAGTTCACTACATATAGTCCTCCATCTCGTCACTAGACCTCGCAGACTTTCTCCTGGTCTTCGCCTCAGATTAAACAAGGTTTCAATTCCCGGCCTCAGCATGTTATTACTTATATAAGTTGTTAGAAATATCCTCTGCAAGTCTCTAAACGAGGAAATTGACCTTTCTGGCAATCCATCAAACCAAGCCAATGCTTCTCCAGTCAGACTCGCCGGAAAATATTTACACATCACTGCTTCATTTTGTCCCCATTGCATCAAGGAGAGAGTGTACTACTTCAAATGTTTTACTGCTAACCCACTGAATATGCTTCCGAAGGTTGGAAACGTACATCTCGCGGGAATCCTTGCTTGCAATACTTCGTGTGTAAACGGAGATTTGTCGGCTTCTTCTATTGCCTCTGCTAGTTGCACTCTCCCTCCTCTTCGCGAGTTGTTTATTACTGACCTCATGTCTCGTAATTCATTCAAAACTGTTTGATTTAAATTTCCTCCACCTTCTTCGCGCGTGTTTCTTATTTCCTCGTCATGCCTTCTTTCATCCTCGCGTCTTCTTTCTTCTTCGCGTCTCCTTTCATCCTCGCGTCTCCTTTCTTCTTCATACAGTCTTTCCTCTTCGCGCCTTTCTCTCTTCTTCATGTAATCTTTCTTCTTCGCGCCTTCTCTCTTCTTCAAATCTTCGTCTTTGATCTTCCCATCTAGTTTCTTCCAATGCTCTTCTCAACTCTCTTTCTTCGATGTTTTCTCTTCGACGTCTCCTTATTCGCTCTCTTCTTTCCTCATTTTTCCTTTCTTCATCCTCGTTATTTTCGGGTATATCGTCTCTCTGGCGTAAATTCCTTCTTGCTGACGAACATGTACTCGAATCTGAGTCTCCTCCTCGTGGGTCATTGGCTGTTCTTTCTTCATTAAGTTGACGATTTTGTTGCATTAAAGTGGCATTCTGCCTTGCAAGTCTAGTTCGCTGCTCCACTAGGTCTCTTTCTCTCTCTCTTTCTTGACGAAGTGTTTCCCTCAACTGCTCCAACGACATGCTTTCTTCATTAATATTTTGCTCCGTTTCCTCGCCAATTGGTTCTTCTCCTACAATTGTTTCTGTATCAGTAGTATGGATCGATCCGTGTGGACCGCCGTTCTGCCGTTGATTCACATCACGTCTTTCTCCTGCAGCTGATGTCTCTCCTATCTCCATTCTTCTTCCTATTTTTGCTTCTAAACGCTTGCTTCTCCTTGATGCTATTACGTGCTTTGCTCGATTTGGTACTCTTGCCATCAACCAACTTCAACTGATTTCTACGAATCAACTACTACTCACCGATTCGTTGATGATCTTTAGCTAATGAAATAAAGTTAACTTTGCTATAAACTTTAAGATAAATTTTCCTTTAAGATCTTAATGAGCTCTTCAAGATAGAACTCAAAAACTACTATACTTTTCAAATCTCAAACAAGAACCAAACATCTAAGGTTTTCGAAATCAAACTTTCATGAAAAATAACTCGTTAAAATTCAAATAAAAAGAACTCAAGAACAACTTCAACTTTATCTCAAGATCTCTTGTGAGAGTAAACTCTCAACCTAAGTTCCCTGTTTCTGGACGCCAAAATGTAACTACTGGAAATCCAGTAGTACGCCCAAATAATAACACAACAATTCTAAGAAATAATTCAAGTGAGCGAAATAGAAATGTTCCTTTATTTATTATATCGAGATGATGATGATATTACAAGTATTGAAACTCACTAGAACCCTAACTTACTTTCTCTCAACATGACCTCTCCAAATACCAATTTTCCAACCCCTTTTACAATGAACCGAGGTCTCTATTTATAGGCAAAACTAAGTAGTGGATTACAGCTCATTTTACTTCGCCGACAATCACACAATTCACGTGATTCTGCTTTATACTTCGCCTAAGCCATTTTCATTAAATTTATTCCATTTCTTTCGCCGATAACTTCGGTATCTTATCGGTACAACTATCCCATTTCTTGCGCAACAATTCATCTTCGCCTGAGGATATTGTTTACTTCGTTGAATATCTTCTCGTCCAGTCGTCCTTATTTCGCTTGTTAGTTGTTTGTACACATTTCGCAGATCTCTATTCAAGAATAAATTCTTACTTCGCAGATCTAATATTCGTAAAAGTGTTTCTGACACTTGATTTGACTTATCACTGTCATTCTTCCTCGGGGTTGACAAAAGATCTTCGATTTAAGATTTCCTCGTTTATTTCGTGCAACCTCGTTCGACCACGTGGCGAGTAGGTTTTCTGTACCTACATGTAACGTACAGATTAACTGTCATCTAGAAGTTATCACATGTACAGCAGATACGAGCACATGTTGAGACACACATACACTCAGATTCTCTGACACACACACTCACCCCCCCCCCCCCACACCTCCCGCAAGTCTGGGGTCTATGAGGCAGAGACACTGAGCTTGTCTCGCAAAGTGAATAAAGTCTTTGTGAAGATATATGTTATTTGATCTTGAGTCGATAGAAAACGCACATCCAAGCCTTTGATGCCACAAGATCCCTGACATAGTGAAAAACTATCTCTATATGTTTCTTATATTATGAAAAATGGGATTAGTTGTCAAGTTAGTAACTCCCATATTGTCATACCAGAACATGCCACTCTTGGAGAGGAGAATTACAAATCATGAAGTAGAGGTTGAACCCACACAAGTTCAGATGTAGCATCAGCCAATACCCTATATTCAGCCTATTTATTTGATCTGGAGACAGACTTTTGTTTCCTTGAGCACCATGAAATCAATTTTAGACCAAGAAAAATTGTCATTCCAGCTGTAGACCTTCTAGCTGCCATGTCACCATCCCAGTCTGCATCTGAATATGTCTACAACTGTAGAGAGAAGGATCTTTTAAATTGCAGACCATGTGTGAGAGTACCTTGTAAGTATCTGGGAATGCGTTTCACAGCTGACCAATCAGCATCAGATGAGGTATGTATATGTTGAAAAGCTCTGTTAACAGCAAAAGCTCTGGTCGTGTAAGAGTTGCATACTGAAGGGCACCCACTGTGCTTCTAGACAAAACAAGATCCTCAAAAGGAGTAGTAATAGGTGCAGTTGTAGGATTTGAGGTATGAGTGGTGCAAGACTTAGTAGTATTCATCTTAGTTTACATTAGCAGATTAGAGATATGTTGCTCTTGAGATAATAAGACACCAGTAGAGTTCTTAGTTGCCTGGATACCTAAGAAAAAATGCAGCTCACCCAAATCCTTGATAGCAAATTGATTGATCAAAGCTAAAATCAACTGACCAATTGCAGAAGGAGAGCTTTCCATCACCAGAATGTCATCTACATAGATGGGAATATAAAGAGCAGAAGAACTGGTCACCTTGAAGAAAGGATATGTGTCAGTCTTGGAAGAATTAAAACCATTTTTGACAAGAAACTGACTCAGTTTTCAAACCAAGCTTTTGGAGCTTGTTATAAACCATAAAGAGACCTTTGAAGCTTGCACACATGATTTGGAAGCAGCTTGTCAGCATATCCTGGTGGTTGAATCATGAACACATCCTCTGATAAATGACCACACAAAAATGCATGTTTGACATCCAATTGCTTGATTTGTCATTTCTTGTAAAGAGAGATGAAAAGTATTATCCTTACAGTAGTTAGTTTGACTACAAGACTGAAAGTATCCTGATACTCATTTCCTTCTACTTGATTATATCCCTTTGGAATTGTAGATGGGGCAAAACGATTTGCTGGTTTTTATGGAATTGAGGAGACGACCGTACGGAGGAGACTCCTTGAACCGAGCGAAATGTTCAACCTCACACAGATGCACTACAAGAAGGGAGTGCTTTTAATTCGAGATATCAATATGTAGTACTCCGGCCTAAACCAAGACAATGGCCGTTCCAGAGTAAATTCGGTCACAGGAGAGGATGGGTCGATCTGTAGGAGGGACGCTGAGAAATGTGTGGAATCAATGGTAATCGAAGATTGTAGGTGTGTTGTGAATTCTGAATATGATAAGTTCTGAAAGATTGAAGTTACTCAATTGATGAGTTGTTGAGCTCGTGTTGTCTGTAAGATGTGAGATTCTCGTTATCCTTTCAATCATGATTCAGGGACTTATTTATATTGTTGAAATTGTAGACACCATGATCCCATGAAGTGTGACAGTTGATGGAGTCAAGGAGTGGGGAAATGGAAATTGTGTTTGAAACCAGTTGCTCATCGTGCGGAGACTTGGTCGATTTTCCATCCACTACTTTGTTAACTCCTTCAACTGATTGCACGACTTGCTCACATTCCATCGTGTGTTTGAAACACACGTGCCGTAGACCGCTTGAGACCAAAACCCTAGTTAATATCCCCCATGTAACACGATTGATGTCTCGTGTGATTGTGGAGTCTGCAAGGCAGACGTGTATTTAGTTAGTCAGTTGATGACTTCATGACTTTATCGGACGATGAGTCCTTGTTTTGTTGAGTCGAACGTGATTTGGAAATATTCTGAGACTCGTGAATTGAACATGTCTGTTGAGACAGAGATATGATGTGTGAATAAGTTGACATGAGCAAATATTGCTCATTCGATGAATTGTTGAATATTGATAGTTGAACCAATATTCCTTGGTTTGAGCAAATATTGCTCATCTGAGCAAATATTGCTCATTCGATGAATTATTGGTAGTATGACCAAATAAGATACCGGTAATTGAATCGAGTATGATAAATAAAATGCTGATCACGGGATCAACATAAAATTATTAGCGTTTGAATCTGGAATTATGAACCTTGGACTCAAAACCCTAATTTGATCAATTGATGATTAACTGATGGTTTATTGAAAGTTAACCACGAAGCTGAGGAGGGACCGGCTACATGGGATTATGGATCAACCATGTAGCGCCCATATGCTCACGTGAGCAAATATCAAGGTCTCCTGAAGACCAGTTGATTTAATGTAAGAATGATTAAATGCTGGCTTAATCATTTTTAAAATAATGCACGTCTGAACCTTAGGTAATAAAACCTAATTAATTATGAAGAGGTGAGGGACCGACCAAGGGGTCATGAAATAGGCCCTAGGTGGTCACGGGATCGACTGACGATCATTCTATGAAAATCCAGAATTATTTGGAAGATTTTTGGACCTAATACGTGCAATTGCGCAAATTAGGTCAAATGGTGTAAATACGCGGGACCGGCTCCTTGCGAGCCAAAAGCCAACCTTGGTCGGTCAAGGTAACATGCTCATGTCACTAAAGTGTTCGTATCTCAGTTCTGAGAATTTTGATATTTTCAGATGTGCATTTGAGCAATCATTTGAGAAAATATGAAGAAATCAGGGTTTTTGATGAAACCGTCAAAACTTCACGAGATGAAGGAAAAATAATAAAAGGGTGAAGGAATCATGAGGTGTGGGACCGGTCATGGCCAAGGCATGGCCGGTCGGCCAAGGAGCTTGGTCCCACACATTTTTTTCCAATTTTTTATAATATTTTCATGATTTTAGGGAAATATGATAAAACCAAGGAATTTGTTAAAACCAAGGAGTTTTTGTTGAAATCAAAGAGTTTCCATGAGATGGAGGAAACAAAAATATTAATAATAATAAAATAGGGCATGTGGGACCGGCTTGAGCATGGTTGGCCGGCTAGGGCCCCGTCCCGTGGGTTTTCCCTTATTTTATGTATTATTTCATGATTTGAAAGAATTTTCATAATTTTTGAAAGAATTTTCATAATTTGAAGGAAATATCATGAAATCAAAGAATTTCATAAAATTAAGGAAATATAAAAATAATAATGATAAAATAAGGGGTTTGTGGGACCGGCTAGGGCATGACCAGCCAGCTTGGGCCCGGTCCCACAAGTTTCCTTAATTTTATATATTTTTATGTATTTTCCCATAATTTGAAGGAATTTCATAATTTGAAGAAAACATCATGAAATCAAGGAATTTCATGGGATTAAGGAAACATGAAAAATATAATAATAATAAAATAGGGCGTGTGGGGCCAGCTAGGGCATGTACGGCCGGCTATGGCCCGGTCCCACGGGTTTCCCTAATTTTATATTATTTTTCATGGGATCAAGGAAATATCATGAGATTAAGGAGTTTTCATGAGATTAGGGAAATAATAATAAAATAATGAGGAACCATGAGGTGACCGGGATCAAGGCATGGCCGGTTGGCCAATAATACGATATTTTCCCTAATTTTATATTATTTCCTCAGTGTAAAGGAAACACCATGAAACTGAGGAGTTTCCTCAAAACAAAGGATATTTGTTCGAATGAAAGGATTTCATGAGATCAAGGAAAATAATAAAATATGATAAAACGTAGAATTTGGGCGTGGGACTGGTCACAAAGATGATCGACCGGTCGAGGAGCCCAGTCCCTAGCGCCTTGACTATTATTTTATTTTTTTCTTTCTTATTTGCATAGGTTCATCGTCTCGTAGTATTTTGAAATACTTGTTTATTCATTCAGGTGTTTGCTAATGCATTTTTTGTCGAATACATTTACACCATTTTGGTCGGGGCTTGCTCGAGGGTAACTCAGATGCCCGCGTATTGAATATTTATTACTAAACCATGGAATTCTGCTGGGAAGAACCATAAATTGAAGTAACGAAATATTATGAAAATATTGAATATTTTCCAGGGATTCAGTTAATGAATCTATTGATTTTGAGAATAATTAATTAATGGCTCTATACTAGTACGATTGTCTAGGAGCATTAATTATTCAGGAATTGAGTGATATGAGCTTGTTGAAACGTCATATTTCGTTCATATAGTCAGGGAAAACATTGTTACATCCTGAAGACGTTATTGCTCTATACTAGCAGGCAAGCTGTCTAGGAGCCGTCTAATCTTTCGATTCTATATAGAAGTAATTACTGAAAGTTGCTTAGTATTTGTGAGACATGTCGTTGCCTCAGCTGAGAGACTACATATTTATATATACTCTGAGAAACAGTATTCTCAGTCAGATATTCACATAGCATGATCTTTCATGCTTTCAATAAGAGACATGAGCCTCAATATTCATCTGATTGCTGGATCAAGAATACATATAATTATGGGTTTACGATTTTAGCCTTTGTCGAAAATCCACCATCTACATTAAGTCCCCTTCTTAGTGAGGAAAGTCGTGTTCCTCAGTCAGCATTGAATGGTGATTTTCCGGTTACAGATGATATAAGTAATTGAACTCAGTCATAAGATAAGACCTTACCGGATTTTGATAGTACGAGCAAACCATGGCTTGAATGAAGATTCCAGTGGCATGATAGATCATCGTTTAATGAGCGTAAATTGGTGTTGTACCGCTGATTTTGATGACGGGACCTTGGTCGTTTTAGGATTCACGGGTCGGGCCCAATAGGGAAATCCTTATAGAATTAGGTTTTGGAAATAAAACTTGATATAAAAGGAGTAATTCCTTTTTTTTTTACTTCACCTTCACGACCGACCACCACCTTCATCCTACCATCATCCTCACATTCGAGCACAGGAGAAAGCAGGAGAATTTTTCCGCCGGAGCTGTTGTTGATCGCCAGCACCATCCGACCACCGTCCGACCATATTCCAGCCGGCGCCGACAGGTACGTGATTTTTTTTTTACAGTAGTTTAGCTGAGTTCATGAGTTGTTCATGCTTTGATCATGTTGAAATTATATATATGTGTATATATTAATGCGAGTTTTGTTGAAAACCCTTATTTTAGAAAACGTATGTTCGTTTCATCGTTAGTTTGAGAACCCATTAATAATCCCTGACCTAGTAGAGATTTTTTCTTTACATATGAAGTTTTAGGTTTAGTGATAAAACTAAGTTTATGAGATTTCATGTGAACCAAAGTTTTATCATGAAAAGGTGAATTTTCACAAAACCGAAATAAACCCTCGTTTCAAAGAATGACGATGATACGAAGAAAGAGTTTTTTTTTTTTTTTTATGTGTGAACTTGTGTCCAGTGATAAAATTTTTGTTTATGAGCTTTCATGTAAATCAAAACTTTATCTTATAATGTGTGAGTTTTCACAAAATTGAAATAAACCTTCGTTTCAAAGACGTATGACAATACGAAGGAAAAGATTATTTTTTTTTGAAACCGTGGCCTGTCCATCGATTTTATTTAGTGAGCCTTGCTCACATCAAAACCTTTTTTTTTTTTTTCGTGAGTTAATCACGTATATTTTTATATATAAAAATATAAATCAAAACTTGAGTTTTATGTAATCTTTATAAGTAAACAATTATTTATGATGAAATAATGCTTTAGTTTTCATAGTTCCATAGTGAATGTTCACACAGTGGAAATATTCATGATTTTATGGAAAATCTGAGTTTCGTTCATTTTTGTAGGTTTCGAAGAGACGAACGATTTTTGGAGTGTTAACTCTAGCATTACTATCACTATTGTTAGTGGAAGCGTAAAAGGTAAGAGTTAAGAATTACCATTTTTGCCAATAGATCTGTTTGCATGTCGGTAATCTTTTGTGCTTCTGATCCCAGGGTTAAGCGTAAAATGTCCGACGGAGATTACGATTATTGGTATTCCTCTTCTTCTTCTAGCTCTTCTGATGAGGATTCCAAGGCTTCTAAATCAAGAGCTAGGGTTACTCAGAATCAGGGAGCGAAGCCTAGCGTACCCTTGAATGAACGAAGGGTCACTTTTGCTAAACTCAGGAAAAAAAAAGCTGAAGATGATGAAAAAGTGGCTCGTCAGCGTGAAAAGGATCGAATCCGGCGCAAAATACAAAGGACTGAAGAGAGACGTCGATTCTTGGACGGGAGGCCTTCTGACTCTGATGTTGATGCTTCTGAAGAAGAGGATACATGGGAGGTACCAGAGCGCAAGATTAAGCCCGATCGATATGAACGAGAGTTCCGGAAGACCATGAAGCAAATTGAAGCCGAAATTGAAGCGGAAGAGGACTCGAACTCAGATGATGATCCTGAAGCTTATCCGAACTCCATCGCTGCTGATTCTGACGAAGAGGAAGATAGTGATGACAACTCTGATGACTCAGATAATGAGAAGAATAGTGATGAGGAGTCTGACAATTCGGATGAATCCGATGAGTAGCTTTATTTCCATCTTCTTTTCTTTTTAAACACTTGAATGTTCCTTAGGCTTCGTAGTAGACATTTCTTCGATGATTTGAATGACTTTTGCTTCAGATTTACTATTTTATTAATGGTGATTCCTTCTGATTGAATGAAATGAACCAACGTTCATTCGCTTAAATCTATCATGATCTCTTTTGATGATCTTCGTCTTGTCTTGTCTTATGAGAAGTAGCATAACACGGTTAAGAGACTCATGACACGTACAAAGCTGTGTGGCTTTTCTTTGACTATGTCATGGTCAGTCCCCAGTGCGTTATTTTCCTCCGCGTCTTCAGTATTAACCTTTGAAACTCAGGGTTTCAGTGAAACTCGTGAATCGAATTGACTATTCACAGAAGATAAACCTCCACCGTGTCTAATATATATTTTCAAGGCTTTGAGTCTATCATTTACATGAATATTTCTTCCATTCCTGAGTCAGTTTCATCGTGCAGAGAATTCTTGATCATACCTTGTTGTCGCTATGTCAAGCAGTAGTATTTCTTTCAAAATGATCTTCAGTCGAAGCGTGAAATAGCAGCGTCCATTTCAGTAAGTTGTATCTCTTTTCCATTTTTGTCTGATCAAGATTGTTGTTCATAAGAAAACGATTTATTGCAGGATAATCAGAAGAATGCTTCTTCTCATATTTTGAGGCCCAAGCGAACTGTTAGAGCTCCTGTCCGGTATAGGTCGGCTCGCGCTGAGGCTGGATCATCTGTAAGTAATCTTATAATTCTTAAGATTCACTGTGCCTTATTTCGGTGAAATTAAATGCTCCTTCATTTCATCGCAGGCGGACGTTCGTGTCGTGGTCGATGCCAGACGAAGAAGGAGTGGAAAGTCCGTGACTCGTAGTCGAGGTTGAGGACAAAGAACGAATAGGGTTGGTTGGTGAAGATTCTGTTGAATCCGTGGAGATAGGAGACAGTGTTCATGCTCGTGAATATCCCACAACGGGACTCCCATTTGAAGCCCCTTTGCTCAACACTTTCCCGGACAACAAAGTGGTTGGCGGATTCGTCATTCCCAAATGTTACGCACCTCTGTATACTAAGATATGGAAGAAGTATGGCCACATTGCCACTACAGAAGTATGGAAAGGCTTTCTTCCTACCCTTTTAACCACAGTAGCTGGGTTGTTGCCGATCATTGAGGAAATGAACCAGATGCGCTTGCGAGATGTCAAGAACCATGAGCTGCATAAATGGGATGAGATGATCTCAAATTACGAGACCTTGCGATTTAATGTGAGCTGGCTTCGTCGTCGACTCGAGATAATCAAGATTCATAAGGCGGCGGAGGCTGCTGATGCGATTTCCACTACCACCGCTTCATTGGAGGAGGAGAAGATATCGCTCTGGAATCGGCCGGTGGTCGAGAAGGCGATTGAAGATTTGAAGGTAAAGACTCGGATCTTTCGGAAGAAACTTGATAAAGCTTCTTATAGGGATTATCCATTCTTTGAATGGTTTGCTCTGAGTGAGCATTTATGATTGTTGTTTTCGGATAAGTTTAGGCTTTTCTTAGGTAGGATGATTGATGATTACATGAGGAAATTTTGTTCATTTATGGAATGTGTTAATGAACAAGGGAGCATTTTGCATGCTCTTTGGAAGAAAATAAATTACATTCTGAAAATGTTTGAAATGATGAATTGATGAAAAGGTAATTGTCTTTTATGGATTAGGCATAATATGCCTTGAGCAATTTGCCGTTGATTATATTTCCTTCCACTCCTCCATCAACAGCTAAGATCTTGTAATATCCACTAGATACTGCCTTGATGACTACATATGGCCCTTCCCATTTAGGAGAGAATTTGTGGGCGGACATGTCTTGTTGAATGTGCTTCGCCGTCTTTAATACCAGGTCTCCTACTTGAAATGTTCGAGGTCTTACCATTTTGTTGTATGCTCTTGAGATCCTTTGTTTGTACGCTTCTACGTATTTTTCCACCTTGGCCCTCCTTGACTCGAGCATGTCTAGTTCAACAATTCTTGATTTGGATATTTCGGCTTCATCCCATTGTACTCCACTGGACGCTACAATCCTTGCTGAAGGAATTCTGATTTCTGCCGGCAGTATGGCGTCGGCCCCATAGACAAGAGAATGTGGTGAATTCCCGATCGAACTCCTTGGCGCGGTTTGATAAGCCCATAAAGCCATAGGTAACTGTTCATGCCAGGATCGAGGATTATCAAAGTTTTGTTGGTACTCTCTGCTTGTCCGTTTCCTTGGGGATAATACGGCGTGGAGAAAACTTGTTTGATGTCGTATTCCTCGAGCAGTTCTGTCACATGCTTGTTGGCAAAAGGAGTCCCATTATCAGTGACGATGTGTTTGGGAACGCAAAATCTGCATATTATGTATTCTTTGATGAAGGCTGCAATTGTGACTCCAGTGTTAATTCAAAGAGGAATAGCTTCAACCCATTTGGTAAAATACTCGGTTGCAGTGATGATGTATTCATGCTGCTTCGAAGATGCTGGATTGATCTTTCCGATAATATCCAGTTCCCGGCTATAGAAAGGACATGGACTATTCACAGAATTCAATGGAAGACATGGAGTGTGAATGAGGTTACCATGGACTTGGCATTGATGACACCTTTGAACGTGTGCAGCTGCATCGTCTTCCATGGTTGGCCAATAATATTTCTCATGAATCTGGAGAAATAATTTCCTTTTTCCTTGATGTTCTCCATCATGCATTTCCTTCAGAATGGTTGGGATTTCATGCTCAACTAAGCATCTCAGTAAATTCCCACCAAAGCTTTTGCGGTATAAGATTCCATCAAGAAAGACAAATCTCTTAGCCTTTTGAATGAGTTTGATGGTTTCTTTCTTTTCTGACAGTAATTCATTGTCCCGGAGATATTTGATATAAGGTTCTCTCCAGTCCCCGGTGTGATGGGCTGTCAGGGCTTCTAAGTGATGAGGAGGCGTCTGACAATTAGGACATGACTTTTGCAGAATTCATGATTGAGCTTCCATGGAAGGCCAATAGTATCCCATTCTTTGAAGCTTTCTGTAGAGCGTTACCACCAGTGTCTGTCCGCATGTTTCTTCATGCATGCGCTTGAGTTGTTCGTCTGCTTCGTCATTTCCAAGGCATCATGATAATGACCCATCGGAATTTCGATAGTATAATGCTCCATGAAGTAAGAAATAATTCTTTAACTCCTTAAGAATGACTTCCCCTTCTGAAAGAGAACTGCTCAATTCGTGAATAATAGGTGCTCGTCAATCATCTGCTTGAATATCTTCGACTTGAGCGAGCCATGTGGATGAAACAACACGCCTTTGTATAGTGATTGTTTTCTCTGCTCCTTCAAATTGCAGCTTAGAAGCGAGAGTTTCCAGGCAGTCAGCATGCTTATTGTTGGTTCGCCCAGTATGGACAATCGTCGCATCAGCAAAGTGGGTTAAAAGCCGTTGAGCTTCAGTCCTGAATGGAGCAAGTGTGATTTCTTTAAGGGATTATGTTCCATTCATTTGATTGACCAGTAGTTTTGAATCTCCCCTTATTTCGAGGTGTGTTGCTCCTGATTGCTTGGATAGGGACAATCTTAGTAAGAAGGCTTCGTATTCTGCTGAATTGTTGGTGCAGTGGAATTCCAGCTTGAATGAATGTGAGAAGACTTCACCGGATGGAGAGACTAACACTATGCATGCTCCTCCAGTGTCGTTGCTAGGGGTGGCAGAACCATCAAAGTATAAAAGCCACGTCTCTTCTTTAACAGCTAGGATATCTGGAAATTGACCAGGCACATCTTCATGTAACATCGTTGCATCCTCTCTTGGAAAAGCAGCGAGTAAGTCTGCAACTGCTTGGCCTTTGATTGCTTTAGGCGGTGTACACACTATGTCAAATTCCGACATTTGGAGTAACCATTTTGCTGGTCTTCCTATCAAGGCTGGATTTGATAGTAGAAACTTTATAGGGTCAGCTTTGGAAACAAGCACGGCCCTACTGGATAGTAAATAGTGCCTGAATTTCTGAATTGCATGTACTAATGCTAGACATGCCCTCTCAGCCTTTGGATACCGGAGTTGAGCATCTCGCATTGTACGACTGAAGTAGTAGATTGGTCGTTCGATGCCTTCGTCGTCTTCTTGAGCCAGGAGTGCTCCGATAGCGACATCACTAGAAGTTGTGTAAAGTATCAGCGGTCGTCCTTGCACCGGTGACTTCATGACAACATGTGATAACAGTATCTGTTGTATCTTCTGAAATGCTTCTTGTTAGACGGTTGTCCATGTAAAACTTGCTCCTTTCTTCAGTAAGGGGGTGAACGAAGCAACGAGTTGAGCCAATCCAGGAATGAAGCGTCGGATATAATTTACCTTACCCATGAAACTCTGGAGTTCTTTCACAGTGCGTGGAGGGGGCATGGTAGTAATAGCTTTCGTCTTGTCTGGATCAACTTTGATTCCCTCTGCTGTGACCAGGAATCCTAGAAATTTCCCAGAGAAGACACCAAATGCACACTTCAGAGGGTTCATCTTTAATTTGTATTCTCTGCATCTTTCAAAGACTTGTCTCGGGACTTCGAAGTAAGATGCTCGAGTTTTCGATTTTACCACCACATCGTCGACATAGTCTTCCACTTGCTTGTGCATCATGTCGTGGAATATAGCAGTCATGGCTCGTTGATAAGTAGCACCGGCATTCTTTAATCCGAAGGGCATCACAGTATAGTGGAAATTCCCGATAGGAGTACGGAATGCTGTCTTGTTAGCATCGTGTTCGTCCATCTTGATCTGGTTGTATCCGCTGTAACCATCCATAAATGAGAACATACCGTGACCACTGGTTGCATCAACGAGCATATCAATATTGGGTAAAGGAAAATCATCCTTCGGACAACATTTATTCAGATTCCTGAAATCGACACATCATCTGATTTGACCATTTTTCTCCTTGACAGGAACAACATTTGCCAGCCATGTTGGATGTAGGATAGGCTTGATGAATCCTGCTGTTAGTAGTTTCTGGATCTCGATTTTGATTTGTTCCTCGACTTCGTGTCTAAATTGCCTAGGCGGTTGCTTGACAGCTTTGGATCCAGGAACGATGTGTAGGTGATGGGTGACTAGTTTGTTGTCCAGACCGGGCATTTCCTCGTACGTCCAGGCGAAGACATCTTGATATTCTTTTAATAGCTTTATCAGTTCCGTCCGTTCCTATGATGACAATGTTGAGCTGATCAGGACCGGTCTTGGATCATCTTCAGTCCCAATGTTGATTGTTTCTAGATCGTCAGTGGTAGAGTCAGTACCGTCTTGTAATTGTCGTGGGGCATCCTGAACCTCTTCCTCGAGTGACGGTTCGTTCTGGCATGATTCTTCGGGGTGGGGAGACTTTTCATCGTTCTCCCCGATTAATTGTTAATCCTCCCGTCGGCGATAAACAATCCTCCCCTCCGCGTCGTGGCTGGTTATGAAGTTCGACCTTGGAGCTGAAACCTGGTCGTTACGGCGTTTTACCGGTATGGCAGATGATTTGATCACCTTAGCATCTGAGGATGATGTCTCGTCAGTTACCCTTTCAATAGTCTTCCAACTTGGGA
Organism: Papaver armeniacum; assembly: GCA_023531295.1. NCBI lineage: Eukaryota > Viridiplantae > Streptophyta > Magnoliopsida > Ranunculales > Papaveraceae > Papaver > Papaver armeniacum. The sequence goes on from JAJJWW010007476.1 coordinate 791,414, forward strand.
GTGGAGTGTTGTAAACCTTTCCTGGAGGCTCCGGGATGCTCTTTTGAGATTCGAGGAATTCAGCATCATAGACAGGAGCATAAGGAGATGATGAAGCCGGGATGCGTATTATCTTGTTGTTGAGTAGAGCCTTCATGCATTGATGGTACGTTGAAGGAACCACCTTATTATCATGGAGCCATGGACGTCCAAGTATCATGTGATAATCTGGCTCTTGTTCGATCACGTGGAACTTGACTTTTGACTGAATGGGCCCCGCCTTCAAATCTATGTATGCATATCCGTACGTATGGATTTGACTTCCTTCAAAGCCCGTCATTAGGATGGCGTGCCGTACAACCTTATTCTGTGGGAACCTGGCTGATTTGAGAGTCTTCATAGTGATAATGTTTGTGGAAGCGCCCGTGTCAACGAGGGCTCTCTTGAATTCATAGTCTCTGATGAAACCGGTCACGTACAGGGCTCGATTATGTCCTTCGTCTGCCATGCGATCTTCTTCTCCGAAAGTAATGTTGTTGATCGAATGGTCAGACATCACAGGTGTTTCCTCAGCTGCTAGGCACGACGGAGTCGGGGGTATGTCTGACGATATCTGGTTGAGTGCAGCAAACGTGTATGTTCATTGCTTTCTGGAAAAGTGTAAGAGTTCGTACAAGTTTTCGACTAACTGCGCAACCTCCTGGTCCACCGGCTTCTCATAAGTAGTGAAACTGTTATTTTGAGGACCACTATGTGATGGGTCAGTCCCCAGTGCTGGGACTTCTGCAGCAGAGATTCCACTTAACTCGGACGTCAATTTAATGAGAAAGTCGAGTATGTGGTTCATTGTATCTTTCATCAGACCCATGTTCCTGGCGTGGATCTCTAAGACTCGTGCCAACTCAGTTAGAGTTGGGACTTCCCCACCTTCTGTGTTGTCAGATGTAGCATTAAGAGGAGGAATATCGCCATTTGATAGATTCTGGATTGGGTTTGGAGTAGTTGAATTATCCTCAAGACCAACCATCCTGTGAAAGTTTGAGGCTGCAACCGAGAGAATGATCTCCCACTATGGTCGCCAATCTGTAGATGGGGCAAAACGATTTGCTGGTTTTTATGGAATTGAGGAGACGACCGTTCGGAGGAGACTCCTAGAACCAAGCGAAATGTTCAACCTCACACAGATGCACTGCAAGAAGGGAGTGCTTTGAATTCGAGAGATCAATCTGTAGTACTCCGGCCTAAACCAAGACAATGGCCGTTCCAGAGTAAATTCGGTCACAAGAGAGGATGGGTCGATCTGTAGGAGGGAAGCTGAGAAATGTGTGGAATCAATGGTAATCGAAGATTGTAGGTGTGTTGTGAATTCTGAATATGATAAGTTCTGAAAGATTGAAGTTACTCAATTGATGAGTTGTTGAGCTCGTGTTGTCTGTAAGACGTGAGATTCTTGTTGTCCTTTCAATCATGATTCAGGGACTTATTTATATTGCTGAAATTGTAGACACCATGATCCCATGAAGTGTGACAGTTGATGGAGTCAAGGAGTGGGGAAATGGAAATCGTGTTTGAAACCAGTTGCTCATCGTGCGGAGACTTGGTCGATTTTCCATCCACTACTTTGTTAACTCCTTCAACTGATTGCACGACTTGCTCACATTCCATCGTGTGTTTGAACACACGTGTCGTAGACCGCCAGACCAAAACCCTAGTTAATATCCCCCATGTAACACGATTGATGTCTCGTGTGATTGTGGAGTCTGCAAGGCAGACGTGTATTTAGTTAGTCGATTCTTGACTTCATGGGACGATGAGTCCTTGTTTTGTTGAGTCGAACGTGATTTGGAAATGTTCTGAGACTCGTGAATTGAACATGTATGTTGAGACAGAGATATGATGTGTGAATAAGTTTACATGAGCAAATATTGCTCATTCGATGAATTGTTGAATATTGATAGTTGAACCAATATTCCTTGGTTTGAGCAAATATTGCTCATCTGAGCAAATGTTGCTCATTCGATGAATTATTGGTAGTATGACCAAATAAGATACTGGTAATTGAACCGAGTATGATAAATAAAATGCTGATCACGGGATCAACATAAAATTATTAGCGTTTGAATCTGGAATTATGAACCTTGGACTCAAAACCCTAATTTGATCAATTGATGATTAACTGATAGTTTATTGAAAGTTAACCACGGAGCTGAGGAGGGACCGGATACATGGGATTATGGATCAACCATGTAGCGCCCAGATGCTCACGTGAGCAAATATCAAGGTCTCCTCGAAGACCAGTTGATTTAATGAAAGAATGATTAAATCTTTGGCTTAATCATTTTTAAAATAATGCTCGTCTGAACCTTAGGTAATAAAACCTAATTAATTATGAAGAGGTGAGGGACAAACCAAGGGGTCATGAAATAGGCCCTAGGTGGTCACGGGATCGACTGACGATCATTCTATGAAAATCCAGAATTATTTGGAAGAGTTTTGGACCTAATACGTGCAATTGCGCAAATTAGGTCAAATGGTGTAAATACGCGGGACCGGCTCCTTGTGAGCCAAAAGCCAACCTTGTTCGGTCAAGGTAACATGCTCATGTCACTAAAGTGTTCGTATATCGATTCGAGAATTTTGATATTTTCGGATGTGCATTTGAGCAATCATTTGAGAAAATATGAAGAAATCGGGTTTTTGATGAAACCGTCAAAACTTCACGAGATGAAGGAAAAATAATAAAAGGGTGAAGGAATCATGAGGTGTGGGACCGGTCATGGCCAAGGCATGGCCGGTCGGCCAAGGAGCTTGGTGCCACACGTTTTTTTCCAATTTTTTATAATATTTTCATGATTTTAGGGAAATATGATAAAACCAAGGAATTTGTTAAAACCAAGGAGTTTTTGTTGAAATCAAAGAGTTTCCATGAGATGAAGGAAACAAAAATATTAATAATAATAAAAATAAGGGCATGTGGGACCGGCTTGAGCATGGTTGGCCGGCTAGGGCCCCGTCCCGTGGGTTTTCCCTTATTTTATGTATTATTTCATGATGTGAAAGAATTTTCATAATTTTTGAAAGAATTTTCATAATTTGAAGGAAATATCATGAAATCAAAGAATTTCATAAAATTAAGGAAATATAAAAATAATAATGATAAAATAAGGGGTTTGTGGGACCGGCCAGCTTGGGCACGGTCCCACAAGTTTCCTTAATTTTATATGTTTTTATGTATTTTCCCATAATTTGAAGGAATTTCATAATTTGAAGAAAACATCATGAAATCAAGGAATTTCATGGGATTAAGGAAACATGAAAAATATAATAATAATAAAATAGGGCGTGTGGGGCCAGCTAGGGCATGTACGGCCGGCTATGGCCCGGTCCCACGGGTTTCCCTAATTTTATATTATTTTTCATGGGATCAAGGAAATATCATGAGATTAAGGAGTTTTCATGAGATTAGGGAAATAATAATAAAATAATGAGGAACCATGAGGTGTGGGGCCAACCAAAGGGATCAAGGCATGGTAGGTTGGCCAATAATCAATCCCCACGATATTTTCCCTAATTTTATATTATTTCCTCAGTGTAAAGGAAACACCATGAAACTGAGGAGTTTCCTCAAAACAAAGGATATTTGTTCGAATGAAAGGATTTCATGAGATCAAGGAAAATAATAAAATATGATAAAACGTAGAATTTGGGCGTGGGACTGGTCACAGCATGACCGGTCGAGGAGCCAGTCCCCTAGTGCCTTGACTATTATTTTATTATTTTCTTTCCTATTTGCATAGGTTCATCGTCTCGTCGTATTTTGAAATACTTGTTTATTCATTCAGGTGTTTGCTAATGTATTTTTTGTCGAATACATTTACACCATTTTGGTCGGGGCTTGCTCGAAGGTAACTCAGATGCCCGCGTATTGAATATTTATTACTAACCCATGGAATTTCTTTGGGAAGAACCATAAATTGAAGTAACGAAATATTATGAAAATATTGAATATTTTCCAGGGATTCAGTTAATGAATCTATTGATTTTGATAATAATTAATTAATGGCTCTATACTAGTACGATTGTCTAGGAGCATTAATTATTCAGGAATTGAGTGATATGAGCTTGTTGAAACGTCATATTTCTTTCATATAGTCAGGGAAAACTTTGTTACATCCTGAAGACGTTATTGCTCTATACTAGTAGGCAAGCTGTCTAGGAGCCGTCTAATCTTTCGATTCTATATAGAAGTAATTACTGAAGTTGCTCAGTATTTGTGGGACATGCCGTTGCCTTGGTGAGAGACTAAATATCTATATATACCGAGAGACAGTATTCTCGATCGGAGATTCTCATAGCATGATCTTTCATGCTTTCAATAAGAGACATGAGCCTCAATATTCATCTGATTGCTGGATCAAGAATACATATAATTATGGGTTTACGATTTTAGCCTTTGTCGAAAATCCACCATCTACAAGAATAGTCAAGCCTTGTATATTTCAATGAAACCATCAGCTATTTTCTTTATCCTAAAAACCCACTTACAACCTATCTCATTCTAACCATTAGAAGCAAGTACCAATTTCCAAGCACCATTTTGTAATAAAGCAGTGATTTCTTCATCCATTGCAGCTCTCCACCTAGGATCTTTACAAGCTTTAGTATGATAGGTTGGTACTATAACATCTTCACACATAAACTAAACTTCAGAGGCATACGCTGTTGATATTAGTTTAAAAATACCCATTTTACCCTTTATTATCATAGAGTGAGCATTTGAAATAGCATGGAAAGTAGTAGCAGATGAAGCAGGTAAAGTGACAATATGAACATCTGCAAAGTAAAACTTGTAGCTTGAGGTGTAACAGAAACTTGTATAGTAGATAATGGCACATCCACTTCATTTGAAATAGCACCTGAAGTTATAGGCTGAACTGACATTGTAGACAGTGTTGCATTACTAGAAGAATCACATTTGAACAAGCTTGCATAAGGAAATTCATTGTCTACAAATATTACATTTCTGCATATGATAATCTTGTTGGTATTATGATTAAAGTACCTGTAACCTTTGTGCATATGGTTGTAACCGAAAAAAAATATATTTAACAGACCTTGGTTCTAGTTTACGATGATTGAAGTTTCTCAGGCATGGATAACAAGCACATCCAAAAGTGTGTAAGAAGGGACAATCAATTTATATTTCCGGAGCCGCAGTACATGTACCCAATACACGTACTGGCGTAGCTATAATTTGGCAGCGACTTTTTTGTACGCATACCCGGTATCCATACCATAAAAAGTTTGTTGACTCGTGAACCGGGGAATGCACGCATACCTAGTATGCAAACCGGAAAAGATCTGTTGGTTTCTAAACCGGAAAGGTGCGCATATCCAGTATGCAAACCGGAAAAGTATGTGGATTCCTGAACCCGTTTTTGTCTTGAGGGTATACAAACCCGGTACACGTACCATGAGAAAAATACTCATGAAAATGAATATAGTACACGTATCAGATACACGTACTTACCCTCTCGAATATTTTCAGATGCATCATAATTATTTTTATGATATAATCGACATTTGAACAATTCTCTAAAAACACTATCTAGACATGTTTGATCACATCTGTGACTCAATATTAAAGTCTTAAAGTGTTATATGAAAATGGTTAAGTTTATTGTTCGACTGGCTAGTTTCGGTTAAGCTTTCATGAAAAAGTCATTGTACACTGTTCAGTTACGGTTCATCCTAACCAGAGTGTATATTCTATTATATTATTCTCAAGTCAAGTTTTTCATCTAACAGTGATTATTGATTGCTTGATTCCAAAGTTACATTAGCTTAAATCTAAAACAACCTTGACCTTGGAAATCTATAAAAGGAGAACCTCAAGCAATTAGGATCTTTGAATCCCTAACACAATTCTTGTGTGTCCTAGTTGTAAACTAGAGTCGTCCTCTCCTTTAAACCTTTTTAAGTTTGGCGACTAAAAAGGCTTCAGCCAGGGATTCGTGAAGCCATGTCCAACTTTTTTTTTTGTGATAGTTCGTGTATCCTAATCTTGCTATTGATTGTTGAGCCTTTATCTCCAACAGGCAAGATAGATAGAAATCACAAAGTTTCTTCGTCTCAGACTTTGTGATTCCACAAGTATCTACTTTTGAGGTAAATAATAATCTAGGATGCTCTTCGGGAGTCATAAGACTGGATTTTGAGGTTCTCTAGACTTTGTCTTTTGCAATCGATTTACTATCTCTCCTTGATCTTTGATCAAAAAAGAAATCACATATAGGATTATCTGCGGGAGGCATATTGGTTTAAAGTCTTCAATTGAGTTGAAGCAACTCTTAGGATGTAAAGGACATCAGCTTAGGGAATCAATTGCGCGAAATCTTACGAGATTCAAGAAGTATAAGGAGTGCGACTATAACTAAATCACTATGACGGTAGATTCGGTCTCAACTACATTCCAGTCCGAAGTTTTGATAGTAGGCTAGTGTCTGTAACGGCTTAATACAATTTGGTGTTAAAATTTGGACTACGTCCCGGGGTTTTTCTGCACTTGTCGTTTCTTTGTTAACAATATTTCCGGTGTCTGTGTTATTTCTTTTCCGCATTATATTGTTTATTTATATAATTGAAATATAACATGTTGTACGTAAAATCAATCAAAGTAGATACGCGTCCATCTTAATTGTTGGATACAACTTGATTGCTCTTGGATATTGATCTTTGGTATCGTCCAAGTACTCTCACAGTATTATCGAGTTCGTGGACTTGTCTCCGTTTACAAATTGATTGTATGAGAAAGATAGATGAACTCTTGATATAATTCTTAATTGAAATTCATTAAGTTGTAACTCTCAGAATTGTATTTGGGTTAAGTTAGTCCATACATGTTGCCTACGAAAAAGTTGGTGGTGTATTTTGGTATTCCTGCATTTTCAATTGGTATCAGAGCAGGCAAACACACAAAGACCTAATAGGTTTGTGTTTGAAGCAATCTGACTATATGAACAGAAGTGCAATCTCGATAAACGTACCGCCATCCCTTCATGGCACAAATTACTTATGTTATGCGTTCTTTTCTACAAGCTCGTGACTTTCAAACATGGAAACTTGTGGTAAAAGGATATAATGTTCCAACAGTTGTTAGAGACGCACTATTGAGAAAGATATATAAGAAATATAGTAAAACCGAGATAGATGTTGCAAAGCATAATTCAAACGGGTTAAACGCTATTATTCACTACATAAACCAAGTTCTTCAGCACCATGTGACTTCGTGCTCTAAGTCAAAAGATGCTTAGGATACCTTAGAAACCGTATTCGAATGAAATACCTTAGTAAAAGAAGCTAGGCTTCAAAACCTGAATTCTGACTGTGAAAATCTTCGTATGTATGATGAAGATTCGTTTGATGAATTTAATCACAAAGTGTGTGAAATTTTTAATGCATATTATGCGTTAGGTAAGGCTATTCTTGAAATGACATTGTGATGAAAATTCTCTGATATTTACCGGTAAGATACGAGTCTAAGAAACATGTCATCATGGAAGGAAATAACCTTGCAACACTTTCCAGAAATACATTGGTTGGAAAGTTAAAGATCTTTGATCATGAACTGCAATTCAAAGTTGGAAAGGATATTGCGTTCAAAGCACTGAAAAACACTGAGATACTTGATAAAAGTGAAAGTGTTGATAACTATGAGAACAATTTTGTTGCTCCTGAATTTTCAGATGAAGATCTTGACAGCTCAGTTTCATTAATCACAAGACAGTTTAGAGAACTTCCTAGGAAGAGAAATAAACGGTTCATTAGAGAAAACCTCTTATGTCAGCTAAGCCACATAATTGTATTCCTCCTTAAAACAGGGATTCTAACGATACTGATAGTAAGGATATGCCGCAGTGCTTCAAGTGTAAAGGGTTCGGCCACTTTGCTAACGAGTGTCCAAATCGGAAGAAACACACTGGCAACAAGGGTTTTGATTCAACCCTTGATGCAACCTCTTATCATTATGACTCCGAAAAGGACGATGGATCAAGTGTAGCACTCTTGGGTGAAATTATCAATTTTGATGAATGCAGTAATACTCATATCAATCTTGACAATTTCGTTGATGATTCTTCATCAAAATCATTGGAGGATTTGATGGATTTTTTGTATACTAATGAAACTTATATTACTCCCTCCGTCCCTATATTATATAGGAAGAATAGTCCCACTGGATAGGTGGAATTCTAATTTCAATGTGCTTTTTGACATATATACCCTTATTTATGTTGTATGGGAAATTGTAAGGGGGTATAGATAAGAAAAAACATGAAAATTTATAAAAACCATGCATTTTCTTATTCTAAGAGATTTCATCTTCTCCGCCTATATATTAGGGACGGAGGGAGTAGTAATGTTTCATGTACCCTTTGTTTTGCTTCTAATGTCGTTCCTAAATCAATCCCCAACCCGACATGTCCTTATTGTACCGCTAGCGGTCAAATACTCACATAATTATTTAAAACTACACGAGAACTAGTTTAGTGTATGGAGATATATTCTCAAAAAATCATTAGGCTCTTGGAAAAGTTTTTTTTTGAAAATTTCCCCCCTCAAATTCGGGTGAGTAATATGACTGGTTCAACCATATTGGTTTACCGGTAGAACGGGCCGAAAAGGTAGATTGTTGGCTAGATGAATACTATTCTTGGCCGTTTCTATCTTATTGTAATCCACATGCTCTAACCTTTTCTTTAATTGACGATATATCTCTTCAGGGACGACATTTTGAAGTATGTTTCTTATCATATCATCTACGAAATACTCTTGAGAACTCATGGAGAATCTTTATTAGTATTCAAGAATGTCTGCAAGGCTTGGTATTCAAGGGAATTCCTAACGCTTCCGAAACCTAGAACTCAAAAATGAAAAGAGGAGTGAACCGAATGCGGATTTGTATTTGACACAACAAATAATGAATATAAAGTTGTTCAGACATTTTGTCGTTTTGATGACTCTACGTTGGATTATGAGGTTTTAACTCTGGGGACCACTATGCCATGGAGGCGACGGCCAATCCAACAAAGAGATAAGCTTCCTCATTCATCTTTCATGGATGACGAGGTTGGTCAAGGGTCAATATTTGTAGAGGGATCGTTATATTGGTATGCTACTGATTACATTTTGTGTTTTGATGTCACAACATAAAGGTTTAACTTGATATGCGGTGTCAGTGTGGGGTATAAGATTTAATTTTATAGATCGTTAATTAGGATCGTTGAACTTCATGATAATCACACAATAAATATACATAAAATGATTTATAAGAAATACCTTATTACGTTATTCCGTAGCTCGTCGTTGATCAACTGGTGGTAGCCGTAATACCTTGTGGAGGTCTTGGTTTCTCCTTCTTCACCTCCGACGTTATGAATACTAAATTCTCTGAACCCAATACCGATGGCTATTGTGTTCCTCTTATAGGTAGAAGGAGGACCAAGTTCCTAGGGTTTAGTTGTAGCATTAAATCTCGACCGTCCATCAAAGAAGAGATATTAGGAAATAATCCCATAAATGGTAAATGCCATAATTTAGCAATAATCTTTAATTAACCAAAATTATCACATGGCCCAATGGAATATTTCTGTGTATAGAAATATTCTTACATTCTCCCACTGGTCCATGAGATAATTTATATAATGGTTAATCGTAGAAAACATAAGCGCGCGTAATTGCTAAATAAAATTTAATGGTTTAAACATAATACCTTAACCAAGCAAATCACTTATGCGAGTCATGGCGGTGGCACGTTGTCTTGTTATCAACATGTTCCCTTCCATGTACCACAACACAAACAACTTACTTAATCAGGCCTTAAATTGGGATATCATAATGGTCCAGTGATGTCTTCAAACGAAAGACTATTTCTGTTAACATTCATCCATTCACATAAGTGTATACTAAACATGGATACAGAAATAATTCAGAATAACATTAATAAGAGCTCAAAAAGTGTCCAAAAGTAAGCACATAAATTAGCTGAGTTCAATAATCAATTACTCCCACATACCTGAGATTTTAATCTTTTCTTAAGAGGTCTTAAAAGGTAATTTTTCATTAAGTGCATCTCCGAATGCAATTGTGCTTAAGCGGTAAATGAACAACTATTGTTTCTGAATTTCCTAATTCACGCATATTTACTCAAGGTTCATGTGTTTTGTTCCCTTCGTATACATATCGTGCTTTAATGCTGCGAACCTAAGACGATAAATTTCAGCAATGTAGAGACAAACCTTAAGTCTCTAAGTATTGCAGTCATAAATATTTAAACTCAATTGTGGGACTAGTATTAATGGATTCTTCATTTATAGAATCCATACATCCACAAAAACTAAAGTCTGAAAACCCAATCAACTCTTGTTGGGTTTGCTAACTAATTATAAGACATAAGTTAAAATAGTATCTCAAAATTCTTGATAGCTTTCCTGTAATTTGTTCTTCGATTCTTTAGGCAATTAGTTAACATATTAACAACTTGTTATAAGTTTCATATCAGAATTAAGACATAATGAAGATTAAATTTATATCTTCTATCCAACATGAAATAAAATCTGTTAAATATGTTATTATCTCAAAATTCCTTGAATATTCGATATATGCCGTATATGAGAGCTTTAGTAATCCATATGATATTACTATCACATGGTAAGCTTCATTGATATCCTTTATTTCAAAAAATATAGAGATATGCATAAAGTCAATATCACTACTCGTAGGTAGTATGTCTTAACATACAAGACCAAGAGTATGAATTTCTCCCAACGATCTTGAGGTATATGCATAAATCTGTAATAATTTCATCCAAAACTTGAAACATTTATAGTTTTGTTGAATTTCATATACCATTATGGGAGGCTGCTTAAATTTCATACTTTGATTTCTAAAATTTGTAGACTAAAATTTATCATTAATAAAGGCTATTTTCACATTTAATTAATGCAACTCTTAGGTCATGCTGAGCTACTAATAATCCTATGATAATTCTGAATAAGTCTTTCTTTGACACAAGAGAAAAACTTATTTATAATCAATGCATCGTTTCAGAGTAAAATCTTTGGCAATAAGTCTTGCTTTATACCGTTTAAAATTGCTATTACAATCGTATTAGGTCAGAAAGACCAACTTTCATACAATTGATTTGTGTCTTTCGAGCAATTAAACAATATCCGAGACTTGACTTTCAACCAATGATTTTTGCTCACATAGCATCAATCCATTAATCAAAATTATTACACATAATATTTGTGAACCGAAAACCGAGTCTTTGCCATTCCATATCAAAATGTAATAAATTCTTGTAAGAAAATCACTGAAACAACATGAATAACTTTCTTTCAATCTCTGTTGAGACCTTCTTATGCTGGCTCATGTTGTTATCAAAAAATTTCTTTATTGACAGTAGTTATATTATAGAGTATTGGATCAGTAATTTGTGGTCTTTCATTATCTAACATTCCGATAATGAGAAGATTCACAATATCTGTAGAAATCTTAAATAAAGGGATCATTATCATGATTTCTTGAACAGATATATCCACGTACTCCCACTGATTATGCCATCATTAACGAATTTATATTTTCGGTTTCAATAAGTCTCATACTACGGTTAGAACGTTAAAGAATACCATTTGGATTATTTAGGAAAACCAATGAACCAATAATATTTTCCAAATCCAATTTTCATTATTTGGAATATAAGCCCTCACCTCCAACTGAACAACCATAACTTAAAGGTGATTCAACTAGGTTTCCAGACTTTCTAGTCCAAAGTGTGTCTTTGAAACTGCTTTACTGGAAATCTATTTAAATTACACAGTTGCAGAAAGAACAAACATCCACAAATGTATACACATTATGCATGGCTCATCATGCTTCTAACCATTTTCATAAAAGTATGATTTAGCCTTTTGATATACACTATTATGCCAAGGATAAGTTGGCCTTGTGTATTGAGCAACAATTCCAAACTTTTGAAGATATTATGAAAAAGATTTAGGATATCATCCTGTTTTGTCATACCTTTCACAATATTCACCACCTTTGTCAGACTTTATGATTTTCACTTTATCTATAATTGCCTCTCAATTTCAATAATGAATTTTCGATAAAACATCCATGGATTGAGATTCATAATGCAATCGCTAGATTTACACAGTAACGCGAAAAATCATCAGGTGATAAACAATTTTATCTTCCAAAAACTGGACCATTAAAAGTCTGAGAATAATCATAATATACAATTAATAAGAACAAAAGCTGAAATTTATAATAGAGATAAATGACAATTAATAAGCTTACAATAGTTTCATGCCTTCAATAAGATTCTCCTGTGGGTAAAACCTTATCAAGGAATAATGTGAGACATGAGAAACATTAGTACATATTTTACCTTCTCATACACACAACATTATGTTTGTTTAATACCACAACTAAAATCACATGTGGGCAACTCACGTCCTAAAATGTATTAACAAACTACAATAATTCTAAATATGTTCAACCTAATATAATGTGAGTTGTAGTCACCTGTGGGTGGCTATTATTTCACATGTATATGAAACATTTAGATAACTTTAATGCTTGTTTAAATTTGTGAACCAAAACTACTTGTGAGCAGCATTGTTCTAATAGTTAAATCAAACTAAGATGACCCAAAATATACAACACTTAGCAGATAAGAGCATAGCATCACTGTGGTGATAACTAAACTATCCAGCAAACATGTACAATTGCAAATATCACACTAACTTTTCTTGTGATATTGCACAGTCCCACTCAAAGATATGGACATACTTGATCTGATCATAAATTTAGTCGCTTATAAACAATAATGAGTAACCCTAAAACATCAATCACGAACATTTATTCAAAAGCATGCCATACATAAATTGTGAAAAAATATCAACACCCTATAATCGAAAAATATCCAAACATAATGAACTTTTTCTTAAACCAAAATCGAGCATGAAGCAAGTCTATAAATATAATTCAATAATGAAATTTCGTTGAAGAAAAATTCTTTGATGCATCGCTCATTTAAATATGACACAAACTTAAAGATCATGATAAATAACGGATATATGATGAATTAATATGAAAGGTGTTAAATAGTCAATGAAAATTATTTTCAGAAATATGGAGAAATTTATCAAAAATAAAACCTCAATTTCATAGAGGATGCAATAAGTTTTGGACAACATAATAAAAATATTCATGAAAATATGAAAAATTCGTAATAGGTTACTCAACTCGATAATGAGTTAATTTATGTAAATTTTCTTTTATGCACTTTTAATAAATAACGTAAAATCATGTGTCAATTATTTAATTACCATAATGTATGATCAGATATTGTACACTTCAATGTTATCTTAAACATGTGAACTCAAATTACATGTGGGTAATTGTTGTTCTAATACATTTAAGAAAAACAATATTATAAGCACTTGACATGATAACGATTATGACTGGAAAAATTATTTGACATCACTGTGGTGATAGCCAAACAACTCAAAAATAATGCCATAATAACTACTAAACCTTGCCTTTACGGCTTGGCGTATTCGTGCTTACAATAAAATTATTATTATTGCTAAGATAAAAAAAACTCTAGTATCACTGTGGTGATAACTAAAAAATTATGACCTAAGAATCTTAAGCACAATAATTTTATACGTACAATTGAAATTATCATCAACATTGTTAGAAAAGTGAAACATAATGACACAAGACACCCTCAATATTCAAATCAGTTCATATCCATAATGTATGATAAACAATCATATCAGTCAATGCTTTCTTAAATACATGAACTCCAATTTCCTGTGGGTAAATTATGTTCTAATATATTTAAGAAAAAAAAAAACAATATTACAAGCATTAGAAAAACTGTGATCATGGCAAAAAGTGATTTGACAACACTGTGGTGATAGCCAATCAACTAAAATAATGCCATTATCACATGATGTTGATAACTGCAAAACCTACACTTTACGGTTTGCAAATTCATGCTTATAATAACATTATGATTATATTGAGATATAACACTCTAGTATCACTGTGGTGATAACTAAAGAGTCCAATAATAACTTTAAGTATAATCCCATAAAATTTAAAGAAAAACAATAATGTGAGAGAAACTATACCATAACACACAAGCACACAAACCATATCATAATGCACACACAAATTTAATGGTGTCAAAAAATGGTTTTAATCATAAAACTCATAATGAAACTTGATAAAAAAAATTGTTTTATTGTTTCGATAAAGCGGAAGCGCAATAATAGGATCATATTTCATTAGTAAAATTCACTTCATAATTTCTTACCAAAATTAACTAAATAGGTTTTACTCATGCACTAAATCAATATAATGAAATTATATTTATAATTGCTCATATAAAATGACTTAATTAATTCAATTTATAATACAATAATATTTTGAGCCAGAACAAGCCTTAACTGGATCAATTCTACAACCGATTCGGTCATAATCGAAAGGCAAGCATAATGGTCACAGTTAATTTAGATTAGGTTAAGTTGGACTGGATTGATTCATGTCAACTCTCAAAAGTTCATTGCTATTCGGTAAAGACCAGGACTTTCTTCATGAAAAACAAATGATGGCTAAAGTCAACTTTTAAAAGAAAAAAGGCCAATCAGCTGATAATATTTTAGGCACTTCACTGGAATGCAACTAAATGGAAAACTTCATAGCTGGATCGGCTTAGTTGGTAGGACCGGGTTGGATGGGTTCACACAGGACCGAGATATATTAATTTCACGGTCGTCATTTCTCTACAGAGAGTACACTTACGGCCCACTAAGACTTGAGAAAATACTTTGGACTCTTTAATTAACTTAAAAAACTATTAGCCCAAAATATATAATCCACCACCCGTTTTCTCCCTCCCCTAACAGATGAAAACCTAAAAGACTTTAGGTATGCCGCAGACAGAACTCAAAGTTTTCCACCATGAGAGTTTAAATCCTTTCTATATCATACGTTGACATACTATCATGATATATGATGCGTAGAATTGATGTGTATTAACTTTTGATGTGAGAACGAAACAAATCTTTTCAAGTCACATAAGGAAAAATTAAATCCGATTATTGCATACAATCAACGGACGATCATGAGTTCTAAACACTAGCTCTAGATGCCAACTATAAGATTTAATTTTATAGATCGTTAATTAGGATCGTTGAACTTCATGATAATCACACAATAAATATACATAAAATGATTTATAAGAAATACCTTATAACGTTATTCCGTAGCTCGTCGTTGATGTCTGGTGGTAGCCGTAATACCTTTTGGAGGTCTTGGTTTCTCCTTCTTCACCTCCGACGTTATGAATACTAAATTCTCTGAACCCAATACCGATGGCTATTGTGTTCCTCTTATAGGTAAAAGGAGGACCAAGTTCCTAGGGTTTAGTTGTAGCATTAAATCTCGACCGTCCATCAAAGAAGAGATATTAGGAAATAATCCCATAAATGGTAAATGCCATAATTTAGCAATAATCTTTAATTAACCAAAATTATCACATGGCCCAATGGAATATTTCTGTATATAGAAATATTCTCACATGGGGTATTCGATGCTGGTGGAACTGGATAAGAGTATCTGTTTTATCAACCACGATATTTCAAGTGAAATCTTGCATATATATAAGATGCAGAAGGGCTGCATTGACGAGGAAAATCTTTGGAAGGGATTTAGCATTGATGTGTCTCTCATTGGTAATCTAGATTCTTATTATATTCAACCGGTATGCGTTCGAAGTAATAAGATATATTTACGGTGCGGGGATTACTTGGTTTGCTACGATGCGGAAAGTCAGGAATTGATAACACCAGTTTTCAGTGTAAGAGCTGGCGATAGTTTCACTTTGTTGCCTATACAAAGAGCATCGTCCGTCTCAAATAATTAGTAGGCTCTTCTTTGGTTTCGATTTTGAGCGATTCTTATTTATAACCCACCCCAGTCCACTTTGGTTGTTGAATATTTTTAAAGTCCTTTCATGGGATTGTTCAGTCTCTTGATGTGTTTGTCTGCTTGTTATCAAACACTTGTGCTAATTGAGTCGATGATATCTTGATCTTTATGTAGCATTTCATTATTGTTAAATCCTAAACCATGAAACAATTTTATACAGTCTTCTCATAGTTTATTATATTATATATTATACGTGTTCTTATATTTTCCAAACTGCGAGAATGCAGTGTATGTTTTGCAAGAACCAAAACTATAACAACTGCTTTGCGGAACTACAATACCAACCGAAGGACACATTCATCTTTTAACCATTAAAGTTTTTATTTTAAAGCTATCTAACCCACCACCACCAAAGTAAGCAAGCTTAAAATAACAACATCTAACAAAATATCTCATTGTAATAATTTAATTAACCAAACTGATCAACTTTAAAAAAAGAATTTTTTATATTCAGTTATCTATCATTACAGTCCCATAGTTACAATCACATAACAAAAAAGAAAATAGAAAAAATAGAAGAAGTCGGTCAAGACATTTGCAGTACAACCTCCCTCAACTCTATACAAAACAGTCCCAATGTTCATAGTAAATGAAAATTCTTTTAGAGTTATACTTAAAACCTAGATCCCTTCCCTAACACAAAAGTAATTAGAAAATATATGCACTTACCAAAGTAATTAGATAATCTATTCTATTATATAAAGCTGTTGATGGTGGATTTTCGTTTAAGGTTAAATTTGTAAATAACCGGAAAACTCATGCGCTGACATCTTGTAAAAGATAAAGCCATTTATAAAGTGTTGGATACTCCCTCACTTAATTCACCAAGAATGGAGCATGTAGCAACAATCCCTTCCTGTGAATTTCATATCGGCCTTGTATTTCCGGTACTCATTATCGGTGTGGCATGACGATCGAGTGTTACTCTTACTGAGTAACACGAACCTCCAAGCACTATAATGAATCATTATCGGTGTGGCATGACGATCGAGTGTTACTCTTACGAGTAACACGAACCTCCAAGCACTATAATGAAACCATGTACGAAATACCCGTATGGCCGATTCTCGGTGTGTTATACTAGCCCGAGCCCTCTCGGTGTGTTATACTAGCCCGATTGAGCCCCTCTCGGTGTGTTATACTAGCCCGATTGAGCATCCGAAGCACCGACCATATCGGTCCAGGATATGATTCGATCGCAGATCATCCAACTCCACAAGCATGATTGGATGACCCCAGATCAATTCCATCACCCCAAGCAGGTATGGAATACACACAGCCGACCCCGCATGGTCGACCATTGGCCTTCGCTTGCCAAGAAATCGTCCATACCAAGCATTATGGACGGAAAAACCCTAAATTAGGGTTTGCGGCATATTACATGTGCCGCAAAACGGTCTCAACCATCCATCTTCGCAGGTATAGATGGAGGGTGTAGATGTAGACTCAAAGAGCCGGAGCATGTCGACACAATCACCATGTGACCGCCTACACACTTGACCAATCGGTCAAAACCAAACATGATTGGTTACAACAAATTCGTCCGCCTGAAAGAGCATGGTCGCACGGCTTTGAAAGCCAAAATTAGGGTTTAAGCCATCACGCGCGTCCATCTTCTCCGGCACGAATGGAGGGTCACAGATCAGATCGAGCAGGTCCGGTCATACCAGCATGACCACCGTGGGCCCATCTACCCCCTCATGCAATCGGTCAAGGCATATCATGCCCGGCTAATCAAAACGCCCGCCCAAACATGCGTGGTTACACTTCCCAAATTGCAACCGATCTCGACCGCTCAACTTCACCGGATGATTTGAACAGACTTAGATCACGTTTTCATGGGATAGTCAGGTATAGGTGTGAACACTAGCCTACCACCTTCACATCAAACTAACCGGCCAAGACCAACCAAGTCAGGTCATCTTGGAAAACGCGCCGGAAAAGAGTGTGGCGCGCGGCTTCTTGCGGTATCAAACTTCTATCGCAAAATCAATCTCGACCACTCCTCTTTGCCGGTCAAATTGAGTGGCCCAGATCGCTTTCATGAGGGAACGGAATACAGGCACCTACACCATCATGCCGTCAATACGCATGTATGGTCGGTCCTCTCCAAAATCTTTCCCATGCTTGGTTTTGACCAAGCTGAAGAGTGATGCTTGCGCACCTCTTTAAAAAACCTAATTTCATCAATGGTCGCAGAGATGAATGTCTCAAACATCATATCATCAGTCCGACTTCACCAAGCTTGGTTATACAACCCTGGTCGGGGAGTTATTTGGTTAGTGAGGAGTCATTACCCATCACCTTACCACACCACAATGCAGTACGCATAAAATACACACGATACTTCACAAGTATCGACTTCCTGAATAACGCAGTTATTCAATTCAGCATTACATGCTATCTTTCGTGGATCCACGATCCACATTCCGGACATCAATCATGTCACAAACGGGGATACATGCGGGGTATTGGTGCGGCGGTTTACGGCGTGGAGCGTGCAACGCGCCATCACAAGAACGTGTCGGGAAGTCATGGACGGTTAGAGATGAACGGGAGAAGTGGGCAAGGACCTGGTCGTGTATCACCGACACACAACTCCACTACTCCATCATTTCACTACCTCCACTTCCCACGAGAAACGTGAATGAGGCTCAATGACTTGTATAAATAGGTTCTCCGCCCTATTTCAAAGAGGACACTGAGAACAACACAAGTTTAGACGACGTAAACCAAGTGTTAATACAAAAACCGTATTCAAACACTCGAGCACCTTTGCATCAACCGTAAGCTTGCTCATCTTTCGTTACAAGTCATAAGCAAGCCAACACCTTCACAATCTCAACACCTTCTTCGCTTCCCTCCCTAAGATCAACCCCATCTCCTTCACTTTGTGACCGAAACAAGTCCGGAACGGCCATTTCTTGGTTTAGTAGGACTTGCACAGATTGATCTCTCGAATCTACAAGCACTCACCGCGCAGTGCATTTGTTGAAGGTTTAGATTCATTCCTCATCCACACCCCAAATTACCAAATTCTGCAGGAGTAGTTTTCACCCATCAACAAAAGCCAACTCTCATTGCTACAGTACTTGAAGCTGCAAATTGTAATTTCCGATTATACCCCTGCTCTCATAAAAATATGTGTACATTTGAAAAATAATCATATAAATCAATGAGGGTATAATGGTAATCGGTATTACAAAAAGAATAAGAAGAAAAGTGCTCTGGAAATCAACCAGATCTGTCATTTGGATATCAATATTTGTTGACATACGATGGAAATCAAACATTCTATGATAAAGATTCAGGTTCCAACAAATGTTTAAAAGAAATCAAATTCAATCCCTAAAACAATTTGATATCAACAAACTAAAATAATTTTTCTTCTTTGTTTCCACTGCTCCACATCCTCTTAATTACTCTTTCAATTTTTTCTCTATTCAAAGCTTCCATTGATTTAACCACGTAGCAAACCAAGAAAATAGCTGAACAAGAATTTGAAAAGAAGAAGAGAATGATGATAACCCAAGATTTTACTTTCCACAGTAAAATAAAATTCGATCGATCACTTTCCAATCAAAACCATTATTCTTCTTCATATTATCAAAGGAATTCTAGGTTATCAGGGGACATAAAGTTTGAGAGAAAAATATGAACAAAGTGAGAGAGAGAGAAAGCAGTAGAGATTTTAGGGAATAAAAAGAAGCAAAGAGAAGAGAAGAATAGGCGAAATAAATTTTTGATGGTCTTATTTTATACATCTAAGTGTGAGTTAATTAACTTACTCACATTTACCGAATCATCTTTTCGCCATTGATCTGGCACGTGCGTGCGCACGTGCGGACACTCTTGTATCTGAAAGAGGGAATTACTAGACCCCCCTGGTACTACCATTCATATTCATGTAATTTAGAATTGGGACAACTATGGAACTCTCTTTATATGCCTTCATCTATCTCCAGTTCTCATTTTCATCCAATCTTCAATTCGAATCTTCTAATATGCATCAATCAATCAAGCTTTACCTCTTCTACCCAATCAGCCATTTCAATCACAACAATTTGAGGATTATCACAATTAGGATTACTCTTCTTCTCATACACTTCGCACATCACCCACAGCACCAACCGGATTATTTTGAGAGATGGAGTACTCATGCATCAGAAAATTAGTCTTATTCTCAGGGCATTTGATTCTATCCTCTTGTTTCCCAATGAAAATGTTGGAACAATTGCCGAAATCTGCCCGCAAAACAATCAAAAATAAAAACCAAGCAAATAATGTTATGGCTGAGTCACAACCAGGTCGCTCTCTTTAAGACGTTTCACGTCTATGCCCAAGATTGTGAAAGCAGTTCTTCCATATTGCGTCGTCCCCAGGATAAAACAGCCGAGTAAATTCTCTTTCGCAATCACTATTGCATACTTGTGCTCTTTTATTCTTGCTCAGAATCAAATTGTAGAAAACAAGTGATAATCATACACTAGTTTTCTTTCTCTCAAAAATTCTTATTTTTCTTTAAAACCTCCAAAACATTAAAGAAAAAACTCTCACTCGTTTTTCCAACCAAAATCTGATTTTTGTGCTAAAAAATTCCAATAGTTAATGACACTTTATTATCACATAATTAACACCATTAACTTCCATTAAATAAAACGGTCAAGGGATTATAACATAAATAAATTTCTTTTATGAAGATTAATAAGACTATTAAAAAAAAAATTAACAAAAATAATAAATGGAATTTAATTTTGTTTTAAAACATATATTTCCGAAAATCCCCCACTTATATTTTTAAAACATTGAGCAAGATATGTATAACAATGTGCATAAGCAAAGGTATCTTTCGATTTTGAAACTTTACATAGTGTTAGACTCTCGAAAAATCTGACCATAGAGTGAACATAAGTCTTTGAACTCTAGGAGATAAAACTATACTAGTGTAAAGTCCAAAGCCAGCATATTACGGCCATGTGCTTGAATCCCGGTTTAATGAATGATCTAGAGAACTGCCCATATTATCATAGAAAGCGGCCACACTTTCACATCCATATAGGTGAGTTTATCAAGAGTACTCCTGTAGCTAAGTATCCCACTCTAAATATTTTTGAAAAACCAGATGGATGCTAAAATTCACGTGGGTTGTTCACGGTTTTATGAAAATCAAGTCATGATTTTGAATAATGAATTTTGCTCGTCTTTGCAGGTTTAAAGAAACGAGCAAGTTTTGAAATTCTGACGTTATAATCACTACATCTAGTGAAATTGTAAATAGGTAAGAGTTGGATTGTTACCATTTTTGTAGACGCTGTTGTGAGCACCTTTATTCCATGATTCATTATTTTGTCGAATCCTGCGCTTTGTATGAACGATGCGCTTAAATAGCCACTTTTCAAGAATGACTGACTCCAAGGATGATACTTCCAAAGATGGTGTTTCCAGAGATGACATCTCTACGGATGAAACTTTAAGAAATGGTACTCCACAGGACCTCTGTGAGTGATGGTGAGAGATCCTTCATATTGAGTTGTACTTCTGCTTATTTCATTAGCTTTACCAAAGGATGATCGTATAGTGAAATCCCGGATAAATGTAGACTCCATGGAAATAGAAGAAAGTCTACGGGAGCGGAGAACCCAGAAGTAAGGACTACAGGATGTTAGCAAATGACGTGCAGTCCCCAGCCGTTTCTTTGGTGAGTTGTTAGCGCTCCTTGTGTCATGACTTTTCCCTGCCCGTTCAATTAGGATCACGATACCAAGGTTTGTTACTTCTTTTAGACTTTTTCTCCATCGATTGGCGGCCTTCAACTTGTTCCCGGGCAAACAATCCAGCACTGATGAAGAAGTCGATATAAGCATCTCTTTCGTGCATGCGATCGTGGCATCTCCTTGAATGAAATAATAATAATTATTTTTGATGAGTCCAGGAAGAAATAATTGTAGATGAGGAGCATGTTTATGAAGCGCACTCTTCTTTGGGGAATGGGAATATGGAGAATTCCCGAACCAAATGGAGATTCCGGCATTGTCGAGCCTTCAAATGATTTAGAGACTCCCTTAGTAAGTATATCTCCTGTAATCTCTTCATAGAAGTATGAAATTGCTGATTTGTGAATGAATGAGAATCCATGTGAGTATACGAGTAATTTCGTCGAAATACGTCACCAGAAAATTTCTGACTTCAGCCTTTTAATGGAAACGCTGTAGAATCTTCGTCCGAAGTCGGATTTTCGCGGTCTGCATATGTATCTTCGTGCCCAGAAAATTTTCAAGCTTTTCCATAAATGATTTTTGAGGTTTGAGTATGTTTAGGGCCTGAAAAAGGCGAAACAGTAAACTTCCAGGAGACTTTCAGAATTTTTTCAGATTGTATGTTGTCCAATGTTTTGGCCACATCTCCTTGTTCGTTTCTTCAATTGCTGTAAATTTTGGATATGTTGTAGAGGACATGCATACGAACAGAATGGTATATGACCCATCCCTAGATTCTTCACCAATTGCTCCCAGCTTGTCGTTTTGTATAGGACAGTGCAAAATTATCTCAGACGAGCTTGCTGTAAAACACTCATGTTGTGTCTTTAGACCATTCGCTTGTGTCTTGAACGGTTGGTGAAGGATTTTAATGTCATTGATTCATTTGAGATCAGGACCCCTTGATTGATACATGAGTGTGATGCTTGCAGTGTCGTCTTGTGTCTGTTAGTCGCAAAAACATCACTTCTGAAACCCTAGTCACGGGACCATAACTGAGGTTGCTCTCGAGAGGGGGTGATGTAATGACCATGGTTTCATGTCCCGGTGGTAGGATTACTTTCATGATGAATGATAAGCACATGAGAGCCTGGTGCCACGGGTCTTGGACTGTATAAACTTGATGAAGGACTTAGTGGGAAGACGTGGTAGACACCGATCGACTGTGGAAGTTATGAATCCCGTCTAAGAATTGATGCTTGCATGTTGTATGCTCTGGAAGCTGTAGGAACCTCATACGACATCGGAATTCGATGCTTGACCCTAAATTTTGAAGCTAAGAGACTGAGTTATCAAACGAGAAAAGAATCACTCAATTTGGAGTTGCAGAGGTCAGCCAACGAAGCGTGCACATTTGTAATTTGTAATCCCGTACAAATTTTTCAGATTTCGTAGACCTGACGGTAAAGGCCATATATTTCATCTCGTATGTCCGATTGATGCGCCCTTTTGCTATGTTGTAGAAGAAACATAGACAAACATTTTTCGTTGAGAAAGTATTGTCCCATTCCTCACCCATTGGTACGTTTTTGTATATCCATGGCCTGGAGCATGTCGTATCTCATTTGTAGAGGCGATGAGAACATCTTGTAGAAGACTTTTATTTGTGCCCGTCCATCGTCAAGCTTTGGGAAGATGTTCATGTTATCAAGTTTCCATGCCTACATATCTTGATATGAATCATTAGGGCTCGGAGAAGTACGATCCATTGAGTAACACTTCAGAGAATGGATAGTTGATGAATCCGGATGTTGTGTCCGAGACTGTTATTGATGCTGAGATCATGATTCAATTTTCTCCAGAAATTCTTGTTGATCTTCGAGACCATGAATGGAGTTCCTCTACGTATCCTTGCTGATGCCGATACTATGGTTGGAGTTGCTACATAGGCCGAAGATGCCTCCATCCGAGTGAGCCTTTATATGCACTGAACTAGTTGGTGGGTTGAGCATTCCCAAGATAAAGGTGTACTAGGATTTCAACCCAAATTCTCTCGAATATGACTTTACTTGTAAGTGGCTTCGTCAGGGATTCGTTGTTGTTACGCGGTAGATAGCAGCGACGATCTTCATTCTGGATATGATTGGTGAAGAGAGGAAGTTTCCGATCGTGCGAGGGTTAGCAGAGTTAAAGGAGTTTGTAGCATCCATTGATGAATGATGTTGCATACTGCTCGAAGTCTCATCGTAGGATAGTGAAGACTTATCGATTTGTAATTCAGCCACACTTTGATCGTGTCGGTGTTGAACCATTGTGTCACCAGTCGAGATATTGTGCTGAAGCTAGAGCGCTATTATCGAAGTTGTACTCTTTGATTGGGAGTATAATTCGAAGGCTTCTTATATGCTTGAGCGCTGAAGCGTCGAACGTCTTAGGATTGATCGTCTCGGCCCCGTGTATCTTCTATTGATTTGGCATTCCCACTGCGATAGTGGGGTTCAACATTTGTGCAGACATCAGAGATTTATGATTTTGTGGCACTCGTGGTCATTCCTGCAAGTCTGTGGAGAAATTCCCAAAGTGTTCTTTGCGATGCTTCCGTCATCTCTCAGTAGTGAACGTCTCGGTGAGATGCTCGATTCGAAGCGGTGTCAGATTCAACCACTTGGTAAAATATTGCTGGAGTGATATTACCCACTCATAACGTCTCGTAAAGTTGCTAGCAGAATTGAGTCCCCATGCTAGGATAACATGTGAGGAAATAAATGACATAGACACGGAAGGAACGAGACTTGCCTGAGTGCGGAACCTCTTGATGAATGTCTATGCATCTGTTGCAAGTTCTTCCTTCAACCTCGTCAAAGTTCGAAATTTCTCCAAGTGCTCTGATGATGGGATGTCCGTCAAATCTTCTGGATCCAAAATTTCTTCGGTGGAGAGATGTGCAACTAAGAGTGCTTTGTCAGTAGCCATATTTTCATCATGGATCCATGCTCGTCTCGAGGATCATGTCATACCACTGGATCTTCTGATTGTGTGAAACCTGGTTTCTGTCCAGGTTGAACCCATTTTCACTTTGAGAGTGATGTAGGCATATGTATCTCTGAGCATTCCTTCATGATCTCTGATTGATATGGGAGCATGAATAGCTTCTTTTATAATAATGCCTGCTGACTCAGAGGGTTTTTAGTGGGATAATGTTGATAGTTGTGCAGACCTCGATCAACGTTCTCCAAATTCGTTCATTTGATATTGGTTGTGATAAACAGTCCCAGTTGTACATCTCGTTGTTTGTGGCTGTAGTCTCAAGAAGTATTTCCGGAAATGGACAGTCGTCTTCCTGACACTATGTGATTCAGCATTGTGAACATGTCTTTCCTTTGTGCCTTCGATAGATAGAGCAATTCACATATATGTTCGACCAAGGATTGAACTTCTTCTTTGAGAGGTTGTTCGAGAGTGAAGGTATTGATTGGGAGAGGTTCACTGTGTACTCCTTCGATCCCGGTTAAAGCTCTCTTGGGATTCTTCGTTTCTTCTTCGATTGGCTATCTCTCGATAAATGGCAATTTGATTGCACCATCTTAAATCCGGACTTCCGATGAACTCGATCACTTCTTCAATATGAAGAGGGGGGTTTGAGTCTCGTTCGATCATTTCCCCATTTGTTGATACTAGGTCGAGGTTTGTGCATTTCAGGATTGGTTATCCTTTCTTTGTGCTTTCGGAGGAGCCTGAGAGATTGGAGGAGCATGCTTGTGATGTGGTGCCTCGTCTTTCCTTTTGCTTACTTTCAGCAACAACGTTTTTTGAAGGCTAGAGATTGTGCGATTATTGACTAGGCATCGGATGCTTCGAGGTTCCTCGACCTTG